>CAJQZJ010033945.1:1128056-1216404 GCA_907164525.1 Lophiomys imhausi
CACACACACACACACACACACACACACACACACACACACACACACACAAAGAACTTAACTGAATGAACAAATCTAATTTAAGGAACAATAGCACATAAAAGACAAAAGCCAGGGATGCTCTTGACAGGATACAAAGTGGCCCATGTGGAAGTCATTCCCACTGAAAATTTTCACATGTTCTGGATGAAAACATTCTTCTGCTGAGATTTGGGAGGCATGCCGGGCATCTCCGAACACTGTCTCTGAGCAACTGTCAATTGGAGAAGTTAACCTCTCTGTTGTTTTAATGAGACAAAGATAAAAATGGAATCCCTGGTGATTTTATGGGAGCACGAGCTGCCTGTGTCTTTGGGTATCTCTTACACCCACTTGCTTTTGAGACATACTTGATTGGAATCAGATGTTGTCCCATTGGCGTGGACCACTGGATACACATTTCTCAGAGAACTCTGTGTTTAACAAGAAGCACATACCCGTGGATAGGTTTTCTGTCCATCATAAAAGGCAGACTGTAGGATACTTAATTTTTCAGGAGACATTCACAGAGTTTAACTTAATAGGTAACAAGTATCCATCCACACATCCCCCTATGAGAGGGTGTGTCCCTCCCTCTCCCTGAAAGGTCACTGCACTCCTTTAAAGTGTCACATTGGCTTTCCACTCTTGTCTCGGAAATTTAAGAGGTAGTTATCATAAAATCTCAATATCCAGCTTCTGGCTCTACTTTCATATAATGACAAATAAGTGTTTTTTACAACTGTTTGCTCACTGTGCCTTGGGCTATTTTGTGAGCAGATGGAACCCTGCCATGAGAACTGGAGAGCAGTTTTCTTGTTTCCTTGTGGGAAGGTAAAGCGGGGAGTTTTCAATGGACCAACGTAGTTAAGCAGGCAGGGGTTTGTTTGGAATAACAGAATTTATTCAGCTTCCATTAAGAATATCTAATTATAAATAATTACTCTAAATGTATTTAATTCTGTCTTCTTGAGCTGTATTATAGCAAAAAGCACAATCACATGCATTTTGTTAAATAGACCATTGCACTGCGAAGGGAGGAAAACACTTAACAAGATTGATCTGACTTGCATGGGAAAGGCAGGATTGACAATAATTGAGTGTGTTCTGTAGTATCATTTCCCATTCCATTAGAGCTGAAACATAAGTAGGTGTGTCAAAAAATGAGTTCACAGTAAAGAATTAGCTGGTTTTAATAGATGCCCCTGCCCTATTTAGGAGTTAATGCCAGAAATAGGCAAACAATTTGTTTTAGCACTAAGCTAAATTTTTAAATATGTAAGAAATTAGATTATTAAGGCTAACTGCTGGCAAATGACTGTAAAATAAGAATTGATATTAGTTTTTCTCAGCAGCCCATAAATGCTTAAAGATACAGACTCTTTTCCTCTGATGATGAAAAATGACTTAATGGTTTAGAGTGGTTATTCTTGAAACCTATATTCAGCTCATTTTGAAAAACTGAAGAATTTTTATTGTGTTTCTGCCTGAAAAATAGTGCATTTACAGTACAAAAATCCCAATGCAACAAAATGTAAGCTGAGAGTCTTGATGTCACTAATAGCCCCAACCTAGAGATAGCATAACTATTTATATACTGGCACAAAGTATATCACCCCCAGATATACTTTGAGTATGTGAATATTATTTTATGGAATTGTTAATAAAGCATATCATACCTATAGAATGTGAAAAAATGATGCATATTATTGAGACAATATCTGAAAACTAGATGGAGGTCTTGTTCTCCCTATTTGCCTAAATTGAGACAACTTCCCGGGCTTTAATTTTTTAAATTAAAATATAACATTGCATTATGTTAAATATACTATTACACAATTATATAATATAGATATATTACATACGTTTCTCTTTTTTATCCCCCCACCTCATCTTCCTGGCATCTATCACCAACTCTTCCCATGCCTCCAGCCTCGAACACTGAAATTGATAGCCCTCCTTTCCTTGACTTTTATTATTACACATACATATACATGCACATACATGCACACACACATTCACATACACACATACACACACATTCACACACATACACATACACACATATACATGCACACATACACACATACATACACACACATAAACACACATACACACATGTGTATGTATGCACAAAAATATAAATAAACCCAATGTCCATTTTGTTTTTTTTGTACGAACATGGTTTCAGGGCTGACCACTTCATATTGCATAATCAATAAGGGGGCTCATTCTTGGGGGAGGCTAATTCTCTCTGTCCCAGCAGTCATTAGTTGTCGGTACTTCATTGTCTAGAAGTGAGAGCCTATAAACTTCTCCCCTTTCCGTGTTAACATGCCTATTGATACTGCCATTGTCTCTGTCTTGTTTAAGCTCCATTTATAAGAGAGAATGTTTCACAGCAGGGTTCCTGGTATTCTGGCTCTTACAATCTTTCTGCTCTGTCTTCTGTGATATTCCCTGAGCCATAGATGCAGGAGCTGTGATGTAGATGCATTCCCCAGGACTGGGCTCTGTATGATTGGTTAATCTCTGCATTGTGTCCAACTGGGGTTTTCTCTGATGGTCTTCATTTGCTGTAAAGAAATCTTTGATGAGGAATGGTAGCTACACTTCTCTAGGAGTATAACATAAGATTTAGTATTTACTAAGGAATTATGCTGGTCTAGCAAAATGCAGGTGGTATATTCTTTTCTAAGATCCACGGCCTTATTAGCCTTGGGAAATTGGTTAGGTTTCTAGTAACAGGCAGGGCTTTCTTTGTGTTGAGGTGGCCTTAAACACAAATAGACAGTTCTTTGGTTACCACTGATATATGAGTACTACTCACTACACCTGTAGAGATATTTTACTATGCTGGCCATTGTTGTAGTTTATAGGTGTTCACAGCTGAGCAAGTCTAATCATTGTTTACCTCAATTAACAGCATATTTTTTTTTCTGGTAACAAGGAAACATCATTTCAGGATAGTGGCTTCCAGCTGATATCCATCTTCGATCATCTGAGTCCTGGGTCCTATGTGTTTGGGACTTATCTGAACTTCTCAGAGGGAATCTCCTACCTGCTACTGAGGTTAATATTGTATTTTAACTTAATCTGTGTTGTGTGTGTACAAATATACGCATACACATATATTATGTATACATTGTTAGGTAAATATAAAATAATATGATTCCTTGAGACTTTATCAAACATTAGTTATTTCTCCCTTGCCCCCCTTCTTCTTTACAACTTCCTTCTCCTTCCCTAGTTGGAATACACCACCAGATTTCCCCATTTATACTTCATACTTAACATATATCCTATATCCTTGATCATTTACCTTAAACGGACTCTTAAAACCTTTTCTGTTTGGACATATTTTCCTGCCCATGCCATAGTCTCCTTTAAATCTTTGTCCTTAAACTTTGAAATTCCCCTTGTGCTTCCTACAAGCTTTGAGTGGAAGTCTGGTCCTCTGATTTCATAAAGAACAAGTGGATATTAATCACAAAGCACAGGACAACCATCCTACAACCCACACACCTAAACAGACAGGAACCTAACATAATTATTCTATAAAAAACTCTACCCAGGAGCGAGTCATGGACCCTATTGCTTGTTAGTGAATCACCTTACCATAGCTGGGCTGCCATATCAATCCCAGTACAAGAGAAAGTTTTTAGTCCTCATGTGACTGACAAACTGAGGGGGCTTGATAAATGGCAGCAGCTACCCTCATCTGAGGAGAAGGAGAGGAAGGGGATGGGGAAGAGGGAGGGAAGGAGGGTGGGACCTGGAGGAGAGGAGGGAGGGAACTTTGATCAAGGTGAAACTTGAAAAAATAAATTAATAGTAACAAAAAAGAATATAATCCCACCAGAATTGAATCCCATGATTATATTTCTACTGTCAAGCAGAAGTTCAGTATGTGCATGCATAACCCCATACACACCCCTAGCTCATTCATTCTGTGAAAATAGAGAAGCTGACTCCTGTACACTCTCTGTTTAAGGTTAGTTCTGGTTAGCCTTTGGAAGCTACTGACTCTTCTCATTGTGACCTTAATTTCTGTTTCTTCTTTTCTGAGTCCATTTAAGCTGGCTGGATTCCAGATGTACTAAACCCTTTGGGTCCTTTAAATTCTCTTCCTTTTGAGTATCCTCTTCTGATTCCATCTACTTGCATCTGTTCCTCCTCTCACATTCTCGTCTCTAAATTTTGTTATTTCCTTATTTTTATGTTGCTGTTGAGGCATATATATATATATATATATATATATATATATATAAAATCAACTTGGCCTTCTTTCATTTTTTTTTTTTGTTAGAAACTCTTTGCCAAATGACTATTTGGTGACATTTATCAAATAACTTAGAAATAATACACAATTTACATTCTTTTATTTCCAGAAAAAAATTGATGGTCTTAATGAGAAGCTTAGGGGTTTGTTCCTGACTCCACTAATATCAGTCTTTCTGTGCCCCCAAAGGCATATCTGTCTTGTGATGAGCTAAACCCATGAAAATTATCTAGGGTGGTGCCTTGACTTCAGATCAGTAAGATCTACTGTCTAAGTCATTGCTCTTTTGTCCTCCCCTCAATAGGCATCTATTTCCTAAAGCACTTATTGTACATAAGGAATGGAAAACTAGGTGGCCATGGGTGGGACCTGTGCATTCATTATTTCACCCTCACTGTCAGTGTCTGGCACTACGTGTAAAAAAAGTAAATCTACTCACCATCTTCTGTTTTCTTAACTTCCACAGCGTGTGTGTACCCTAAGATTTCAAGTTTATGATGATCTCATCTTAAAAGTCTTCCTTGACATTCAAAGTAGGCCAAACACCATTTTTCCTAGCATGTCCTCTTTACTAATGTATCTCTTTCCTCTTTTTATTAATGTAACTTTTGAATTTTTGAGAATCATTGATTTGCATTTGTTCACTTTTCCTTCTGCCCCAATACTGCCTCAATGCCTCCAATTTCCTCTTACATTCTTAACCTCTTCTTCCTTAACATTATATATATACATATTACTTTGAAATATAATTAGTGTACATATTAAACTTTATATCAAATATATTTATATGTAAATAATATAATATGTATACATATACATTGTGTGTGTATGTGTGTGTAAAAATACATTCTACTAAATCCATTTAGTGTTGCTCTTTGCTCTTAGATATGTGTGTTTAAGAATAATCAATTGTGCCGGGCGTTGGTGGCGCATGCTTTTAATCCCAGCACTCGGGAGGCAGAGGCAGGCAAATCTCTGTGAGTTTGAGGCCAGCCTGGTCTACAAAGTGAGTCCAGAACAGCCAGGCTGTTACACAGAGAAACCCTGTCTCGAAAAACCAAAAAAAAAAAAAAAAGAATAATCAATTGTCTTTGGATATCCTATTAGGAAGCAGGAGCCTCATCCTTAAAGAAAACTAATTCTTCTCTCAGCACCCATTAATTTCCAGTTGTTCTTCATCTAAAGGAGGGCCTTATGACATCTTCCCCATCCATGTTGGAATGTTGACAGGTTCATTTTAAAATCTTGTTTATGTGACCATACTCTTGAGATTTCATGAATGCAGATCCCTTATCATGTATAGAGGACATTATCTTGCAGCAGACACCCTGGTTCTTTGGCTCTTACAATCTTTCTACTCCCTCTTCTGTGATTTCTCATCATCCTTACTTGTAGGGTTTGCGTTGAAGATGAATCTCTTGGGGTTGGGCTCTACAGACATCTCTCCTATTTCACATATTGTATATTTCTGTAATGCTCCGTCTGATGCAATTTTTTATCTAGGGGTGGGAGTTACTTGTGGATACAAGGATAGGTACAACTAGAAAATACACTGGTTTAGTAAAGTGGCAGTGGTAAGATTTTTAAGCTCCATGACTTTACCAGCCAAGGGTAAAATTTGGGTTTAGAGTACCAGGAATGACCTTCCTCCTATCGAGCAGGTCTAAAGTCTATGTAGACAGTTGTTGGCTATCCCCAAGTCATGAACGTCACTATTGCACCATTGGGAATATCTTGTTCTGCTGGTCATTGATGTGGTTTGCAGTCTTCATATATGACTATGGATGGTGATTACTTTTCTCATGTAGCAGTTTGCATAGCATCTTTTGAAACTTTGTGAGCTAATGCGAAGGCTTCTATGTCAGTTCCAGCTAGATTTCAAAGGATTTAACATCCTGCCCCACAGATACATGCTCAGCCATATTCTCTGCTGCTCTAGTCACAATAGTTAGAAAGCTGGAACAACTTACATGCCCTTCAACTAATGAAATGATAGTGAAAATGTAGTACATATACACAATGGAATTCTAACATTGCAAAGAAAAATGAAATAATAAATTTTGTACATAAATGTCTGGAACTAGAAAAATACTGCACTGAGTGAGGTAACCCAGACCCAGAAAGAGAAATGCCACACGTTTTCTAGTATTTGTATATTCTGGCTCCAAATCTTTACATGAGGTTATAACCTGTTGTAACCACTGAAACTAGGAAAGGTAAAAGTGAACTATGGGTAGGAGAGAGATGGAGTTCTGGAGAGGAGCATAATAAAACACATGTGCTATGAGGGGTGGAAAAATGGAATAGGGAGGCATTCCTGGAGAGGAAGAGCAAAGCAGTGGGAGTCAGACAAAGGTGAGATAACACATTAGTGTTTCAAAAATCATGGGAAATTGAAGTATTTTATTCAAAAATATTTATATATGTTTGAATAGAGTTATGGCACCAGGATAATAATGTCCCATCCCCAGAGAACTGGTCATGAGTGACCTCCTTTAAGTTGTTGATTAGTCAAGTTGAAGAGACTCCCCAAACAACATAAACTATTGCTGTTGCTTTTGGTTACCTCCTAGAACTTGACATTAAGATCTTAGTACTGAAACCATCACTTTTGACACAGGCCTTATGTTCTCTTTTCTAACAATTTTACAGTTCTAATCTTTCATGTTTGACATCACTTGACAACTCTTGAGATTCCTGAGAGAAGGGTCATCCTTGTCACTGCTCTCCACTCTGCTCACAGGCTTTGAGTAGGAATGAGTGATAAAAAAAAAAGTCCCAAGAAGGATTTACACATTAAACGATAGACTTGTTCTTTAGACTTTTATGGACACTGACAATCTGCTATACTGTAACTGAATTATGTTTTCCCCTTGATGTCAGCTATATTGTTCATTTTTGAGTTTCATTTTCCTCAGGTAATTCTTTTACATATTTATCAATGTAAAGATTTTATATAACTATTGTTTTGCATTATATGTTTGAGTGCTTGTAATTTGAACATTTTTATAACTTTTATACATTCAATCTGTTTGAATTTATTTTCCTATTTGAGAATATATAATTACAAACTTTAATAATTTGTAAAAATCCTTTAACATTAGTGAAATAAATCTTTCCCCAATAATGTATGGATATTTTTCTTAGTCTCTTTTCTCCATTTGAATATATCATTTTGTAATTATTATTTCTTCATTCAACAGGTATTTATTAGTCCTCCATTATTTGTCTGAAACCATTTATATACTGGAACAGGCATTAATAAGAATACATAAAATACTGCCATCATGGGCTTACACTGAAATTATAGGTGATGTGAAGGTATAAAAACAAGAAATGATATATCATAAAAAATAGCATAAATAAAATACTGGATTACCTATAATAAATATTTTAATATAAATTGGAAAACAGAATTAAGAAGAGTCAATAGATAAAAGCTGTAATTTAAAAATAGATTGTCCCAGGGCACTTTAAATCCCTATTATGTTTTTATTGATTGATTGATTGATATTGTGTGTTTGTGTGTGTGTGTGTGTGTGTGTGTGTGTGTGTGTGTGTGTGTGTGGTAGAAAAATGGAAAAGGGGAGGCATTCATTCCTGGAGAGGAAGAGCAAAGAAGTGGGAGTCAGAGGAAGGTGAGATAACATATTAGTGTTTCAAAAATCATGAGGAAATGAAGTATTTTATTCAAAAATATTTATATATGTTTGAATAGAGTTTTGGCACCATGATAATAAATCCCCTCCCCAGAAAACCGGGCATGAGTGACATGCGGGCACAGGTATGACTCAGCATGCACAAGGAGTCAGGGGACAACTTGCAGGACTCAGTTCTCTCCTTCCATTATTCTTATCTTAGATTTGAACTCAAGTCCTCAGACTTGCTATAAGTGCCTTTGCCCTTTGAGCCATCTCTGCAGCTCTATTAGAGAAAGCAAACTTTGATCAAACCCCTAGATATCTTCAGAAACAACCTTCAAGATAGTAGAAACTCCTAAGTGCAAAGACCTTGGGCGCCTGTGAAACTCTGAGGAGAGATAAGTAGGCAGTGGTCATGGAGCCATGGAGAAAACCTCAATGAAATTGAGATCTGAGAGACTCTGGGCTGGGGGACCATCACAGTGCAATCTCACAATAGGGCCTTTGACATTTTCCCATTTGGAAAAGATTAAAAAGGAGAAGTTGTACTCTTAACTATATTTTAAGTGTAAAACTCCAGTTGTTATTTTAAGAATAGTCTTTTAGGGAATAGATATCAAAGATGACGATGCCTATTAGAACATTTAAAACTTTCAGTTTAAAGGAGAGATGTTTACCAGTTGCTGGTGAATATCACCAAATTATTGTCCTATGGAGTCTGTTGGATGGCTTTCTCACAATACTTGAGAAAATGTCTATTACCCCTAACTAGGTAATCAATGCCACACTAAGAGTGATTTTTATTAAGATATTGTTGTAGTTATTTACTGGAAAAATATGACATGAAGGATGACGGATACTGGAGAAACAAATATTTAAGAGGGTATTGGAGTTAGAGGATAGTAGAGAGGAAGGGACAAGCAATCACACTGAGAATATATGAAAAAGTATATAGCTCTTTTTATGAGTTTGATTTAAAAGATAAATTAAAAAGTAAAAAAAAAAAATTAACAAAGGTACCTAGCTTGAATAGACAATGCTTCTCCCAGAGGTCATAGGCTATTTAATGAAAAAAAATTCAATGCTAGTTGTGCAATTACACACTATCAACTGTCAATCAGAAAAACCCTGAAAGCTCCCCAAGCAGCAAAGGCCATTGTCACTGCTCTTGTTTGCCCACCAGAACTATAGGTTAAGACACTATTAATGAAAATATCACTTTGGGGCACAAGAATGGAGAAATGAGGCTGGAACTGAGATAGAAGCCTCTTCCCTGCTACCTAACTTTTATAGTACTGGAAGGTGCTTTGCAGGCTACAGGGATAGGGATGGAGACTTGGGAATAGTCACACCATATTACTTTTAGTAGCTTTGAGTCTGGCAAGCTATAATAATGATTTGCTTAAGCAAGCTGTAACACAGATGCCATGATGGCATGACAGTTATGGGACCGGGGGTAGAAAATCACTGGCCCATTATATGGGGAGGAACCCAATTCATATCTGGTACTGTAAATTGCTCCAGAGTTCGCAGACCTCCCAGTGCTGTGTGAATCTATTATTGGAGGAGATTGAGGGAAGGTAATATGACACATGACTAGAATGAGGACATGTAGTTGACCACTGGACACAGGAATTCGAGGGCCAGAAACGACATCACTGTCAGAGTTTTGTTGAACCTGAAAGGCAGAAACCCCTAGTAACTAAACACACAAAGTGGAGAGAAAACAGAGGCTGAACACAGATTATTCTTTTGGGAAATTTTGTTGGAAATGGAAGGAGAGAGATGAGGTAAAATAAGTCAAAATATATCAGTATTTTAAAATTATAGTACTGACGTGAAGGTTTCTCTGTGGCATATTGTTCACTGAGTATATGCCTGGGAGTGACATATCTAAGTTCTATGGCAACTGTATATTTAGTTGTTTGAATACACCCCACACTGGTTAGCAGACTGACTATACTAGTTTGCCCCTCCACCAACAGTGAATAAAGGTTCTAGGTTCTCCTTTTATCACATCCATGCCACCATTTCTTGTCTGTATACCCAATGACAGGCATTCTGACAGGGGTGAGAGGGAATGCTCAAATTAGTTTTAATTTTCATTTTCCTGATGTCTATGGATGTTGAGTGTATGTACAGAGTTTCCTGATGGTTTGCATTTCACTTTTGAGATTTTTATTTTATTGATTTAGTTACATGGTCTATAAATTGCATATACGCATTTTCCTATGTTAAGTTAATGTTGTCTTTTAATTTTTTGTACATTCTGGACATTAAATTTCTCCTGCATTCTTAGCTGGGTGTTCACCCACTTCAGAGTTTCCTTTGCTGTGTAAAGCTTCTTAGTCTTATGATACCCTGTTTGTTGATTGTTGGTGTTACTCCATGACCTCCCAGGGTCTTCTTCAGAAAGCCTTTACCTGTGTTTATAAGTGAATACTTACTCCAACTTTTGCCTCTAGCAACTTCAGAGACCCAAGACTTATGCTGTGGGTCTTAATCTATTTGGAATTGATTTTTTTTTTCAGTAGGAGATAAGGATGTGGTTTTCTTTTCTGAATATTAAATTTCAGTTTTCCCAAGACCATTTGCTAAAGGTACTGTCTTATTTTTTTTTAATGTTCATTACTTCTCTATTCACAATAGCTAGGAACTAGAACCAACTTAAATGTCCATGAATTGATGAGTAGCTATGAAAAAATGGTACATAGACACAATAGAATACTACTAAACTGTAAATAAAAATGAAATCATGAAATTTTCACGTAAAAAGAAATTATATAATTATATATACATATACATCCATACATACACCTATATATATATATATATATACATATATATATATATATATAGAGAGAGAGAGAGAGAGAGAGAGATAACTCAGGTCTATGATGGCATATATAGCATGTTCTCTCTCATATTTGGATCCTAATTTCAAATATTTTGTTTTGGTTGTTTAAGTTGGAGCAAAGTGGAAGTAGAAAAGGTCCTTTTGTGGATAGATACATAAAGAGATTGGGCATAGTAGATTATGGATAAGATGAAAGAAAAGAGATTGTACTGGGTCAGAAAGGTTTATGTAAGGAGGGACATGGAGTATCCATAAATTAGGAGGTGGAGGTTAGCTAACCAAAGAAAGAGATTATGAAAAGCCACATAGAATCTTGACTATCTTCCAATCCAACTAAATAAAAGTAATTTGAAGTATAGAACAGGTTAAATGAAAGATTAGAGGGAATACTGGGAGTTTAAAAATTAATCAAGGATGGGGACAGGTGAAATGTGGGAGGGGATGGGTAAATATGTGGGTCAACAAAAACTAAGGATGTATGAAAATGTCCTGTAGACACCACCAGTTAGTAATCTAATTTCAAATAGATTTTGAATGGAATTACCCAACACAGGTGGATGATATTGCTCCCAGAAGACACAGGTTTTTAAATGGAAATTGCAGCATAAGGCACAGGATGCTTCCCTAGGAATTATTGCTCAAAGAGGCTCCAGATCTCCAAAACAACACATGCTTTACCATTACCTTTGGCTACTCATCAAACTTAAATGGTGAGATTCTATTGCTGAACACAACACATATTTTGACTGCAGGACATAGGAAAATAAATATTAAACCAACTTGGAAACTTCCTCCTTACTGTGTAGCATTATGGTACTTAAAGATGCTGGTGCAGGTCACTGGTAGGGGGAGATATCAAGGGCCTTACCCAACACTGAGCTCTGCGTGCTACATTACCTACCTACCAGGCATGATCAGCCCATCTGTGCAGTAGTGGCATGACTGTAATGGAGTAACAGACTAGTTGCTGCTGAAATTTGAAGCCTTCTCTACAGGATGACATTTCATACCTGTAACTGTTATTCTGGACATTAGTTCATGACTGGAAATGTCAGGGTACTAAAGTGGAACCTGATACTGTAATTTTGGTAGTTTTCTCAAATTGCCTTCTAAATGTTTATGCTTATATCCATAGACCTAGGCTGTCCTCAAGTTTGGTCAGAGAAGTGTTTTGCTTTGGACAGCAGGAAATGGGGATATGCAACCGGTCAAATTGCTGAACATAAGAGACTTAGGGTCCAGTTCTAAATGAAATATCTATACTAAATATCCCACTACAAAGGCCCAGTAAAGACTGTGGGAGAAGAGGCAGAAAGAATGTAAGAGCTAGATGACTTGGAGGAATCCTGTGAAAACCTGTCTTTTGGACACGACATGGCTATCAAACACATGAAATGACAGCAGCTGTTGTCACCTGCACAAGGCCTGTAGAAAATCAAGTCACCCTAAATCTTGGCATAGATATGGAAGATTATTTCTAAGCACCATGCCTTACAGAGAAGTAGTTGACACTTGCAGGGAAGGGAAGATACATCTTTTTGGAGGGTGTGATACCTGGTAAGTTTCTCATGCTACAGTGGATGATTTCACCCCATTGTCACATGACCAGTACTGACTGGACTTTAACATATATATGGATGATGGACACATGCTGGGGGAAATGTGGGAGTAGTTAACGGACAGAAATGGAGAGGTTAATATCATATTTCACTCTCTACATCTATAAAATTATCAAAAATTAGGCAAAATATGATTTTTAAATGATAAAAATAATGGCATTTTTGAGATGATAGAAATGACTCAATAAAGGAGAAGTGTGACTACACTTAGTGAGGAAGAAAGCATGCAGACAAGCAAAGGGGAAGGGATCTAGTACAGAAGTAGGCTGGGACTTTGGTAGATGTTGTTCATGCAGATGGAAAAAAGGCATAATGCACAGGGATGTGGTAACATTCTAAAGTCACATTCATAATGTTCTTGTTTTCTCTAGTCAGGAAACACCAAAATGATCATCTTCAGGAAGATCTGTACAGACCTGGAAGAGAGAACAAAAGGGTAGAATATAACACAGGTTGTTGCTGACTGGTGCTCTGAGGCAGAGTGCCTAGCAGCCATCAACACTACCTACAACACGTCAGGCTATATTTTGGATCTGCATACCGCTGTCGCCAAAGTGGTTGCAGACAGGATGCAAGACAAAAGCTGCCCCGTGATCATCTCGTCGACGGCTCACTATTCGAAGTTTGCGCCTGCTGTCATGCAGGCCCTGAAGATTCAAGACCTCAACCAGACATCATCAAGCCAGCTTTACTTACTGGGCTCATACAATGCATTACCACCTCCCCACAAGGCTTTATTAGAGAGAATGAAACAGCAAGAGAAGATGGATTACCAGGTTTGTGCAGCTGATGAGAACGTCCTGAAGTGTCACGTGGAAAAACTGATCCAAAATTGGTTCATAAAGAAGTCGGAGTAGAGTATTTTTCTTGGTAAGAAGCAATAATATCAAGTGTTGATTTGGACCACAATAGCATTTTGTTTTGTGTAAAGTCTGCATGCGCATCTGTTAGGAACGTGTCTCCTGACCTCTGGGACTGACTGTTGCCTGCGGCGTTCTTCCTCAGGCCCTCCTGAAGAGGCAGACCCCAGCATAGTACCTGGAACCTTGCACTCTCATGCTTTATTCTCCACTCATAGGGGCTGAACCCCTCACTTCTAAAAGAACAGAATATCTGGTATTTAGCGTGGCATTTAAAAATACTTCAGCACAGTTGAGTACTGCATCTGTAGCCATTTACTGTTTATTGAACAAACAATTTGCTCCCTGAGATAGTTAGGGGACATAGAGGAAAGGAAGTAGGAAGCACATTAAGATTAGAGTCATTGTTTTTAACTCTTTTCTTTTTTTTTTTTAAAAATACTTTATTTTTTTTCTTCAAGTTACATCTCAGTCACAAACTCCTCCCTATTCCCCCTTCCTATCCCGCCCTTCCACCCTCTTCCCCCCAGAAGTTTCCCCTTTCAGTCCAACAGATGGTTCCTTCTCTTATAACAGTATTATACAAAACAACAGATATAAATATGCCACATTTATGAGAGTTAAATGGCCCAGTATACCTTCCCAATGTCCAGTTTATACATATTTGGCCCCTGACTTTAACATTCTACTATCTAACCATCTTCATGAGTTTAAAGTTCTATATCTGACTCAGCTTTCATACTAACTTGCATCACTATTAAAAACATCTTCTTAGATTCAGAACGCCCTCTTGATTCCTAAACAACTCAAAATTTAACTATGAGACTCTAGCTGTCTATTCTTCAACCACCTCAGAGACCTGAGAGGGATAAATATATTTGCTTATATAGGAAGTGCAGGGCCTGCAGCTTCCAAACTAAGAAAGGACATACCAATGACTGCCTGGACAGTTCCCATTTTCTCTCCATACATTCCTGCATCAGTCTTCAGCCTTTGGGTCCTGTTTCTCTGACAGACATTTGTTGTAGAGCAGGGATTATGAAGGGCTTACCTACCCTGTCTTGGCAGAGTTAGGCTGTCGACTTCCCTGCTACCAAGTTTTGTCCTTTTTGGACAGCAGTCTGTCTGCAGTTGGTGCAAGGGGTTTTTTCATGCCAAGAGATAGGCTTGCCACTAATTCAACCATCTTACAGTGGAGGTTCTTCGATGCTTATCTTCTACTTGGAGTAGAACAGGGGGTGCTGTCAGGTGCTGATATGTCTCGATATCAAAAAAAAGAAAATCTTGATTTAAGATAACATCTTTGAATGCCATATTCTGCAGATCTCTTGGGGTTTTTGAAGATGCCCTATCCATCTCTTGTATTTAGATAAGCAAATGTTGCTTGTCTCTTAGCAACTTGATTACTGGGTAGTTTAGAGAATATCTGTGATAGACTGTCTTGGAAGCTAACAAAGTGACATGTTTGCATGACTAGGAGTTTGTTTTACTTAACTATCCTAGACCGTTTTAGACGGTTGGTATCAAGAGGCCAGAGCTTCACATTTTATTTTTAAGTATCTCTAGGTATGATTAAGGAAGTGTTACCTTTAATTTTGTATCAATATACAAAGATCTATTCAATTGTGGTTAAATATACTCTTAATTATGTATCAATATACAAAGATCAATGCCTATGTAGCCCAATAAAATCTTAATATTACGTCCATATACAAGGGTCAATACCATTGTGGCCAACTGTAATCTTAATTTTGTATCAATATACAAAGATCAATACCGATGTAATCCAATACAATCTCATTTTTGCACAATAAACAATGGAAAATACCACTTTAGCCAAATAAACTACTAATTTTGTATCAATATACAAAGGTATAAGGGCATATTCAATAATCTGCCCCTTCTTCTTGGACCTTCCTGTGCTATGTCTATATCTCATTTTTCTCAAGCCTATGCACTCCTACATAGGAGAGGAAGAAGGATACAGAAAAGGAAAAGTAGGAATTCCCTGGGGCTAACCTCCAAAACCCATTAAACAGTACCATTTATCAGCTTGTAATCTCTTCCCCTAAATATTGGAGTTTTCAGTTATCCTTCAAATAACCAAAAAGAAGGGCAGAGAAACACCTTCCCCACCCTCTGGGCATGGGACGTCGCTCTCTTAAAGTGACTTCCTGCTGATTTGGGTCGTAGTAGACCTGTTTGGGGCCCGAACTCAAATGGAAAAAATGGATAAAAATGTTAGTACACTCCTTTTATGTTCAGTCCTTCTGTTCTCAGCTGTTTAGATGACCTAAGGGGTTTGTAGGGAGAAGCTGATCTTGCAGGCTTCACTGAGGTTCCTGCCGGGGCATTGTGTAGAGCTGAGTGGTCCCAGTGACATTGGATTGCCTTGGTGGTTGCAGGCCCCCGATGGAGACAGCTATTGAGGAAGTCTGCCAGGCAGAATCAACTGGGTCACTCCTCCTCCTTGGTGCCTGATTCTGCTCTCTGCTGAGGTTTCCGCCGTCCAGCCGTCCCCGGGCTCCCCTAATGGACGCTTCGATTCTCCAGGCGCCTCTCCAAATGGGAGTTCCCGAATCCCGGGTTTAGTGGCTTCCGTGTCTGCGAGAGATGGGGAGAGAGCCTTACCCTGGGACTTTTAACAGTCCTTTGGGAGCTGTGAGTGTTCCGGGGGGTGGGGGTGGTCTAGCCCCTCCGGGTTTTGCACAGTGCCCAATAACTCTGTGTTTTTTATGGCTCTTTTTTCCCCGCGTTCAAAATGTGTCAGTGTAGGTCGCCACCATCTTCCTTCCCCCGTTTTTAACCCTTTTCAAACTCCGCTTTGGATGATGGTTGCTGACACGTGTCCCACACCAGCCAGTTAGAGTTGACAGGACATCCACTTCTCCTAGGATGTCTATAGTTAGGCTGGTGAAGTTTGAAAACCAGGCCAACATTTGGCTCTAGGATATAGCAGTCAACAGAACTATGGAGCTGTGGGCACAGAAATAAAGTCACCAACTTCAAGAGGAAGGTGACCCAAGATTAGTGGTAGGGGTTAGATAAATTAGATTTAGAAAATATATAGGAGTTTCTGATACTGTCTCTTAATTCGGGGCCTGAAGTGCATTATCAGCATGAAGTCAGCAAAAACAGGAAAGATTTAATCGACTGAAAAACAAGGTTGAAGTCAGGAAAAACAGGGAAGACTCAGTAGACTTGAAGAAACAAAGTATCTGGCCTGACATTGTTTTCAGCTGCTAAGTGGGCAGAGCCCAAATTAAGCTGAAACAGAGTTCCTCCTATTTAAGGACAGTGCATGGAACCCAAAAGAAGAGAAGAGGACCCTGATGCTAGAGAGCTCCAAGAGTCCTGCTGAAAAAAGGGCTGGCCATTGATGGCCAGCTCTCTCCCTGAAGCAGAAAGAAGCCGGTGAGCAAAGAAAGCCTGAGCAAGACACCAAAAGGCTAAGGACTAAACCCTGTGGTTCAGCTTTTGCCTAGAGGGGTTTGATCTGTCCAAACAGTGGCCTAAAGGAAACTGTGCCTGGCTTTAAGGACTGAGGCAGAGCAGCTGAGTTCCTGATTCAAAAGAAGTAAGTTGGCCTGCAGATGGCTGGGGTCTCTCACAGAGAAGAAAGCATGAAGCCTTATTTAAGGTGAGACTGCAATAACCAACTTACCCTGACGAACCTGCATCTGAGAGATCCAGAAAAAGGACTGCTAAGTGCGTTAAAGAATCTACGACCAAGACTGTGTTCCTTACGACTGAGGACCTGCCCCAGAGACTGTATCATTCTAAAAGGTTATGAAAGTAGTTGTTATAATTATCAATAGGTTTAGTGGATAGGTTAAAGGGGTTGTAGGAATTTATAGGATTAATAGTTAAGAAATTGTTGGTGTTTGTTATAAGTAAATTTAGTAATAAATAAATAAGAGTTAAATAATAATTTAAAAGTTCAGTTACACAGGTACTTGTGAGAACTGTTAAAACAGGCAGAGCACACTATGTGGTTCCCTTACATGGACTTCCAACCCTGGCCATGTCTCTACAATGGAACACAATTATGCTTTTAGCCCCCAGATCCTTAACATGCTGCTTTTGTGCAATGAGAATATTAGTTAAGACTAGATTGTAGCTCAAATGTGTTAATATGTCAGTGTCCTATGGTCTGAACAAACCCATCTACACCTGTGTATCTCCATGACTAACCCCGGGATCACGCATAATTCAGGTTCATAGGGTCACAACTTTTTCTAATGCTAGATACATGTACCTTTGCCTGGACAGTTCCCTTTTCCAGAAGAGCTGGAAATTCCCCTTACTCCTGGCTTCTGAAAATGTTACTCTTGCTCATTCTGTGCCCTGTTACCTCAGGAAGTAGAACCTGTAGCTTGGTCTCATGAGTTCCTGTTACACTAATATTTAGTTCAGTGCTTTGCTCTGTCAAATTGTATTATTGTTTAGTGAGTCTGCTCGCTGTAGATCAGATGTCAGTAACTACAGCATCTCTCTCTGTGTGTGTGCATGTGTGCGCGTGTGTAGTACCCAGATTGTTGAAGCAAACATTTACCTACTTTCCTTCACACCACAATCAGTGTGGAAATTTGAGCTTATATTTTATAATTTCATCTTTCTATCAGATTTGTGTGTTTTTAATTTGGCCACAACATAAACAACAACCACACAGTGCTGGCATTGGATTTTGGTAATGATAGATCAAGTTATAATTAGAGGAAGAATATGTAATCTAAATTGGATATAATTTAGTATTTCTCTCATATGAAAATATTGAATGGAAAAAAATCTGTAAACAAATAAAGTAAACAAATTGGCCTAAACTTGTGGAATACTAACTGTCAAAGAATTTTTTTATATAGTAATTTGGTTCATTCCTTTAATTCCTGGTAAGGTTTATTGTGCTTATCTTTGTCTTTGGTGGAGCTGACTTTTGTGTGACAAAAAGCTTTACATGTGATAAATGTAATGTAATGAGACATGTGTTCTGAGAACCAAAGATCTACCACAGCACCACACGATATGCCTATCCCTTTCAAAGCTGCTTTTCAGAAATGAGTTTCAAACCTTAAGTTTGTATGGGGAAGTTTTCTCCTTGTGACATCCACAACTTTGTTGCTTTGTTACTGAAAATTTAAAAAAGAATGATTTGAGTAAATGTTCCTGGCTAAATATTAAGAAGACGTTTGTGCAAGTTGATGTGGAGCTCACATCTGGTAGGAAAGGCCATGTTTGATTATGAGCAGCATTGGGCATTCCTTTACTTGGTACAGAATGTCTCAACTCCTAAAGCTAAAATAAAATTTTGATTAATGTCTTTTATGCCAAGGTTCTCAGGCAGTGCAGTTGGAAGTCAGCTCATGGTTGTGCCTCTCCACTTGCCTATAACTCTGAAAGCAATGCCTGGGTTCTGAGAGCAAGTATCACAACAGCAAATGTGCCAAGAGACCGAGGCAGAAGGCACAGGATTCTTATGATTTAACCTTTGAATATCCAGACATGGTTATGTTAAAGTTTTGATAAGATATATCACTAAGGTGAACACAGTGAGGTGCCTGACAGGAGGAGAGATGGTTTCTTGATAAGCTGATCATGAAGCCACATCAAAACAGCATGAAGCAGGGGACATATGGCCACAGCTGTTGAAAAACGCAAACTGCTGCAAGGACCAGGAGAAATGCTTTAAAGCCATGAGAGAACAGGAAAGCCCATTTTTATTGTTGTCTTCATCTTTTCTCACATCGCCACCATGCTTTTCTTGAATTATAAGGAATTGCTTAGTAATTCTCTTCTCTCTGCTCCATTCTTTTCTCCAGGCCACATTTCATTTTTAGCAACCTAGAATTGTCTTCTACATGCAGAGCACCTTACATGCAGTTAAACCCTGGAAATATCTTCCCGTGACTTTAGAATGAGTTGGCTCCCTGGCCTCTTACATAGACTGGCCCCTGCACATCCATCCCAGGAACCTCCTGCTCACTTTGAACTGTACATGCTCATGTGTCTTTAGAGTTTCCAAGAAAAAAGTATTGAATGATTTTCCTCACCTGCCTGTCTTTATACTTTCCCAGTTATATTTTAGATTGAATTTTGACTATAACCAAACTTAAGCATATCCTCACAGGGCTTCCACAACACCTGACTATAGGCAGACTGTAAGCATATCCCCATTAGGTTTCTGTGGTGCCCATAACAAATTAATTTTCATAGTGAGTTGGAGTTTCTTAATACTTCCTTCAGACTGGCATATCCATGACTATTTCTTCTTCTCCTACACTCCTTTCAGTGATACGTTTATATGCATCTCCCAATTCCTAACCATTGTGAGAGAAGGTAGAGATGCTAGGGATTGGCATATTATATCAGCTGTTGCCATACTCCATCTTGTGTATAAACAAGATCAGTGTATCTTACGCCATCCAGCAACAGCATAGAACATATTCATATTCATCAAGGCAGACCATTTTGTGGGTCAAAAATGTACTTCAACACATTGAAAAGAACAAAGAATCATGTAACATATGCTTACAGCAGAGAAGGGAAATAACATGGAAATCAGTAGCATAGAGATAGCTGCTAAATCCTACAATGTTCCAAGATTAAATACACTTTAGATGATATATGGATCAAAAATTATTTGAGAAAACTTGAAACATTCTGAGTTTTAAAAAATGACATTAAGAAACCTATAGCTTGTCATTACAGTGGGACACTATTCAGCAACGACCCTAGGAAACAAACTGAATGCATATTGCTAAGTATATGATGCCACACTACATAGCTTCATACTGCATAATTATAACAATATGACATTGTGTAAAATATAAAACTACATACAGAGAAGAAAGATCAGTAGTTTCTGGAAACAAGATTAAGGAAGGGTAACCAGACTGAGCACAAATGTATTTATACACAAAACTATTTAGAGAGCAGATCATTAAATTCCATTCATGAATCTTTGGGATGGAATAGATAGGAGGATTTAACTTGGAAAAAAGCTGTTTCCTAAGTACTTGTCCTTTAGACAAGTGTTGAACTTGAAAACCCTCTGATAGGTTCTCATTTGTGATTCTCACATACATGGTGATACATATGACACATAAATACACACTGATGCACACATATTCACACAAACATACACATTTACACACATCCACTCATATTCATGTATGCAAATACATTTCATACACACACATGTACATATGCATACTAATACATACTCATACTCATATATCCATATTCATATACAAATAACACCAACACACATACAGTGTAGGTATCATTACACACAAGTATTTATTTAATTTTCCCAGTCTTGACTCTTAGGCTCTAGTACTATTTTCAATATTCCTTGGGTGATTTGAATGTTTATACTTCAGAATGATTTTTTAAACTATTCTCATAGAATAAGCCAAATCAGATCCAGTAATGGTCCTCTGTAATGTGTTTATACTTCTTGCTTTAAATACTAATTATTACATTTTTATTTTTTAATGAGGCTATTTTAGTTTTTTCCTTTCTGTGAACAGAGGCTGACCATATATATATATATATATACATATATATATATATATGTATGTATATATATATATATACATATGTGGCTGAACAATATTAGAATAAACTAGATGAAGTTAAATAGCTCCTACCCACTCATTTTTCCTCCTCTGTCCTCTTACACACAAACAACTCCCATGTCTGTAGTGATATCTCCCACACATTTCAAGCAACAGAGTTTAGGAAACTTGATCTGCAAAAGCCTCACATAAATAAACAATTATTTCCATCAGATGTATGTAGAACATTCATTACAGCAATAAATGTCATTTTAATTGTGAAGACACAGGTCTTCATGCAGTCACAGTGAATAACTATTAAGACACTACCCAAGGCAACATGGGTCAGAGTTGCCAGATCTGGAGGTTATGTTTTGAATATGGCATTTCCTCCCCAGGATCACGTGTTGAGTGCTTGATCCACTGTGACCTATTTATATTAATGTCAAATGATGATATCCTTTGAAACACACCTTTAGAAGTGGAGCTTGCTGGTAGATCACTAGTGGAGCAGCCTTTGAAGGTTTAGCTAGGCAAGCCTGAGGACTGAGTTTGGATCTCCAGTATCTATCTGAAAATCTGAACATGGCTGCAAATGTCTATAATCCCAGAACAGGTGGTTGGTCTGGGTGGTCCCTGAAGCTTGCTCATCTGCCAGTCTGGCAGAGCAGTTTCACTCCTGGCTCAGTGGGAGGGAGAACCCTGTCTTAAAGAATAAGGAGGAGACTGATTGTGGACCACACCTCATATTGACTTCTATTCTCCTCCAGAGACACATGCATGAGCAGACACTCCAGCATTCATGTGTACACTCATGAACACATACACCATACATATACATGTACACACACGTAAAGAATGACAGAATAGTACTATGTTACATTTTCTCATCTGGATGTGATAGACTTTTGAGCATCACTTGATAACATGTGTGCTGATTACATTCTGGCTTCAACATCTTCCAAGCTTACAGATATTGGAGAGGCATCTTCCTGGAAATGCTGCAGAGAGAATCCATGAAATCCATTCCTTTGACCCTGGCCTGCCTTTCAGATGTGTACTTTAGAAGTATTGCTTCATAGCAGTTTCAAAATTTCAAACAAATCCTTCTATAGAATTCAAAACATGAGCAGAGTATCAGTAACCTTCACAAATGTGTTTCACATTATAATGGAAATTTGAAAGACTCAAGTCAGGCTGAAGGGAGTGACTAATGGACTTCACTTTGAATTCCCAATAAGGTTCTGCTGCAGCCATCATCTCGTTTGATGGGTTTATTTCCTTCTTGCTCATGGAAACACTTCTGATAACTGAACCAGGGCCTCGGGCATCTAATTCAAAATGGCAGCCCTTCTGAAGCTGGCCCCCAGGAGGATGAAGGTTTGAGACGCTGCAAAACAGCTGCTAAAGAGTCCCTTTGCAAGGCCTAGCATGGCTGGGGCTATGGATCAGAGACTTGTCTGCTACAAATGAGGACAGCTATGGTTCCATGTAAAGAAGGCACTCTTGTGTAATTGTGTGTGTGTGTGAAAATATTTTATAATCAATATCACAGGCTTTGAGTTTCTGGAGTATCTAGAAACATGGTTGAGAGTGTAAAAAGCTGTTTTCAATTGACACACCTAAATTATACCCATGAAAAATACTATGTAATGTTTCCATATATGTGTATACATTGTGGAATATTCAATCAGGGTAAACATGTATTTCTCCTTAAGAATGATCATTTTTGTGGTTAAAGACATTTGAAATTCTTTCCTTGAGCTTAAAAAATACTCAACATCATGCATGTTTATTCTACTGTGACACAGAATAACAAAATGTGTTCTCCAGTCTTATTATAAATTAATATGCATCAATCAAACTTTATTTACCTTTCTCCAGCTCCTGTATTCCTAGCCTCTAGTAACCAATATCAATACAATGAGTGAAACATTTTTAGATTGTACATGTGTCTGATATCATGTGATGCTTTTTTTTTTCTCTGTGCCTGGCTTATTTCAAGGAACATAACAACCACCAGGACTCCTTATTTTAAGGTTGAGTAGTATTTCTTTGTGTGTATGCTCCTCTTGTTTCTTATCCAGTTTGCAGGTATGGAACACATGGATTGCTTCATTTCTTTCCTACTTTGTATAGCACTGCAATCTATACACACAAGCGTCCAAAAGTTGCTTCTACAAATTCACAAATTTTGGATATGAACATAGCAGTTGCAGTGCCAGATCACATGCTCTGTTTACTTTTAAGTCTTTGATGAGCACTTGTACAATTTCTCACAATTGCTGTAAACTTTGCACACACTCCTACAGTGTGAAGACTTCACTTTAATTCATATCCTTGTCAGTTCTTACCATTAATTTTTTGTTTTTTTAGAAATCAAAGCCATTCTAATTGGATTGAGATGATAAACCTTTGTTGGTATGATTAGTATTTCCATCATAATTATGTGTGTTTTCATGGATTGGAAGGCCAGTGGGATTTCTTTCTTTGAAACATGTCTGTATGGGGCTACTGTTCATTTTGGAGCTAGATTGTTTTTTTCCTTGATCTGTATCATTTAAGCTTCTATATCATGATTACACGTCCTTGCCAGATTCAGTTTGCATGTGTCTTTTGCTCCTTCAATTTTTCGCTTCACTGATCAATTCATTTGCTGTGCAGAAACTTTTTATTGTAGTCAGATATCATTTATCTATTTTACTGGCATTTAGGGTTTAATTTTTTTTTTTTTAGAATTCCTGGCTAATCTCAAGGACCTAACATATATTTCCTGAATTGTCTTCAAATAATTTCATGGTTTTAAACCTACAGATGTATCTTTAACACCTTTAGAGTTGATTTTAAATTATAAAGAGAGAGGTCTAGTCTCATTTTCCTACATAGATCCAATCTTCCCATATGATGTGTTGTCGTGACTTTTGAGATATGAGCTTATATCTCTGAGTCATGAACTTTTCCTGGCTTCACATATGTGCTTTCACACTCATACCATGCTGTTTTCTCAGAAGAGTTTGAAGTTAGCTTTTGTGATACCTCCAGCTTTGTCTCTTTTGATGAGGATTATGCAAGTTATTTGGGGTCTTTTGTTGCTCCATATACATTATGGGAATACTTAATTTTTCTGTTGTTAAGACTGTCACTGGTATTCTGACATGGATTTAGTATACATCTGGGTCACTTTGAGTAGTGTGACCCTTTTAACACTACCACTTCTGACACATGAATATGGGTATCTTTCCAATTCATTCCTTTAGAGTATGTCTCAATATCCTACAGTTATCATTGCAGAGATATTTTACTTTGTTGACTAAGTTCTATTTATTCTGTTCTGGGAACATCAACACAGAATATGTTCAGTCAACAGATTTAAAGGCACAGTACACTATTATTAATGTAGTCCTAACACTGCATAGCAGGTTCCTGAAGTCTTCATCTGCTAGAACTTGAGATTTCCTTTCCACTATCACCCACTTGTTTACCTTCCCATGACCACCATTCAAATTAATTGATTCTGTGTTCCAGTCCTTGCATGACTTTCTGTAATTGCTATTCTAATTATGTATCTGACTGGGTAAGCATAATGTCCTCATTAATTATGGCCATAGTTCATAATATACCGATATATATTAATGATGTTCTAATAATTCATCCATGTCATCACACATAATGGAGCATGAGTTCTTTGTAAGGCTAAATAATATTCCATTGCATGTATATAGAACATTTTTGAGACCTATTTATCTGATGGTGGATGCTTATGTTATCAGTATGGGTAGGCTGATGTTTCTTTGAAACCTTGATTGCCGTTCTTCTGTCTAAATACTCAGAAGTCGATTGTGCAGATCAAATGAGACCACCTTTTACTTTTACTTCCCTAAGATTTCGCCATTGTCTTCCAGAGCAACTGCCCCATTTTGCCTTCCTGCCAACACTGAAGAGATGTTCTAGTTCTGCTACATCCCTTGCCAAGCTTTGCAGCTTAATGTTTTTATTTCATATGTATATGGATGATCTATACATGGATATGTGTACGCATACTTCTAGGAGTGTATGTGCACATGTGTATACGCATGCTGAGGATGAAAGGTAACATCTAGTATTGTCCTTGATTGCTGCTCACCTCATATATTGAAGCAGAGTCTTTTCTTGAACACCTAACCCTAACCTTGAATCTGGTTTCCAGATGTTAGGGTTATGGACAAGCAACACATTTGCAGGCATGATTCTGCACTAGACATTTCACATTGAGCCAACCTCCCTAGCCCTTCCTTTGTTTTGTTTTCACAGTAACCACCCTAGCAAATATGAGGTGACATGTCATGTGACTGAGACATTCATTACCCAGATAATACTGACACTGAGGAGAGAACATCAGAGAGAAGTTCTATGGTATTTCTCTTGCAGTGGTGGCCCATAGACACTGAGGCCCAAACACAATTATAAATGCAGACAGACATCAGGGAAGGAAGGCAGAACATTTGCAAAGCTTCTTCACAGCAAAGTCAAAGGTCTAAATTATCTCCCAAAAGTCTGTGGCAAAGGTTTCAGATCCATGGTGGTGCTAATGGAGAAATGTGGAACTCTTTAGGAGGTAGAGCTTAGTGAGAGTTGCTAGACAGATTGTGGGACCTGACTTTGTCTTTTCTCTCCTTTGCTTCCAGGTTATAAGGTAAGTGGCGCTGCTTTGCATATATGACTATCACAATATTGAGCTTGCAAGAGATTCAAAACGCAACCTGATCATAGCTGGAAACTCCAACTCTGAGACAACAACAACCACCACAAACTCTTTTATCTCTATAAGTCGGTTATCTCAGGCATTTTGTTACAGTAATATAAAGCCAAATAGTGCACCTGTATATTTAATAAGTAACTCCTATTAATTCAGAAATATTAAAATATAAGTAACAAAGGCAGGAAATGGCAAGAGGTGTATCATGACAAATATTGCTGAAGCTGAACTTCTTTCATTATATCTTTGAGATTATAGCTTCTAATATTTATCTATATTACAGTTTTTGCCCATTTTTGGATAGAGTTGTTAAAACATTTTAGATAAGAAAGCCAGGAGAATCTTTGTTAAAGTATTTATTCTTTGAACTTAGATCCTGGCACAGAGATCCCAGACCATTTGTAATTTTCTGAATAATGGGAACATTCTCACATAGCTCTGAGAGTTCTTTGGGATTTCCTGGACATAGAATGAGTTGACTGAGATTCTTGATGAGATACCAGACATCTCAGGACAAAGCTGTTTGTCAGTATTTTTGGAGGGAGGGGGTTCGAGACAGGGTTCTCTGTGTAGTCCTGGCCTGGCTGTCTTAGACTCACTTTGTAGACCAGGTTGGCCTCGAATTCACAGTGATCTGCCTGCCTCTGCCTCCTGAGTGCTGGGATTAAAGGCTTGCACCACCACGCCTGGCTGTTTGTCAGTCTTTAAGGAAGGAAAAGGAGCTGAAGGTTGAGTTGACTTCTGATGGCTAATAGTTTAATCAAATATGCATGTGGAATGCAGCCTCCAATCCTAGTTCAAAACCAGTTAAAATACAGTTCACAACTGGTCTTGTAATTGGCATAGGACATGGGAGACAATCTTGAGGTACAGAGTCTTCAATCTGATCTTTAATGCTTTGGCAGCAGATTGATGTCAGTCAGATTTGAGCTGAAGTACAAAAAGGCCAGTTTTTGATGGAAAACCTGGTCTCAGAATTCGAGGTCCACACTGACCATGAAAGAGGAAAAAAATCCACTGATTAAAAACTTCCAACTAAAGTCTCTAAGCACGAGCTGTAAAGGGGTATAAGGTATTTCCAGACTGACTTTCTTGTTAACTAGTGGATGAATTCCCACATGGAAAATGATGAGCAAAAGGGGGAAGAGACACAATTTAGCAAACAATGACAATTCATCAGTCTATATATTGTCTTGTATTTGTCAATTATGTCTCAACTGTACCAGATAAAGTAATCCTAAGGTAGTACTTCAAAATTGTAAAATATGATCAGAAAAAGTGTTCATTTCTACCACTCACTGGATTTACTTCTAAAATGTGCTTATTCCTGGGTCTGTTAGTATTGCCAGATGGTTGAAAGAATTAATCAAAGTTGTCTGCAACAAATTCAAATGCAGGTCACTCTAAAGGAGCCCTCAGTCTGTGAGTACGTCAGATTTTCCAAACAGGTTTTGTTGTTGTTGTTTTGTTTTTACAAGCTAGACCCCAAGCAAGATGTGTAGTTATAGTAACTAATAAAATTCAGTGGGTAGGTGAACCTGTGGTTCTTCAGTGGGGTATGTCTTCAGTACTTGAGGTAAAGTTTACCTTGTACGAGAACCCGATGACCCTAGGCATTGATTGCCATCAGAGACCAAGTGGATCTGTTACTGTATATATCATCTGCTTCTCTGTTGTCCTGATAAACACCATGACTAAAAGTAACTTGCCAGAGGAAAGAGTTTATTTAGTTTGCACATCGACATCACAGTCCATCACTGAGGAAGTTGGGACAGGAACTCAATCAGGAACCATGAGTGAATGATGCTTGCTGGCTCACACTCTGTCCCCTCTAACTGTATGCATTATACATATACAATTATATATAACATAAAATACATAAAACTGTATATATACATATATATGTGTGTGCTATTTGTTAGCTCACTCTCTGTACCCACTAACTCATACATTATGTATATTTGTAATAAAAATATTATACATATGTATATATATGCTGCTCATTGGCTCACTCTCTGCCTCCCTCTAACTTATGAATTATGTGTGTGTGTGTGTGTGTGTGTGTGTGTACATATGAACCATTTGTTGGAAGAATAGGTACACCCTATTTTGAACTATGTAATGCTACATAAACTAATAATCAAGATACTCTTTCATAAACATGGCCACAGACCAGATTTATTTAGGAAATTTCTCCTCTGAGATGACTCCAGACCACGTCAAGCTACCAACCAAGGTTGACCAACAATGTGTGAAGGCTAACATCCTTTTTAAATATGAGAAATATTGCAGGTTTCATCTCACCCACTGTTAGCACACATTAAGTAGCACACATAAAAGACCCCCATTTTAGATGTCACATGGAATTGAAGGTTCGAGAAATTAGATTGGCGCTTACTCTAACTAATGTGACAAATGTGCCACATTGACTTGTCGTGTTAAACTTTTCTCTGTGTCTCCAGGTGACAATGAGTATGAGAGGCATCATTATGGGCGTCAGGCTGAGTTGGGCTGAGAAACTAACCCTGATTACCTGTGTTTAATTTCTGGAAATCAAACATGTTATCCTCAACAGGAACATACATGTCAGTCTTTTCATATTTTTTTCTGTGATTACAAAACTTTTGGACAGAGGGTCTAAAGATTACAATCTCTAATAATAATGGCTCTGGGTACAAATTACAAAATTTCCACCACGGAACCTTAAGGCATTACTATGGCTTGAACTAGTCCATAAATTCCATTGAGATGACAGAAATATTCAAGATTAAATCATATAATCATATTCAAACAAATTTCATTGTGCAAAAGGAAAAGGCACTAGCAATGTGTTAAAGATGACATTGAGTTCTGTCATATGCTCAGAGCAGAAGTGTGAGTTTTTGAAACATGGAGGCGATACCTTTTAGCACAAGTGGGAGATAAGATACACAAACTTGAAGGAGCAGAGAACGTAGTGTTTGGGGGATGGTCTTTCAAGTACCAGGTTAAGACTTTAAAGGATCTTGTATTGGGTCAGCCGATGTAAGTGGGCAAATGTTTTATTTTCTCTATTTCTGAATAATCAAGACGCAGTCAATCAGTGATTCCAGGCACAGTCTCTGCAATGAGACACCATGCCTTTGGGTGCCATCAGGCACAGGTTAAATGCAGGTTGGGCAACCTCTGCACCTCTGTCCTTTCACATGTGAAGTGAGGATGATATTCAGAGTTGACAGAGTGTTCTGATACAGGTTAGTTGACCACAAAGGGTTGTACTTGGAAAATGAAATGTGTAAAATTATATTGGATTTAATTATTGTAAGATTTATTTGAGCACAAATTCTTAAATACAGATTACCTATGGATATCTCTACATCTCAAACTGAACACATCTCTAAGGATATTCATGGTTGTCTTCGCAAAGGTAGATCATATTTCAATGTTATCTCTTGAATGGAATTAAATTCCCAGACTCTTATTTCTACTAGTTAGAAATCTGGGATTTATCTTTTACACCTCCAGCAACTTCATCCCTTAGATGCAATATTCAGCCAAATCCTGCAGGGTTGCCTACCTCCCAGCTAGAGCAAGAAGTCTTTGCATTTCAATCTTATTTTTACTGTCACTATGCTACTTTTATTATTGGTATATAAATTCTGTACTATAGCAATGTCTCCCTACAATGGCTTATCCTGATTGTTTTCCATCTTTTCTTGTTCAAAGTAGTAGATGAATTTATTAGAAATGAAAACTGGATTACATAACACTCCCTTCTGTTATGCCTCCATTTGCTGCCAATGCTCTGAGAACTCAAACCCTTAATCCTTAATCAAACTTCACACAGTATAAGTGGTACCTTTTCACCCAGTAGAACACTCTGGCATATAACTTCCCTGTACTTTCACAGAAGGCTGATGGATGCCAGATCCTCCTTATGGAAGACCACCTTTCATACTTAACCCCCTGCTGTGTACTCATTTGCCAGTCTGTTCCTGTACAGTTTACTCAGAGCAGGTCTTTCTGAAGCTCCTAGGTGAAATCTCCTTTTGTAAACTTACAACAATATAAGCTTTGCCTTTTGATTTATAGGTTTTTTTCCTTGTTCATGTTTTAAAAATTAAAAGGACTTCACTCAAATGGAAGGCAGTTTTTTTTATTTAAATTCTCTCTACAAATTAGGAGTAGAAGAGAGATGGCACAACTGTTAACAATGTTTGCTGCTCTTGCAGAGGATCTGACTTGGTTCTCAGTATCCACACTGGGTGGCTTACACTGGCCCGCCTATAACAGTAGCTACAGGGAATCTAATACCCTTCTCTGAGTTGCACAGGTACCCACCTGTATGCGTGCATGCACACACACACACACACACACACACACACACACAAACAAACAAACACACACACACACACACACACACACACTCTCTCTCTCTCTCTCTCTCTCTCTCTCACACACACACACACACACACTTACATACACACAATTATAATACAAATAAAATCTTAAAATTCTCTACAAGTATTATTTCCTTCTGAGAATCTTGTTTACTAAAATGTTGGTTGGATTTTTTTTTCTTTCCTTATCCTCCCTTGGGCAATTGGAAGTCATGTTCATTAGCTCACTTTGGTATTTGTGACATGCAAATGGGAAGTAGGGAAAAACAGAATAATTAACAGCCCCCAGCCAGACCGTTGTGTGCACCATGCTTGATTCTTTTTCTTCAGGGTTCAGCGAGTTCCCGTGCAGTGACTGACTAAACTCAGCATGCAAAGATCATCTGGATCGTGGGAGAAATGCTAGAAAACCATTCCCAGTCAAACCTTGGGAATATTTGCTCAAATTAGATTTCTTGAATGAGCCCTCATTTTTGCAACTAGGGAGATTATATGCAATTATAAATACAAATATAGATAATGATGATAAAGCTATGTTTATTAGCCATGAGGCAGTAGAACATTTGCCTTTGTTTAAACCCTTCTAATATGAGTCCCCATCTTTTATTTTACTTTCTAAATGAAAAAAGTTCAATTGTTCCTTCCTTTGATAAGACTCTTTTGGAAGGGCACTTAATAGCCCTGCAGTTCCCTGCCTTTCTTTTCTGTGCTTGGTCATTAACATTTCCTATTTTTCTACAATATTGATTTTCTTTTTATCCCAGAGATGAGTCTACTTTGCTGGAGAAGGTGATGGGCAACTTGTAAAGGGATTTGAAAATGTACATTGGCTCTTGTTCATCTAAATGGTCTGCTGAAACTATGGAGCATGTGCACAGCTGATTTTCAACTTAGGTGATGATAGAATTTTAATACTCAGTTACTATGGGAATTGCACCATACAACCATATTAAAAGGAAAGACTGACACTTACTTTTGGCCAAACCAGTAAAACTAGTGAAATCTCCATGCATTTGGAATGGGTCTATGTGTCCAACCTCAGTTCAAACAGAGGGCACACTGATGAGGCCTGAATTAGCAGATTGCTTAATGTGGGTGAGCCAATTTCCACATTATCCATTAGATTTGAAAGGAATACTGACATTCTAATTCCATTAAAAAGACACTTAGGAAAGTGGATTTGGGGAAAGCAAACCATGAAACCCCAGTCTTTGATTCAAATTTCCCTTGTAAGACTTCTCAGAATGGATTTTGAGCTCAGTTTCTTCAGTTTCCACTCTCTAATTCCTTCTTATGAAGGTTGCCCTTGCTTATTTCTGCTCATTGTTCAAAATGCAGCTGACACATAATCACCCCATCATTATTCCAAAGATGGAGTGATACTGTTTATATATTAAAGTTTTTCATTTTGTGGAAATTTTAAGACTTCCATAATATTTCCATCAATTTGTGTCATTTAGCAAACTAAGTTATGTTCTATATTTTTCAATGGAATGATGAAGTGATATAGAGATTGGAAAGAAAATTATCACTTATCAGCATGTAAGCCTGAGTTTATCATAAACACTTAAATAGGAATAAAATAGATAGAAAGCCATGATAAAAATAATGTAGCTTATAAGTCTTTAGGGGACTGGAGTTTGGTAAGGACTGCTGGAAAATATAGACATGGCTTTACACAGCACAACACTTGACTACAGGTAGAAAATGAAGGGATATTTATCTGGTGTTTGAAGAATTGTAAGAAGGACCACTTAGAGGACACAGCTGCTGGGTTGTGCAAAATCTCCAAAGATGCACTGAGAACCAGAGACTGGAAAGTAAAAAGGTAAGAAGTAGTTCTGGGTCTGGATCTCTCACTATGTCCTAATGACTCACTTACATTAGTTTGCATAGACTCCTCTCTCTCTCTCTCTCTCTCTCTCTCTCTCTCTCTCTCTTCAAAGGTATGGAGGAAGGAATTAAACATATATATATGTGTATATATATATATATATATATGTATATATATACATATATATATACTAAGTTTGCCTCTAGGACTAAAATTCATTATTTATTAATACTCCAGAGAATCTGGAATGGTATCTGAGAGGTCACTTGAGTTGGTAGTGAATGACATAAAAAACACTAGCTTGAATGGATCTACTGGACACATGAACAAAGAAATTACAAAAGAGCTAGGAATCCAAGCCAAGCAGTTCTCCCAGACATATTTATTGCTTTAGCTATGGTGAAAAGAAATAAAAACATTTCTTTTTATGTCACTTCCCATTGCAATTTGAAACAAAGCGGTCCAAAGCATCCTTGCCTCTATGCTATGTTCTTTTGTCATTTGTCATTTGGTGTCTTATTGAAGGCTTGTCTACTTGAGGATTGAACCCCTGTAATCAAATAGTGTTTAAGGCAGTTTGCTAAAGTGGGCTTCAGAGGAGACACCTATGAATTCCATCATGTCACCTCAGAAGGGAGGCTCGGCACCACTGCAATGATCTCTCAGAACTCTAAAGTTGACATTTCAGCTTCTGGAGGAAACTTAAGGAGAAAAACATCACTTAAATACCAGAAATGGGACATTAAGTGTGACCTAAAGATACTAGTGTAGTCACTTCTTATCCTGGCATTCTCTTTCTTCTTGGAATGCCTTTCAGCTAGTCTTTATAGTTCTAAAAGTTGTATTTATTCCCATAATCACCACTGCTTTGTCCCAGATAATGAGCAGAATGGAAAAAAGCTTGTTCGGGAAGCTAAAGTCATCTTCTTGGTTGAAAAGTCATATCATGACCTGAGACCATGGGCAGGACTTGAAACTTTCTGTGGCTCGGTCTCCTGAAAGAACCTGCCATCATTCTGAATTGAAGTTCACTTCTTGGTCTAGTTCTTGTGCACTTGTCAGACAATTTGGAAGCCACTAACTCTAAGAAAATAAAAATATAAACACACTGTCAAGATGAATTTGTAAATAAAAGCTTTTACCTGCCCTTCCTTTGCAGGTGGATAGGGTCTAAGTTGTTGGTACATCTGCAGGGAACAAAATGTTTCTGATCTACTTTTCTCAGGTTGACATCAATCAATGCACCAATCTTCGTGTCTGGGATCAAGTGCCTGTGACTCTAAGTCAGTTGTAGAGAAACCAAAATCTTTATCAACAGATGTGGGAGTTTGGGTCTCTGTCTTCCAGATCTGAATGATCGCAACCCTGGAATGATCCTGCAATGTACTTTTCCATTCCTGGATCCATGTCCTGCTTCAGTCTGTTCATTTTGATTCTCTATTGGAATCTGTAGACGTAGTATAGATAACCTCACTGAAATGTTACTTTCCCCCCTTATCTCCCTTTTAGATTGGGTGATATCTCTCCATTTTTTTTTTCTGGCAAGATTCTCATGGCTGTCTTAACTAGTTGGCAATTAGTAATTTAATACCTTACCTGCTTACCTCAGTATTCTTCCCTACTGCTCACAACAACATAAAGCTGGTTCAAGGCAGGACCAATTTTACATGTTCTGGTGAGCTTGTAATTACAGACCACATATAACCGGTGAGGCTTTTATTTGAAGTCACGCTCCCGGAATGTGTTCTCTTTCCTTCTCCTTGGCTATTGAGGTCCTAGCCAGTCATTTTACAAAGATGTTCATGTCCCTACACGTTAATGGCAGGTTACTTTCTGTCCCCCTTAGAGACATTTTCCTTATTATACTCCTCAGTAATCAAGCATTTATGACTACACAAACTCAATGTTCTTGCAATGGAATGATTTCTAAATTTACCAGTTCTTGTTGGAAGAGAATGTAAATAGGAATTTGTATTTGAATAAAATTGCTATCAAGTTATGTAGTCATTGCATAAAATACTGATTAGTGTGTTTGGTGGATGAAGAACTCATATCTATCAGCTTTTATCGACAGCCCTTAACTTTAGTCCTCAGGTTCTGTTCTGGGAACCAGATCAAACGGCAGCATATTGTCATCAACAATTGGTGCTAAGGAAGCTGGATATTAACAAGAGAAAGAATTAACTTGGACTTAAAGTCTTAAAGTTAAAATCTGAAATTGAACTTGGGAATGAATTTTTAAGCATAACTCAAAATGAACAGAAGAGGAATAAAAAAGACAAATTGAACTTTACCAAACTAAAATTTGGTGAGTCAAAGGACAATATAAAGAAAATTAAGTCAGTGTAAAGAAATAGAGATATACTTGAAAATCTGATACCTAAAAATCTTTAACATTTGAAACACATACATAATTCTTACAACTCAATTAAAAAAAATAGCCCAATCAGAAAAAAATAAATGTCCAGGACTAGAGAAGGAGTTCAGAGGTAGGCTGCATTCCTAGCATTTGCAAAGACAAGGGTTTGATTCCAAGCATTATCATGATAGCAATAAAAATCACAGAATTGTAATAAATAAATGGACAAAGCACTGAAATTCATTCCTCCCCTCAAAAAGCATATAAAGGATGCTTTGCATCACTAATAATTATGTAAATGAAAATCAGAAATAGGATGGGAAATCACTAAACATCCACAGGATAATTATAGTATGGTGCCTAATGATGAAGCTCACAAGAAAAAGACAAATCAGAAACTCTGTACAACTGTGGTGAGAAGGAACTGGAGCAACTGGTGAGGAAAGACTTTTGGATGCATCTCAGTTCCCATGTGACCTAGCGACTTTATTTACAGGTGAGCAAAATAATTGAGAATAGAAACTAGAACAGAAAGCATATATCAGTGTCACATCAGTATTATTACAACCCAGATAGAAAACTCATGTCCATCCACAGAAAAAATAGACAACAATGTAGTGTATATGCTAAATGAAACAGTACTCAATCATAGGTATTAAGGGATTCTGAAGAAGCCTCCAACACAGAACTTCAATGGTATCATGCCAAGTGAAAAGAACCCAATATAAAATCACAGACACTGCCTGATTCCCCTTATAGGAAATGTCACTCTAAAGAAGGTCATGGGGCAAGAAAGTAAACTAGAGGTTAATAGGTTGGAATGAGTAGTGACCAGTGACTTATCTCTTACTAGATATGTAATCTCTGTATAGGGTGATGTCTGCAGAACATGGTGAAAGCCATTGGACTGAGCTGTTCAACTAGAAATAGTTAACATGTCATATTTCACATTATACATGTTTGCAACAACAAAATTAAGAGTTTAAATGTAATTTTTAGCAAAGCTCAAACATGTTCATTATTATTTCCCAGCAGTGGTCTTTCATAACTACCTGACTGTGAGGTTTCTGGACACTCTCCTGGGCCTGCGTTAGCATGTGCAGCTGTTACCAGAGCTGAGTTGTCCAGCATCAATCAGGGGAATGGGAGTCTGAAATAAAACAGATAGTGGTAAGGTTTGGGCATCCATCAGAACTAGCTCTGCCATCCATGGAGCAACTTAGTCTTTCTGAACTGTGGTATCATTATTAGTGAAGTCTGGAACTCCCCCCTCATATGCTTCTTTCAGGATTGAATGCCCTTGAAATACAAAAGCCTCTTTTGTGTACCTGCAGTGGTCAATGTACTATGTGAGTAGATGCTTGTTTTGGTTTTCTTCACTCTAGATACTTTTTGAACTCTGGGATAGATCAATCCTTTAATTTTGCAGCTTTTATCCTTATAAAAAATAAAAGCAAAGGAGGAACAAATACTTACATTACTGTGCTGAGGGGGAATAATAATCATCATGTTTTCCCTAGGGCCTTCAAGCTCACCCTAGCCACTACACTTACCCTTTGTCTTACCCTCTTCACTGGATGCTTTCAGAGGAGAGAGAGCTTAGCTGGGGGGTGGGCTTTCAAGGAGCCAGAAGGAGAGCTCTGTGGGTTAATTTTCTTGCAACCCTGTCAAAATACCTGATAGAAACAACTTAAAGGAGAAAGAGTTATTTTCTGGTTGATAGTTTCAGGTGATTTTAGCCTATCTGCAACAGCAGGATCATTAAGCCACTGGTGTACCTAAAAGCGCCCACAGGAAGCACAGTAGGGAACAGAAGCAGTGCTGTGTTAGACCTCCAGCATGCTCCTCTCAAGGTTTGCTTCTAGCAACATCAGCCTGCCAGCTGAGCCTTCCATAGTCTCTCAAAAAATACTATCAGAGGCTAACCACATGTCCAAAATATGAGCCTGGGGCTGAAGAGATGGATGGATTAACAGTTAAGAGCACGTACTGCTCTTGTGAGGGGCTGAGACTCTGCTCTCAGCACCTACATGTTGGTTCACAGCAACCTATTCCAGGAGGTAGACTCCTTCTTTTGGTTTCCACAGGTTTTCTGCATACAGAAGTATGCAGGTACACATACAGACACATAACATTTTTCAAATAACACACACACACACACACACACACACACACACACACACACACACACAGCCCTATAGAAGACATTTCAGATTCAAACCATAACAAAGGTAGATACTAAAGAGAGGGCATTTAAAGTAACTTGAGTCTTTGGGATTCCAGCAGGTGCTTTAAGCTTTATTTCTCATCAGCTCCAAGCAGAAGCATTGTAGAAACAGTGCAGGCAAGGTGGTGGTGGTGGGGATTGGAGGACGTTGTTGGTTCTAAACAAATATATTCCCTTTCTGTGTCAGTGTTTGAATGGCTGAAAGGACAGAGTCAGAAGGCACACCTAGAATGCTGAACTTTGAGCTGTGACTCATGATGCAAACTCATCTTTATGCCTTATATGGTCTCCAAAGGTTGAGCTATCTCAGCATGTTACTGGAGGTAAAGGCTGAGTTACACTGCAAATGAGGAATTAATTAATTGTAGTCCGTGACTCTGCCATGGACTCCATATGATACAGGTGATGCTGGCAGAGGCATGGCTGTGCACATTTCATTACAGCACTTAGAGATTAGCTGTCAAACAATATAGCCTGTGTTTGCGGCCTAGCATTTTACTCTTACAGTTATCAATATTTCCAAAGGGGAAATTGTAGAGTAATCAAGTAACTAAAAGGAATTTGGATTGATAGAATGTAGACATGGGCTCTTACTTCTGTCTGCCATGAATTTATGTGAAATCTCACCTCAAGGGGGAGAAGAGACACTCAAAAAGCCATCCACCAGCTGCTCCAAACTCCAAGGATAAAAAGCTCCCTGCCTAAGAAGTAAGCTTTTCAGGAGTCAGCTTCAGTTATTTTGGCATCCATGGACACATGTTGAATTACTTCCTATACTTTGGCCCCAAGCTTGCATTATTCAGGGGTTCATACGGTCATGCCAAAGATGCTAGACAAATACCAAGCAGACATGTTTGCCTAATCCCCACTACCTTTACCATAGTTCAATGTAATTTCCCCAAATGTTTCATTTATTTTATTTCAGAGCTTGTGACAGTCAGGATTTTGAAGTACAAGCCTGCATCTGTAATCCATTTGCCAACTCTCTCCAGTGCAATGGAGAGAGAGAGAGGAGAGAGAGAGGGAGAGAGAGAGAGAGAGAGAGAGAGAGAGAGAGAGAGAGAGAGAATTTGGAGGGCTTTTTTAAGCATTGAAAAACAAGCAGAGGGAGTGAGAGCACATCTGTTTTCATAAGAAATCATGGAACCTGGCCCCTTTTCAGTGGGGTATTCTACTACCATATGGCTTTAATCCTACATCTGGGCCTGTTGTTTTATGAAATATTTCCCACAGATGATGTCAATTATAATTTTTGTCCCGGTCGTCAATTTACGGACTCTTGGAATAAGACAAAATGAAACAACCAGAAAAAGAACAACTTATGTGGTCTACCCTCTGACAAAATTATAGCTGTGTGATACACATCTAAAATCAATAACTCTGCTAATGATTAGCAGAACACACTGCTTGGTTTATGAGAGGGATGGGGCCCACACTGTGCACATGTTTGGCTCTGGATTGCATTTTTTGTTTGCTGTGTATTTACCAGCAGATGTCCAGCCGTTCATTTAATGCTTCTTCTATGAGCCAGTAGTAAGCCATGTCAGCGTCTGTGGGACGTTTATAACTCATCTGCCAGCAATACAGGTGGAATGCTTTCATGAGGCCTTTGCCTTCTTTCTGTGGTGATGATCTATCAGAGAAATCAGGGATAAGTCTTTATAGAGTTATATGGCTATTAAGATGTGTGGCTCTGATCATGTGTGTAAAGAATTTTGGATTCCAGCATATGGTTTTTTAGAATTGCTTTGAAAGGAACGTTTGTGGTGTTCAACTTTAGCAGCTGGTCTGAGGGTGAAAGGTTTTCCAAAGAAACAAAGAAACACCATCAGAACCTAAGCAGAGGCAAAATGTTGGCAATAAATGCAGTTTCTCTCTATTTGTGAGGATTCTTTCAGTACATGGAGATAAACTGGATTCCTTAAAACTTACTTCATGAATATAAAATTTTGTAAGTCATAAGAAACTAGAAGATTGGGGGTTTAAATTAGACTGAAGGCAAGCCAGTGCTGAGGAGAGTCTGTCTCCTTCTGCTGCATCAATGCACAGGTTGGCTTCAGAAAAGGAGCTAGCACTGAGGCTGTGGCAAACTTCATTAAAAAAAAAAAACGGGATTGGAAAAGAGCAAGAGTTTCAGGATATTCTAAATTTTCATGATTCCTCTATGTGACACAATTCTTTATGTTTAATTTTGGAAACCCAATGTTTGGTTTTAAAGTCCCAAGACTAGTAAGCACTTATAATGGAGTTATAACACTGGTTAAAGACAAGCCACAGACATAGATAATTTTATTTATCATTCATTAGAGTCTCCATTTTCTCATGAATTTCACCGTGGACTAAGTTATACCACTTTACAGTTGTCAGGACTACGATTTGGAAAGAAGAGAACTAAGAATTTGGCTTGTGACAACATCTGTGTATATTGCTGATTAGATGGGTGTAGGCTTGCACTGTGAGGTCAGTGTTTCTTTCAAGGGGTCTATGTTTAGAGTAGCATCTTATCTCATACAGAAGAGGTTAAGTCATTAGGGAGAACACTGTTGGTGTCCTGGTCTGATCTTGTTTAAATGTTCTCCACATTCTAAACCTGAGGTCTGCATTTTCTGTTCAAGGGTGCTAGCTCAGCTCCCCACCAAAGCCAGGCCTGGATCCCTCATTCTATTTCAGTGAGAGTCATACCTCAGAACATCACATGCATTTGGTGCCCCATTTAACCTAGAACAACCTAGAATAACAAGCAATCTCATGATTCTTGGAAAAAAAAAAAGGGATCATCAAGAAAAACTGTAGGAAACCTCATCTTTTTCTTTTGAGACACTATGTATACAAGACCATCTTCAAACTTGCCTACATCCTGCCTAAACCTTTAGAGCTCTGGGACTGTAGGTACTCTCTAATGAAGGGTGTAGTTGTGTTCCCAAAAAAACCTTTAAAGTATGCTGCCCTCTGCTCTGACTGAGCTAGTTTGTTCAAATCTTTCCTTTTCCTACCTCCTCCATCACCGCCAGCACAAGCATCAGCATCACCATCGTCATCATCAACATCATCATTTAAAAGAAGTATCTTTACCTTTCTCTACCCATCTCTGGCCACTCTCATTCATTCACTTTAGCATTGTGTACTTATTGTTCCCTTCCATCAGACATTTGACAGGGGTTGAGTTTAATGCTGTAAGCAATAGCAACATGCACATGGCATCTATTCACTTATAGTCAGATTTTAGCCATATAGTATGTGATATCTATACCACAACCAACACACCAAAGGGAACATGGACATAGACTTTTTCTTTTTCTCCCTGGCAATGAGACACTTTCCCCTAATGGTGCTGCCTTGTAGGTCCTTAGTGAATGAGGAGGCTCTTGGCCCTCATATGACTGCTGAACTGGGGTGGGAGACTTATGTAGGGACACTCCACTCCAGAAGAGTGGGATGGAAAATTTAGGGGGTAGAAGGTGGGAGGGTGAGACTGGGAGGGGTGGAACTGGGACACTGTGATGGAGATGTAACCTGAAGCAATAAATAAATACATTTTAAAAAAGAAGCAGTTTTTAAGGTGACAATTATAACAGAAAGCAACCAAGTCCCATTTTCAGTCTGGTGTGGAATCTGGAAACAAAAATGAACCCTACTGGGGCTGTGGTCCCTCACACTTAAGAACTAACTAGAAATATGGATAGGAGGCTTTTGCCAGGGAAAGAGTAGGAGGGAAGAAAGAGAGCACAGACACATAAAACCATTCTACCCAGAGGGTTAAGTAGAAAAATGATAGGAAGTGACAGCTGAGCAACTTTACAGCACTCATAAAGACTTCAAAAAAGACTGTGTTCTGTGAGTTTTCCTCCAAAGGAACCATGAACAGCAAAAACATGGAAAGGGATTTGTCCTTGGGATGACAACTCTGATCTTTCTAGAGAAGAGCAGGGGTCAGCCCACTTCTAACCAGCACACTAGTTGAGATGCTACCATACCTCTCAGTATAGTTTGTAGGGTCTGCTCCGCCACCACAAGGATGGCTCAGCAGAGACTTTCAGCAACAATAGCCCGAACTATTTATAATTGTCTCATAATGAAAACAGGGTTTGGTGTTAGTACACTAGAGAAGGGAGAGAGTGGTTGGTGAAATGGCTGCCAGGATAATCTGTAATGACTGTTACTGCAGAGGTGAGTGGCTGACCCAAGGTGCTAGCATTAGGACCAATGAGAGGACAAAGTGGAGAGTCATTACTTTGGTGGAATTTTAAGTCACTGTTGACTGATTAGATTTGGTCATCTTGAGAGGGGGAACTATGGTGATCTCTGTATTTTCCAACATAGGAAGTAAATCAGGGAGTTGATCACAATAATAAATGCAGAAACAGGAACAAATAAGAAAGGAGAAGAATGTCATAAATAAGAAGTATGATTTTGGACATGCTGAACATGAAATGCTGATGAAATTTGTAAGGGCTGATCTCTACGTGGTATATGGATACGTGACTAAGGACAAAGAGTTATTTTTGGATTCTTTTAGCTCTCCATTTATTGAATGGATTCTATGCCTGTTGTGTAACGAAACGAAACTTTGCCTGGCAAGACATAGTACGCATGTCTACTCACCCTAGATAGGGATCCCATGACAGACCAAGGTACTACATATATCACCAAAGTCCAACTTGGTGAACTATTGAGTTTCATTGGGGTTACTTGCAGGAATATGTGTGAGGGGTTACTACAGAAATAGAAATAATTCAAAGACAGTTTTATCACCAAAACCAACCTTAGCCCAAGTCACAAAACACAAAGCATGAATAGGAGGCACTAAACTTAATTTGTCCTCTGGAGTCCTCAGTCATTCTCTCTGAGCCATTACATTTTCATATCCCAGACTCCACAACAGTCTCCCTACATTTCTCCATGTCTGACAAACTCAGTGGGCCTGACTTAATCTGTTCAGACTTACTCAGGGCCTAGGGGAAATAAGTGCCTGCTCTCCCTTGCTGTACCTGCTGACTTCCTGAATCTGAGAGGCCATGGATTGGCACTGTTGCTGTCACTATAGATGTTGTGTCTCCGTTCACCATACACTGTCTAGGAAAACCATCTAGACTCCAAGAAGAAACATTTTCTGGAGGCAGATGTACCTTCCCTAGTCTCAGGATAGAATTATCCACACCCATGACAGTCTTGATTGTACTGTATCTGTATTGTTCTATCAAGGATGACTTCTATGAACTGGTGGTCCTCAGGCATTGAAGCCTTGAAGGCTCTTTAGCACACAATTTGGCTTTCTATAACTTTTCCCCTCCTTAAGAACTCCAGCTCAATACAAATCACTCCACATTTTGTTTTCATGTAACATATATAGACCTTCTCCTCTGCTATATCTCCTTTAGGTTGAATGCTCACTTTATGGAATCTTTATGGACACTGGTCTAAGTCACTGAGACCAGCCAAAGATTTTTCTACTTCATAAAGATCTTGCACCACCAAAGAGCTTAGCAAAGCCACTGACATTCCACACCAGCCTTGAGGTCTCTGCTGGATCAATCTTTTGTTTTCCTCTCCTGTGAGCATGGCTCCATCTGGACTAGTGAATTGGAGTTCAGACCCTGCTTCCCTTATTCTTAATTATTTCAATAGCATCTGTCCTTCCTTTATTTTTTTTTCCATTCCTGGACATTTATGGAGACTTCAGATGGAAACAACCAAGTGTTCCCAATGGCTCTGATAAGCCAGTCCATCATGGACTGACTTTTCTCATACTGTCTCAGGTTATGCAACCTCTCCCTTAAGAAGGAGTGGTAGTTACTTTACTCAGTTTTTTCTGTCTCCACAGCAGCCAGACAAATCCCATTTGCTTTCATGTGTCACAGTTGCGAGTCACCTGTTTTACTCATGGACTTTGGCCACCAGTCCATGTGGTGAAGAGGAGCAGAAGGCTGCAAGTATAATGGATTAACACTCAAGGACCAGTTTCAGCAAGGCAGTTCAATTTCATTGGGGTGAACAAGGATTATATAAACTTTGAGGAATAGGTGGGAGTATCTCGGGTGAATTTAAATCATTGGCAGAGGGCTTAAGGTACTGGAATGCCTCATTTGCATGGAGACACCATGCAGGTATGCCAGATGCTTGCTGGGATGGTTCTTAGCAGGAGAAAGGAAGTTAAGCCTATAACTTCACACATGATATTCCTCAGGAAGAGTGTGGAGGTCAGGTTATCCAGATCAAGCAGAGAGGAGGAAGTCTTGCTGGGAAAGGGAGTAAACCATTTAGAGCTATCTCAGGGCTTTTTAGACATGGTAGACTATGACGTTAATATCAGGGTCCAACACATATCTTCACAAGCCATGATGTGACAGGCTTTCATTGCTTGTTTAAATGCCTTCCATTATTCCAGTGGTTCAATTGCTGAGTATTAAATGATTACCCTAGTTTCTTGTATGGTAGCATTGTAAAGGCCCTGTCTGCACACTGGGTAACAGATTCTCCATGTTTCTCTACTGAGAAGGCTTGACGGCTCTCTTCCTACCACCATTAACACATTTTCCTCCTCCTCACTTTCTGAATCTTCCCACAGATTCCAAGTTCTTGGATCCCAGGAAGAGCTTTGGGGCATAGCTCTGACTTATACTCTCATTTCCTTCTGGCCCCTGGGATGTAAGAAGCAGAAAGCTTTAGAAGCTCCATCTTGTCATCTTGTTCATCTAATTTACTTGTCAAATCAGAAGCTAACACGGGGGATGCTAGCCTCATCTCTCTTTCTTGTTGCAATTCCTTCTTTCCACAAAAGTGCTTCTGCTTGGCTGCCATCTCAGTGTCCAAGAAGCTCCTGCTTCTGCGTGAGAACAATCCCGAGTGCGCTAATCCCAAAGACTTCAAAATTTACTCTAAACCTTCAACTGTTTTCAGGGTCTCTCCATATTCATGCAATGGGCTACCCATGGGTCATCAAGCAAACATGGCCTCCCATACCACAGACACAAACACTGTTATCCTGGGATTCCTCCCACAGGATTCCTAGTCTTGATGGCTCACCCTTACTCGCACATCTCACTATCCATATCAAGAAACATGCAGTCACTACCCATAGCACAAACCACATTAACATATACCATACAGCAAAGGACAACTGTATCAGAATTTCCTCCCTGGATGTTTCCTCCTCAGACTTCTCGGCCTCGTTGCATGGCTTGGTATCCATAGCCAGGACTATCCACTCATTCCTCCCCATCTCATCTCTGATTCTGCCGTATCACTATTCAAGTGCCAATCATGTTAGGTGTATGTGACTCAATGACAGTTGCATCACCAAAACCACCCAAGCATGAATGACAGTTTGCAAAAGCTCAGAACTTGGAGCACACTGCACTGCCTGCAGGCAGCTCAATAAGTTGGAGTGTCTCTTCCAAATGACTCTCATCAAAAACTCTCCCAGGCAGCTCTGCTCATTTCTGCCTTTTCCTGGTAGCTAGTCTAGTCTCAGTGTCTTCTTTGCAGCTTGGTTTATCTCAGAATTCTCTTTGTGACTTGGCCTGTCTGAAAGTAACTTTAGGTAGCTTCACTTGTTTACTGGGGCAGGGAGGAGCCTAGTGAATCTGGTCAGTTTCAGGAACTTCCAGATGTTATTTCTTATTGTTTACCTTCTAGCTTAAAGAGTTTCCCTACCAAATAGATTGTTTTAATCTCAGAGGAAACTGATAAAGAACAGTGTCCCAGCAAAGGTGTACATATCTCTTCTGCAATATTTTACATGAGGCATTAATGTAGCTTTACTATTCTATATTGTAATTTTCTGGATAGCAGGCATTTCTCACAGTTTGTTAGGAACTATTTACTCACAGCAATCAATACCTGGCATATCACTCACTTACCGAACATATATTCCTTCATCTCCTACCAACCAGCTCATATGCATGTCTGATGTTATTCAATGCACTCTCAACTTTAGTTGATTCACAAATATGCAATTCCTTCTAGTATCCATGTCAGTGACAGCTGTCATTTATTAATATCCCAAACTTTTTGAATATCTTCCTCATTTCTAAACTAATCATTCTTTCTTCTCTCAGTCATGCTCTAGTAGACTTCCAGACCATAATTTCTGTGCTTCTGTGCTGCAGAATACAGCCATAGCTGCTTTCCAACAAGCACACCCTTCCTTATGCTATTTGAAAATACATGGTGTTGTGAGGTCATTCAATTCTGATAAATGAGGTGATGGATGTATTTGATTTTAGAGAGTAGCTACAGGTTTTGATGTTCTCCTTCTAGCTAAGCAGATATTAAACCATTAATAGTGAAAACCTTGGAATTCCCTTTGAAATTTCTCCTTGCTGGGTCTCTATTAATTGTACGTTATTTAAACTTGGCTGCTTTATGTTCCAAAACTCTGTAAACTAACTAAAGACTCTGCAGTGTGTCCTTTCTCCTTAAACTATTTAAAATAAAGTATTTGTTAAAATCCTTATGGCTATGATGTCTACCTGACCCCTGACCACAAAAAAAAAAAAAAGGCAACTTAAAATAAGGGTTTATTTTGGCTTAGTCTGTCATGATGAGAAAAGTCATGGTGCCAGAAGGAAGCTTGAGACAAGGTCATATTGGATCTAGTGTCAAGGAGAGAGAGAGAGAGAGAGAGAGAGAGAGAGAGAGAGAGAGAGAAAGTTCAGTGCTCAGCTTGCTTTCTCCTTTCTGTTGGTTTGGGGGTGGTTCTGACCGTGTTTAGGATAGGTTCTTTCTACCTCAATTAACTTAATTTAGAATCTCTCTTGCTGATATACCCAGAGATTTATTTCCATGGCAACTCTTAATCCCAAGTTGACCATCAAGATTAATGTCACAACTCAAGTTCTAGTCACATCACTTTTAAGTCATAATCATAATCTTCTACCACCTCTATCTGTAGACAAATCTATCTTATACTGAAAAATGCATTCAGTTCAATTTCAAATGTCCCTAAAGTCTTTAACAATTCCAACACTGTTCAGAAGTATTCACGCAGAGTCTCTCTGGAATTTAAACAATCCATCAACTGTAAATCCCTGACCAATTGAAAATAGGGACACAGGCACATCAGTGAAAGGATAGATCACAGAATGGCATGCACAATAAAATGCAGCACAATAAAAACCAAATCCTGCACTTCCATGAGCATCTGAGTTCATGGTGATGATCACCTTCGAAACAAGGGACTTGGCCTTGTTTCAACCTCTGATGCTGGCAGAAGATGTATTTTTCTCTGATGAGTCATTTCTACTCCATGTATATACAGCTTTCCCTAGTACAGTTCTAGACTTTTTAACATCCCAGGTTCTCCACTGAAATGTAGGCATCACCTTCATTGCTTCATAAAATGGTATCACAGAGTCTCCTTTCAAGGACTTCAACCTTACTAGACATTGCCTGATCATAGAAACTTCTTCATGAGCCCCTCAATATTATCTCTTGATGCTTGCAAAGTCAATATTGTGTGGCTACTCAAAGTTGTTTGCTCAAATCTAAAGATTCAAATCTAAGATCTGCCAATAAGAGAAAACATGAGGCATTTGTCTTCTGGATTACCTCACTCAGGCTAATTTTTCTAGCTCCATCAATTTACTTGAATATTACATGATTTCATTTTTTAACAGATGAGTAAGATTCCATGTACTAAAGAATGGTATATGGAGTTCATACAGTAGAACTCTTTTTAGATTTTTGAGAGTATTTTCTACACTGATTTTCATAGCAGCTGCAGTAGTTAGCAATCCTTCCAATTGTAAATGTGGCCTCTCTTTTCCCACATCCTCATCAGCATTTGCTATCAGTCATTTGCTTGATCTTAGTGATTCTGTGTGGGGTAAAATAAAATTTCAAAGTAGTTGTAATTTGTGTTTCCCAAATTGCTAAGGATGTTGAATACTTTCTGAGATATTTTTAAAGCGTGTTTAGTTTTTTTCTTTATTTAATTGTTAATTTTTGTCAGTTTATCCAGAGTAACAGAACCAAGGGAATGAGGGTGCATGTGTGTGTGCCTGTGTGTGTGTGTGTGTGTGTGTGTGTGTAAAGTTAGATTTTAAAATACTGATAGGCAGTCCTCCTTGAGACATTGGGAATCTGGTACTCAATCCTTGCAGCAGGGAACCTCAACACTTGGAATTGTTCCATAGCAGCTGTCTATCTCTTTGGGTGGGTTGGAGTGGGTGGGAGGCAGAAGTGGAGGGATGGAGAGTAATCATCCACAGTTACTCAGTCCACCATACTGACTACTTCAGAAGGCCTAATCTGCGGTTAGAAGCCTGGGAGTTTCGGGGGAACTGGTGATCCCCATTTCATAAGGAAAGCTTGCAAAAGCTGGGTGTGATATCAGCAAAGGAAACAGCTGCAGCAACAACAGGGTAAAACATCTTGGGAGCAAGAGACAACAGTGAACTCCTCTGAGGTAACCTTTCTATCTGAGCTGCTACCTGAGGATGCTGCACACAACTGGTCCTTCTCACATCAATAAGTGCAGTTCTCCCAGTGAGGCTCCCTACTCAGACAATTCTAACTTGTAGCGGGGTGAAATTAGAAATAACCACAATATCTCTACTGTTAGCTAGTTCCAAACAAAGTACTTTGATAGAGGATGCTTTTGATCTGTGGTAGAGGTCCAGGATGCTTCTGCCACTCTCCTCTCTTCTACATTACTTTGTGAGCTAGGTTCTCTTGCTTCTCCTGGAGCTCACCAATCTGACTAAGCTGGCTAGCAAGCACGCCCCACTGAGCCCCCTTTCTGTCCCTTACTAAGATGAACAGACATTTTTTTTTTCCTGTGGCAGGTCTAAGTCTTGTGAAGTTGACTATGAAAACTAACCTTCACAGTTAAAACCAACTTTACAAACAGTTACAAGAGAGACTTCATGGATACAACTCCTGAATTTCATCTCAAGCACTTTTAATGGCATAATCACCAAGTCATTTCTCCTGCTTCTTTGCTCCTGATCATTCTGATATCTGAAATATTTTTCTCATCACTCCCAATTCCAATGTAAAGTTTAGTTTGTGCTGTTGCAACTTGCTTTATCAGAGTTATTCTCTACCCTCACATTTTTCTGACCTTCATGACTATACAAACTCTGTGTGCATTTTTAAATACTACTATTGCTTCCCTATTTGGTTATTGGGCTAATATTGTTTAGACTTCTATGCTGAAAGCACTTTGATGGCTAACATTCACTAACCCATCTTTAGTATTAAAAAATTAGTGGCATATACATTTATCTCATGACATTAACTATTTTTATAATTGATAAAGATTTCTAATGACTTTCAACAATTCTCAAAAATTTTTACTTTAATCTTAAGTGACTATTAAAACTCTTTATTCTTATATTAAAATGCATTTCTCTCTGTCTACCTCTGTGTCTGTCTGTCTATCTGTTTGTCTCTGTCCCTCTGTTTTGCAGTTTTTCTCTGCCTCTCTCTCTTTCTCTCTTTCTGTGTGTGTATATATGTGTGTGCATGCACACATGTGTGTACATAAAATGTTCATGTTCTATATCTGGTCAAGATTAACAGGCTGAATATTTGAAATTATGACGAGTCAAAAATGTTTCGAGTAGATGTATTCTTCCTTCAAAGGTAGCTTCAGGAAGTTACCTCTAAATATCCTTTAAAACTTTGATGAATATATTTTATATACTTATGGTTCCAAGTATCATATTTCGACATATGTACTCATTATAAAATTATTAAATTAAAATAATTACCATATCTCTCATCTCACATAGATACCTATTTGTATATGTGGTGAATAATATATGCTTATGTTTTGTTGATCAAAGGGGTTCAAGAGACTCCCACAACAATATGGACTATTGCTGCTACTCTTGCTTGTCTCTCAGATGTTGAAGGTAAGTCCCATTGCTGAAGACACCATATACTCTGGAGATAGGACTAGGATGATCCAAGATGGCTCTGACTTCAAAGCCTCTTCCCTGGGGATTAGATTTCATTATACTGGAATATACTGTCCTACTTACTTTTCTATAGCTGTGATAAATGATTATGACTGTGACCAAGTAAACTTAGAAAGCAATCTGGGGCTCACAGGTCTAGAGAGATAAAGTGCCTGTGACCATTATGGCAGCAAGCATGGTATCAAGCAAGCATGCAAGGCACTCGAACAGTAGTAGCTCAGGGTTTATACCTCAATCTACCAGCACCAGGCAGACAGAGCTAACTGGGAATGGCACGTGTTTTTGAAACCTCAAACTTCCCCCAGTGATACAACTCCTTCAACAAGGCCACACCTTTCCATCCTTCCTAAGTAGTTCCACCAACTGAGGACAAAATATTCAAATATGTAAGCTTATGGGGCCAGTCTCATATATGGCCACTTGAGATGCTATGCAAGGTAACACCCATTAATTACAGCAATGACCAAGTATGGCAAAATATTAATAGGGCAACAATAACAGTCTTCATATATTGGCAGTAGTTAACAGTTGATTTAAAATTATGTCCATTTTGCAGAGTAATAGTGGTACATTCTCCCTTCAGACCTATGCTACCAACAGGATCTTTTTCCTAATATTCATCCATTCCAGGTCTACCATTTTAATTATGTAATAGGGCTAAACTCCAATCAGAAAGTGATTACTCCCATGATATTTGTGCCACTATTAAATAAGTGGGCTTGTCTTACCAGGCCATTTGTAGTTCAAAAAGTTCATAGGTAATGGGTAAGACTGATGTTTACTTTTTTCCTCCAATAGTGTGAATAGCACATTTTTACTACTATAATCAGATATATTTATCCCTCTCAGGTCTCTGAGGTGGTTGAAGAATAGATAGCTAGAGTCTCATAGTTAAATTTTGAGTTGTTTAGGAATCAAGAGGGTGTTCTGGATCTAAGAAGATATTTTAAAAATTATGAGGCAAGTTAGTATGAAAGCTGAGTTAGATATAGAACTTTAAACTCATGGAGATGGTTAGATAGTAGAATGTTAAAGTCAGGTGCCAAATACATATGGACTGGACATTGGGAATGTATGCTAAGCCATATAACTCTTATAATTGTGGCCTATTTATTTCTGTTGTTTTGCATTGTATTTATAGTTATAAGAAAAAGAACCATTTTTTGGACTGAAAGGGAGAGCTGTTGGGGGGAAAAAGAAATACCTTAAACAAAAAAAAAGAAGGGAAGAGGATGGGGGGGTTGAGGGGGAGGAGGGTGGAAGGGTGGGACTGGAGTGGGGAGTAGGGAGGGGATTGTGATTGAGATGTAACTTGAAGAAATAAAAAATAAATTATAAAAAAATAAAAAGAAAAGAGTATTAAGTACAAAAAAAATTTTTCAAATTTAATTTTTACCAAAATATGGCCATCAAAGCAGAAAAATAATACAAACTTGTTTAAAATTTTAAAAAATTGAGTAAATCAAATTCATATTATCAAAATAAATTTTATGTAAAGGTAATGTTTTGTTTTTCACACTAAATTGTGCCTTATTCCTTTCTATATGAATTTAATTTTTAGAGGAAATATTGGCTACAATGTATTTCACCCAAAGAAAATACACAGAAGAAAGATTTTTCTAAGGTTCAATATTAGGAAATAAAAGAAATCAACAATAAATACCAAGTATCATCATGAGTCAGCACTGAGCTAGGTGATGTGTGTGTGTATTATATGTATGTGTATATATGTATATGTATATATATATATATAACTTAGCAAAAAAATAAGAATAGAAGCAACATAATAATCAGAAATTTTATTAAATTGGCTCCATAGCTGGTAGCTAAAAGAGAATTTAAACCTGAAAACCCCTCTGTAAGATTGTGACCTATGTATTGCATCCTGAAACTGATATTTAGGAAATATTCCATCTAAAAGCATCAAGCCGTAGTGAATTATGTCATAGTCATCAGTATTAAGGGAAACCTTTGAATGTTTTATACACCCAGAGCCTTGGGCTCCTGTTTAGGTAGACAAAGATAGGACACCAAAGCCAATTCAAAAGAACTTCTAGCAACTTGATTTCTGAGTAGCTTAGAAAATAACTGTGATAGACTGTTGTAGTAACTAACAAAATGACACGTTTTCATGACTATTAGTTTCCATTTCTTAATTTTCCTAAACAGTTTATGTCGGTTGGTAGCAAGAGGTCAAAACTTGACATTTCAATATTTGCTTATCTAAATATAAGAGATAAATATGGCATCTTCAAAAACCTCAAGAGATCTGCAGAATATGGCATTCAAAGATGTTTTCTTAACTTAAGATTTTTTGATATCGAGACATGTCAGCTCCTGACAGCACCCCTTATTCTACTCCAAGTAGAAGATGAGCATCGAAGAATCTCTAGTGGGAGATGATTGAATTGGTGGTAAGCCTTTCTCTTGGCAAGAAAAACCCCTTGCTTCAACTGTAGACAGACTTCTGTCCAAAAAGGACAAAACTTGGAAGCAGATAAGTCGACAGCCTAGCTCTGCCAAGACAGGGTAGGTAAGTCCTTCATAATTCCTGTTCTACAATCAATGTCTGTCAGAGAAACAGGGCCAAATGGCTGAAGATTGATGCTGTAATGTATGGAGAGAAAATGGGAACTGTCCAGGCAGCCACTGGTATGTCATTTCTTAGTTTTGGAAGCTGCAGGCCCTGCACTTCCTATATAATCAGATATATTTATCCCTCTCAGGTCTCTGAGGTGGTTGAAGAATAGATAGCTAGAGTCTCATAGTTAAATTTTGAGTTGTTTAGGAATCAAGAGGGTGTTCTGGATCTAAGAAGGTATTTTTAAAATTATGAGGCAAGTTAGTATGAAAGCTGAGTTAGATATAGAACTTTAAACTCATGGAGATGGTTAGATAGTAGAATGTTAAAGTCAGGGGCCAAATACATATGGACTGGACATTGGGAATGTATGCTAAGCCATATAACTCTTATAATTGTGGCCTATTTATTTCTGTTGTTTTGTATTGTATTTGTAGTTATAAGAAAAAGAACCATTTTGTGGACTGAAAGGGAGAGCTGTTGGGGGGAAAAAAGAAATACCTTAAACTAAAAAAAAAAAAAAAAAAAAGGGAAGAGGATGGGGGGTTGAGGAGGAGGAGGGTGGAAGGGTGGGACTAGAGTGGGGAGTAGGGAGGGGATTGTGATTGAGATGTAACTTGAAGAAATAAAAAATAAATTATTAAAAAAAAGGACTTCTAAATTTTCATGGGGTTTCTCATGATCAGTGGGAAGAATTAGGTTTTTTTTTTTTTCAGGAATTAAATAGACGGAATAAATCCATTTCCTATATTAACTTAAGTAAACAACTTGTTCTTTCAGATTCCAATTATGCTGTTTTTGTTCTTGTCATCTAAAAAGTTATCAGAACATTAAGTTGAGTGTTGGGTGAATAGGGAATAGAAGGAAGATCTGGAGGAGTTGGGAGAGGGGGAAGAATGTGATCAAAATATGGTGTATATAATTTTTGAAAATAAGAGTAAAAAATACAATGAATTTCTGTGAAAATGTTCTCCAATCATGTTCTTTAAAGTTAGCGTGTTGCATTGATTTATTAATTCATGAAAACTAGTGCCTATGATCTACACCTGACATGGGGCTTCATTCAACACCAGTGGCACCATTCTCAAATTACTTCATCACTCACAATCACATCATGAATGGCAGAAGCTGGTATCAAGTTGATGCGAATTAACAATCTGTTCCCCCTGGATCTTAGTCTTTCATTTGTACAGGGAACAATGCCATCTTCTTCTTCTTCTTTTTATTAATGTTTAATTTTTTAATTTATTTTTTATTTCTTCAAGTTACATCTCAATCACAATCCCCTCCCTACTCCCCCCTCCAGTCCCACCCTCCCACCCTTTTCCCCCTCAAACCCCCATCCTCTTTCCTTTTTTTAAAGTTTAAGGTATATCTTTTCCCCCAACAGCTCCCACTTTCAGACCAACAAATGGTTCTTTCTCTTATAACAATAAATACAATACAAAACAACAGAAATGAAAAGGCCACAGTTATGAGAATTATATGGTTTAGCATACATTCCCAATGTCCAGTCCATATGTATTTGGCACCTGACTTTAACATTCTACTATCTAACCATCTCCATGAGTTTAAAGTTCTATATCTGACTCAACATTCATACTAACTTGCATCACCATTTTAAAAACATCTTCTTAGATCCAGAACACCCTCTTGATTCCTAAACAACTCAAAATTTAACTATGAGACTCTAGCTATCTATTCTTCAACCACCTCAGAGATCTGAGAGGGACAAATATATTTTATTTGAGAATGATGCCACTCAAGTTGAATGAAACCCCATGTCAGGTGTAGATCATAGGCACTAGTTCTCGTGAATTAATAAATAAATTCAACACGCTAACTTTATAAACAAATATATTTATCCCTCTCAGGAATAATGCCTTCTTTACAGCTAAACACGAAAGAGCATGAAATCAGGAGTGATTCTAAAGGAATTATTCAGAAGACCAAGCGGGGATGATCTGTAGATGAGTCCACTTCTTTCATTTTATACATATAGTCTCTGTGTATCAAAGCATTGCATGATTCATTGATTATATGGCAAGTCAATTAAACCAGGACTACAGTTCACTACTGATTACTCAATAGACAAGGTGAAAAGGACATATACTCTTGAACCTGTGCATTAGCTCTAATAAATTTAAAGCGACCTTTGTGCCTTAAATAATTTGATGAAATTACATGGAACCCTCCTTTCCATGAACATAACTGCATTAACACAATAATGTGTCACATACATTTATATTTTATAAATATTCTGTAAAATATTTTATAAACTGACAATTTTAGATATTGTATATTTTTTATAATATGATATATTTTGTAAAGTGACAAAATGAGTTGCCTTTTAAAGTTCACTCATACTGATCTTTTTTTCTTGTCATCTAAAAAATTACAAGAAAAAAAACAACATAAAGTTGGGTGGGTAGAAGTGGTAGAAGGATCTGAGGGGAGTTTGCAAAGGAGAAGGAAAGAAGAAGATCAAAATATATTGCATGAAAAATTGAAAAGTAATAGTAATAAAAATTACAATAAATTAAATTAAATTATTTTAGAAATATATTTAATAATAAAAATTTTGAAAGTATTTCCATTAAAATCAGGAGATCAAAATGATAAAATATTGTCCTGGAGTCAATGTTTATATAAGAGATATACAATATAAAGATTGAAAATGTAAAAATAAATTTTAAATTTTAAATAAAATAAAAACATTAAATTAGAAACACCAATCAAGAGCAGTGGCTCAAAAACTTCTTTAAAGAGAAAGAAATTTGAAGGCATACTTTTAAGCTGTTTATGTATTATCACATTAATATCTCTAACCGCCTTCCAACCCACCAACCTGAGTTATGTGAGAAAGGACATTAATAGAGTCAGAAGTTGTAGGCCTCTTTAGCTGTAGGTCCTTGGGGTGATTGGTCAGGTTTCCCACAGAGCAGTCAATCAGTACACACAGCAGCAAAGGGAACCCAGCAATCAAAAGCAGGGGCAGTGACTCCCTGGCTACAGTATCAGCAGCAACAGTGATGAGAGTTGTCGCACCCCCAATGGGGGCCATGGTCTTCAGCCCGTCCTGGGCCTCAATTTTCTGCAGCAAAGGCAGCAGTAAGTTTCAGCAAAGCATTGTTTGGAGTATTTAGAAGCAAACAGCAATGAGAAGTAATAGGAAGCAATCTTAAGCAGCAGTGCCCCTGTTTTTCCGGGGCTTCCATCTATACCCCCTTAAAATCTGCCCAAGGATGCTTTCCAGTTCACCAACCTCAGGCCCTATGAATGAGGTACTTCCCATTGGCCAAGATCACATGCTCTCCAAGGAGTCTGTCCATCAAAGGATGCAAGCATGTTCCTCGCACATGACAGTTTCCAGCTGGTAAAACATCACTCACTCTACCATCAGGATGTTTTACATACCCCTCTCACAAGTCTGCTTTTCAGCGATGGACAAAGCAACTCCACATCCCATACCTGAAACCAAAACAAAAACCACATTCATTCAACATAACCATGTTTCTGAGATAATCAAAACTTCCACCGCAGAAACTCATTAAAACATTCAGCAGTTGTTCTTGTTATGTGCAGTCCCTCAAACTTACGAAGAAGCAAATCTTGTAGCTCATGCTGCTTCTCAGTAAACTTCTGGAAGTGTTCAGAGGAATCTCATGCTGCAAAGGAATTGTCAATTTTACATCAAAGATGTGAATGGAGACTACTCTGTATTTACTAACTCATCAACTAATATATAGTGAAATTTCTTTTATTCAAAAGAGAAAATAATATGCTGGGCCAGGTCTAAGTATTTTGCCAAAAGAAAAGTAGTATTGGAAACTTGTTCACAAGAGAGAGTTGAAAGGTACATCACAGGACAATAGGACAACCACGAGACTGATAATAAAGACATGAACTGGAGAGGGTGGGTGCTCAGCCCTTAAAAACTCTTGCTACACAATCATAGTTCAGATCCAAGCACCCAAGCCACAAGCCAGTCATCCCGTAAACTCCTGCAACTCCAGCTCTTGGGGATTCAATGCCCTGTTCTGCCCCTGTATGCAAAGACACAAGCATGTGTACACACACACATGTGGAGAGAATATGTAAGGGCTTCTGAAATGCAGACTTTTATTTATTTAAATGTTTATTTATTAATTCCAGGTACATCTCCATCACAGCTCCTCCCTCCACCCCTCCCAATCCTACCCCTCCCACACTTTACCCCCTCTCCCACCTATCCTATTCCTCCGATTTGGGGAACTTCCACATATCAGTCACCTTCAGTTCATCAGTCACATGAAGGCTAAGAGCTTCCTCTTGCACTGAAGGCCTACATGGCAGTTTCACTAGACTGAAGTGACCCACTAACAGGTAACCAAGTACATGTTCCTGTTCCTTTGGGTCTGTTGAAAAACAAACATCTATTTCCAGGCACACAAAGTCAGCTTCAAGCTTTGTGTCTGTGGGAAACACTGGGCAGCCCTCATGGTCCTGGGCTCAACACTGATCAGCTGCTGGACACTGCCACACTTTGAAAGACAGAAGTGGGCAAAGTTGGGCAGAGCCCACTTGGAAAGCCTTGGCTCTGAGAAACACTAAGAACAGCGCCCTATGAAAGGCGTGGCCAGGTAAACTGAGAGAAACCACTAGAAACCTCCAGACCCATCAGGGACCACAAGAACAGCTCCCTACTTAAGGCGAGGTTACAGACCCTAAAGAGGGATGAGAGAGACCGAAGTGTGAAGCAGAAGTGTGCCAACCGCTGGCTATGAGGCAATGCTGACAGAAAAGGCAGGACTTCAAGCAGAGATGCACTAACCAGCCCCTAGGCCATACCAGTACTGAGACAGCAAGAATGGAGCAGTCAGGCCCCTAGGCGGCCTGAGGCTTTGTCCATCCATGGGTCTGCAGCTGCCTAGTGAGTGCACAGGTGTGAGGTGTGAGCACTGTGAGGCCATGGTGAACAGACTGTGAAGAGACCTCAAAAACAAGTGGGAGTGTGGCCCCTGTCCTGTGAGGGTGTGGCAAGGCCCAGCTGAACAGAAGAAGCCCCAGCAAGGCTGAGATGCCAAGGTTACAGTCTTGGCTGATGTAGGAGGCCTAGAGTCCAAGGTGAAGTGAGGTGTTGGCCAGCACAGTAGCCAAGTGACCACTGAACGACTACTATCGCGTTGTTCCTGCAGGCAGACTGCTGACCAGTTGCCCTCAAGGACCTGTGCTTGAGGACTGGTATCCTTCTAAAGTTCCTAGGGTAGGTGGAGTGGTAGGTGTTAATAATTATTAATAAATGTAGTTTTAAAGTTATACTTCCACACAGGCATATACACCCAAATAGATAGAGAGATGATAGATAGATGATAAATTATATATTAGATAGATAGATAGATAGATAGATAGATAGATAGATAGATAGATAGATAGATAGATAGACAAAATCTTTAAGGAAAAACAAAACAACCCTAACCAGAAAGTCAATATTGGGGTGGCAGAGTGTCAAAGGAGGACAGTTATTCATAGAGATCAGGAGCAGGCATCTGTGTACAGTTGCTATCACCATGTCTAAGTACCTGTCACATACACAAAACTTAAGTCCATGAAACTAAAGTAGCAGCAGTCGTACTACATAATGACTCTTCTTTAAAGATCAGTCAGTCTTTTTAATCTAATTGTTTTATTTTTAGGAGTAGTTACTTGCAGAAAGCTTAACTTTCACAGTAAAACAACAACAAAAAATGCTTGGGTTTTCTTCTACCATAACCTTCCTATCTACCATTAATGTTTTACTGAAATTATCTTCAAGCTGATAGAGAATGTAGCTTCAGGGAGTTCGAATCCAGCATTCTATTTTGTATAATCAGCCCTCCAAGCACTCAGTGCTGCTAAACCGCAAAGCCTACATCATATTTTCAGACTGTCATAGCTGTATTCTCTCCATCCTCTAGTGTGTAGTCCTTAGCTGGGATGAAGTTCAAGAGGGTACTTTTTCAATAGAAATCTGAGCCTGCTTTTGGGATTCCTAGGAGATGATCCTATCATGGACCAGAATGCCTACATGTGGCTTCTACAGCATTTTGGTGTCAGTGGTCAGACTGGGAAAAAGGTTCAGATCTCCAAGAGTGAGTGTGGCAGAAAGCAAGCTGAGTCTTAGGTTTTCCTAAGCAACCTGAGTCTTTCCTAAATAGGGCTTGAAACAAACACAATTTTACAGCTCTGTGGATTTACTAGAACAGCCTCATGTTTGCTATTCTTTATTGATTTCAAACAGTTGTAACCCCATACAAATTCAATAGAATGAGACAGGTAGACCACCCCAGATGAAAATATAAAAGAATCTATGGAAAGGAGGAGAGAGGTGTAACTTGAAAAAATATAAATTAATTAAAAATACATAAAGTAAAAGAAAAAATAAAAACAAACTCATTAGGCACATAAAAAATCAAGATAAAGTAGAAAAAAAGGATTAAGCTAGACTAATCTATACTGTAAATAACAATTCATTGGACTTCAGTATGTACCTGAGTCAGTATGTACAATGGAGTAGTACCACAGTCACTGTGTCCAAGGCCTGTAGGGAAACATAAGAAGAATCAAGCATGGCTTCTGGAATGTATTTTCTAGTTTCTATAATGACAACATAGATAATTTCAGGGAAACCCTGAATTTCCTCAAACTTACAGGAAGAGGTCATATGAAAGTTCAGTACAGACAGGTGAAATTCGACTCCTTAAAGATGTCTTTTTTTCTTTCTTCTTTTTTCTAACATGCATACAGTTTTATTTTTCAGGAGCAGCAGTCTGCACTGTACTGACAGCCCGACTTCCATCCTTAATATGAAGTTAGGTCCTCTCTGACCTAACTTCTGTTCCAACAGGGCTCCCTTGCTTCCTTCTGGCAACTGGTCCTTCCTTGTTCTCCTCACCTCTTTTCTTCTCCCTTCAATCAAGCTACGCCCTGCCTTACAGACCTTTGAGGTTTTGGCTTACTTTGTGTTCTTAGCCTCAAATTCCAGCGGAACCTCTCAGCCTAAAGCAGCTATTACTGTTTCTGTAGGATGTGGTTAGTACGGCAGTCTTCAGTTACCACTTGTAGACCTCCAGACCTTGCTGTGGTGAGTGGGGAGGACCCTGGACATTCTCTGCTTGGGATGGATGACTAAAGCCAAGCACATGACCCAAATTAGTGAAGGAAGGAACAGGGACAGATGGAAAGAATTTCCTTCGAACAAATAAAAGTTTTTTGGACTCTCCTTTTATGATTCAACTCTTCTGTTGCTCAACAAAAAGTTGGAGTCATAGAAAAGGGGAAAGTGCCTGATGAGTGAACAACAGAAAGAGAAAAAAATCCCTGAGAGTGCTCACCTTTGCGTGAAGAAAATAGAAAACCAATGCAAAATCAAGAGGACTTCATGTGATTTTATCATGAAATGCTATTCAGTCACCAGTGCTGTGCTCTCTGCCCACTGGGTTTCAAGTTTGGTTAGCAAAAGCATTCATGACCACAAGGCTTTTATTTTATGTGCAAACAGAAGGTCCTGGTGACTGCCCGTTTGTCTTCTGGTGAACAGCCGCACAGAAATGCAGCAATATGCTTTGAGGGAAGCAGCTTTATATTGAATTACACACTGAAGAAAAACTAGATCAGAAAGCTGCTCTGACCACCACAGTGAACTAGGAGCGGGTGAAGGTTGGCATTTAGCGATCCCTTTAAACTCAGCAACATTTGACAGGTCTCAATTGTTGGAAATAACAGTTGTAAATTCAGTTTTCAATTAAAGAAAAATCATTTCCAAATGACTGTGTTTATGAGCTACTCAGAGATCATTCTACATTCAGCTCTCAGAAACTGAACCCCAACAGGACAAGGCATGCCAGTTCTCTTTTCTTCTTACTGTGTTTACTTTTTGGAGATAGGGCCCCATTAGGTATCTTAAGCTGGTTTTGAACTCGTGGTAATTCTCCTGCCTCAGCTTCTCTAGTACAATGCATGCATAACAACATGTGGTTTTAATTATTTTTTCCAACCAAAGTTTCCTGCCTCTGAGTCCAAAATTTTTCTATTCAGTTTCTACAGCCTTCGTACCTTGTACTGGGGTCAGGTAAAACACAATGAAGCCACCTTCATTCTCTTAGGTTGCCTCTGCTTCCCTTGTTATTCTACATTTTATTTTCTCTTCAGAGTGACAACTGTACTTACTAAATGTGTCTTTTACTTGACATGATGATGTCTAGTTCCTTCCACTTCATGCCAAGCCAGACTCACAAAGCCAGGTGTGGCATGTTTGGCCTGGTGTGTGAACTTCTCTGGGAAAAGGGACATGGAAGGAAAAGAGAGGCTGATAGAGGAGTGGAATGATAAAGAGGATGAACAAAAGGAAGGATAATAAAGGGTAATGGTGAGTGAATAAGATAAAGGACGTTGCAAACAGACATGAACATACAAAGTAGAACTCCTGTATGACTAACATTCATTCACAAAAGTCCAGATGATGAGCAGTAAGAAAAATAAATGCCCATGCTCTTTTAATATAGCCTTCTTTAAACAATCATCAGTAAAAATTAACCCAGGGACAAATGGTATTTTGTGCTTACTGGTCCTTTTGAGGTAGAATATCAGGAAGCCTGTGTCTTGTGTCCTGGCATGTATTCTAGTTTCATTTACCGTCACTGGGACAAAATAACCTCACAAAAATAGCTTAGGGAGAAAGATTTTATTTTAGCTCATAGTTACAGGTTACAATTCATCACATCAAAGAAATCATAACTGCAGGAGCTTCCCTTGAAGTAAGTTGGCCATGCCCAGAAGAGAGTGTACACATGCTGGCTCTCAGCTTGCTCTCTCTACTCCTACATGCTTCATGACCCACAGAGAAGTAGTGGCACTGACTTTCACATTTGGTCTTTCAACATAATTAGCATAGTGAAGACAATCCACAGATACAGACATGCCCACCAGCCAACCTAATCCAGACTGTTCCTCATAAGGACCCCATTCTGCAGACGATTCTAAACTGTTCACAATTGAGAATTAAGACCAACCATCAAATCAGAAGTCTGCAGTATGACTAAGTGTCAAGAAGCCAGGGCAGCCGGGCATGTGGGACCTTGAATCCCAGCACTCATGAGGCAGAGGCAGGAGGATCTCTGTGAGTTCAAGGACTGCCTGGTCTACAAATCAAGTCCAGGACAGCCAGGGCTGTTACACGAAGAAACCTTGTCTCAAAAAAAAAAAAGAAGAAGCCAGGGCAGCAAGAAGCTGAAGGACTCAAATGTTCAAGCCCTCTTCTGGCAATTGAGCGACAAAGGAATAATCATCAAACTCCACCAGCAAATCATGAATTCGTCACTGAGAAAATCACGTTTATAGACGTTTTCACAATATGTGAATTTAGTCAAGTTTATCACAGCTGAGCAAAATCTATGCTTGACAACACTATACTGGTTCGGGAGAACAAATCAAACTCATCGATTCTGAGATTCCTGCAGCAACACTGTTCCATCTAGTCACAAGCCACTGTCTTTCTTTAAAGCCCCACAATTCAGACCATGACCAGTGGACTAGCAGTAGCCTCACTCAGTGGTGCCTCACTCTAAACTCATATACTCATCAAATTTCCCAGAAGATTCTGCAATCTAAAAGCACATTACAGTTGTGGAAGCTCTGGTCTTTGCGATGCCAGTGAAGTGTGAGGACTGCCCCACCCTCTGATTAAAGACAGCCTGCTCACCTGCTCCAAAGCGAGCTGTAAGCTGAAGCAGACAATATTCCATAAACCATGGCCCCTTGTTAATAGTCACTTTGGAAATTCCCAAACTATGAGAAGGGTTAGTGTAGACATTGTGGTTACCAGGCAAGCAGAGGGTCCAAACCACCTCAGAAAGATTCCAAAAACACATTCTGTGTCACAGTTTCAAAACAAAGCTAGTAATATTTTAATTCCTTACCACAAGGACATGTCTAACATTGTTTGTCATGATGCCAACTACTTAGAGAAAAGAATCATGATTTTCTTGATTCTGTCAGCTCACTGATATTGAAAAAAGAAACAAAAATATGTATTGGATAGGATAGCAAATGAGAACATTCCAAACAGATGTACCCTGCCTCCATCACTAATGAAAACCCAAGACCATTGGATGGGTTTAATGTAAGGCTTTCCAGAATGTCCACTTGATGATATCATCACATTCTCTGAAGATCCATTTAAGTTACCATAACATTCATTGAAAAATAAACAGGAATGAAAATATCTTTTTCTATTGGATTGGAGGATTTTTAAGCTCTGTTCCACTTTCATAAGTAAATCTGCTTTGTCTTAAAATCATAAATCCCAGTTCTCTTCCCTGGGAAAGTTTCTCTTCTTGTATTAAGAAATTAATGTTTACAGCAAAGACTGATAGAATGACAACTCTGTACAGAAATCACTAAGTTTAAATCAATGGTGGCAGGGAGGGCTAACAATAACTGGGGCTTCCCACAAGCAGCACCAGATGTCAGAGGTACAGCATAATTGCCTTGCCCACATGTCTCTCCTGTTTGTCATTGGTCCTTAGGGCTGACTCATAGACAGGGTAAAGACATGGGCCCTACCCCTCCCACTCAGGAAGGAGAGGTTCTCCAACCACAGTTGGGGAGAGAACCCCTTTTCATCTTTCAGTCTCCTTTTATGGAGAATCATTTTGGTTCCTGTTCTTATAGAATTCGCCATGAATTTTGCATTTAATATTAAGAAATGTTTAAATAACTAGCCATTTGAGTTTCTGAATCCAAGCTCCAAAATAATCAGCTTATTGCCTGTTAGTTTAGTTTCTCCTTATTAAATTTTGCCTTGGATGTTTTATTAGACCTAAGTTGACCAATGACACTTAACACAAAGTATCCATATCCTGAGAATTCCAAAATCCCATGAAAATTGAGATTATCATCCTAAATAAGCCTCCCTCTCATCAGTAACTACCACCTGTGTCCCCAAGTTCTAGTAACAAATGGATACTTTCTTCCTAATACCATGATGCCCATACTCTATTGTTTTTGTACCCCCATCTTTTCTTTATTCCAGTCTCAATATTTGTTTGCTAAACCTTGTCTCTGATAAACTGGGTGATTTGGGTAAAGGGAGAAAAAGCATAAAACCATTTAGGGATTTTTACTGAAACTACATTAAATATATTAATACAACCTGAAATAAAGTAGTGTTGCCTAGACTCCTGTGATCGGAACTTTAAATGAAGGTGTAATGGAATCTTTCTGACTGCAGTGGCATGCTTTGCACTAGATGAAATATATTTTAAGATATAATGGACCAAGAGTTGGAAGTATATGGCATAAGTGTAAATTTTTAAGTATTCATGCCAAATGTTTATGCATGATCTTGTTTCATCTGCAATAAGAGACAATTGCCCCATGCTAAGTGTTAGAACTGGAATCAGTGGGACAGTGAGAGGGCATCTCTGGGATGAACCAGAAACCTAGGACAATGGAAACTCTCAGGAATCTATTACAGTGACCCTAGATAAAACTCTTAGAAATGGGAGAAATGTAGCCTGAAATGGCCATCTCCCATAACCAGAAGATTTTCCAATGGAGGGACTGGGAAATCAACCCAGCCACAAAACCTTAGACCCATGACTTCTCTTGCCAACAAGATAGGCAGGGGTAAGAGATAATGGCTAACCAATGACTGGCCCAGCTTGAGACCTACACCATGAGAGAGAGCCCACACTGGACACTATTAATGATATTCTGCTATACTTCCAGACAGGTGCCTAGCATAACTGTCATCTCAGAGGCTTCACCCAGCAACTGATGGAAACAGAGGCAGAGTCCCACAGCCAAACATTAGGTGGAGCCTGGGGAATTCCATGGAAGAGAGGGATGAAGGATTGAAGGAGTCAGAGAGAACAAGGACACCACAAGAAGACATACAGAACCAACAAACCTGGGCACATAGGGACCAGCAAACAGAGGAAATACATGGGACAGACCTAGCCCCTCAGTATATATGTAACAGATGTACACTCAGTCCTCAGGTGGGACTCTGAAGAACAGGAGTAGGGACTGTCTCTGATTCCATTACTACCTTTGGATACCTTTCCCCTAACTGGGCTGCCTTGTCTAGCCACAATAGGAGAAGATGTGCTTAATACCACTATAACTTCTATAACTTCATATGCCAAGATGGGTTGATATCCATAGGAGTCCTGCTTTTTTCTGAGCCTCTTCTGAGGAGAAAGAGAGGATGGGAGGATAGCAGGAAGGTGAGGTGAGAGGGAGGGACTGGGAGGAGAGGAAGAAGGGGAAGCTGCAATCAGGATGTAAAAAATAAATTAATTAATAAAAAATCATTAGCCAATAGGAAGAATTTTTTTAAAGCATCAGGAATTGGAAACATTATACTATAAACAAAGAAACTGCAAATTTGCTAATGACCATCAAGCTAGTGAGTGGCAGAATCAGGATTCAGAACTCTCTCTTAAACAATCACTTCTTCTGTTCAGAAGAAGGTGGATACAAACAGCCCTGTGCGTGGGAAGAACTAGGGCATTGTGGAACACAGAAACTGTTGCTCAGAGTGACCACTGCAGGTGCAGGGGAACTTAATGAGTGAGCGGACAAGCAGGTGGAATAGAATCTGAATGTTGTGTGATCCAAGTCTGAGCACATAGACTGTGAAGGAGGGATACACTCAGAAGTACAGACACTTCTAGGACAGGGTTGGAGATTCAGGAAGTAAAATAGCATCTGAGTGACTTAAAAAAAAAATCTTCATACATTCCAGCATCAATCTTCAGCCTTTGGGTCCTGTTTCTCTGACAGACATTTGTTGTAGAGCAGGGATTATGAAGGACTTACCTACCCTGTCTTGGCAGAGTTAGGCTGTCGACTTCCCTGCTACCAAGTTTTGTCCTTTTTGGACAGCAGTCTGTCTGCAGTTGGTGCAAGGGGTTTTTTCATGCAAAGAGAAAGGCTTGCCACTAATTCAACCATCTTACAGTGGAGGTTCTTCGATGCTTATCTTCTACTTGGAGTAGAATAGGGGGTGCTGTCAGGTGCTGATATGTCTCGATATCAAAAAAAATCTTGATTTAAGATAACATCTTTGAATGCCATATTCTGCAGATCTCTAGGGGTTTTTGAAGATGCCCTATCCATCTCTTGTATTTAGATAAGCAAATGTTGCTTGTCTCTTAGCAACTTGATTACTGGGTAGGTTAGAGAATATCTGTGATAGACTGTCATAGTAGCTAACAAAGTGACATGTTTGCATGACTAGGAATGTATGGAGAGAAAATGGGAACTGTCCAGGCAGTCATTGGTATATTCTTTCTTACTTTTGGAAGCTGCAGGCCCTGCACTTCCTATATAAGCAAATATATTTATCCCTCTCAGGTCTCTGAGGTGGTTGAAGAATAGACAGCTAGAGTCTCATAGTTAAATTTTGAACTGTTTAGGAATCAAGAGGGTGTTATAGATCTAAGAAGATACTCTTAAAAGTGTGTTGCAAGATAGTATGAATGTTGAGTCACATATAGACCTTTAAACTCATGGAGTTGGTTAGATAGTAGAATGTTAAAGTCAGGGGCCAAATATGTATAAACTGGACATTGGGAAGATATACTGGGCCAATTTACTCTCATAAATGTGGCATATTTATATCTATTGTTTTGTATAATACTTACTGTTATAAGAGAAGGAACCATCTGTTGGACTGAAAGGGGAAACTTCTGGGGGGAAGAGGGTGGAAGGGCGGGTTAGGAAGGGGGAATAGGGAGGGGTTTGTTACTGAGATGTAACTTGAAGAAAAAAAATAAAGTATTTAAATAACAAAAAAAACTTACATCTTAAATATTATTAGAATCCCTTAGAAAGATTTGTTTGAATCACCTATTTCTGGGTATATATCCAAATGATCCCTCACAAAATCACAAGGAAGTTTCCTCATCTATGTTTATAATAGCCTTATTTGTAATAGGTAGAAACTGGAAACAACCCAGATGTCCCTCAACTGAGGAATGGATAAAAAAACAAGCAAACAACAAAACAAAAACAAAAACTGTGGTACATCTACACAACGGAATACTACTCAGCTATCAGAAAAACAAAATCATGCAGTTTACAGCCAAATGGATGGAACTGGAGAAGCTCATCCTGAGTGAGCTAACCCAGACTCAGAAGGATGCACATGGCATCTATTCACTTATAATTGGATTTTAGCCATATAGAACAGGATAACTATACTATAACCAATGCACCAAAGGTAACAGGAACATAGACTTTGTTTCCTGTCAATGAGACACTGTGCCTTAGTGGTGCTGCCTTGTAGGCCCCCAGTGTATGAGGAGGCTCTTGGCCCTCATATGACTACTGAACTGGGGCAGGGGACTGTTATGTAGGGACACTCCACTCCAGACGAGTGGGATGGAAGGGATAGGGGGTAGAGGATGTAAGAGTGGGACTGGGAGGGGTGGAAAGAGGACACTATGATGGAGATGTAACCTGAAGCAATAAATATAATAATAATAATAATAATAATAATAATAATAATGATAGCATAAAAGTTGTTCGTTTCTCATTTGTCAAGAGCTATACCCTGGGTTTAAAATGTTCTGTTTAACTTAGTGTTACAAATAGATTCTGAATAAATTTTCAGTACAGCCTCACCTTAAAACAGGAGAAAATTGAAGAATGGATGAAGTAGTAATTAAGAACTAATGACTAGCTTGTCCATAACTGAGTTCTGAAGCCTGGCCTGCTAGAAAGGAAACCTTTGTTTTCCAGTAGTCTGTGCAGATCCCAGTGCTTTGAAGGCCAATGCTTAAGCCCATCTACATTGGCTCACAGCAGAGCTTGAACCCCAGCTCTTCCTCTCTTACCTTTAATCTTGCCAGAACTAGTTGTCCACTGTGTCATTGGTATCCAAAGGGGAGGGTGCCTTGAAGTTGACCTCTGTCCGAGGCTGAATATTGCAAAGAAAGAAAATCTATGGATAAAAGAGTTTGCCTGTCAATCAGAAGGAAACAAGCTCGGTCCCAGGCACAAGGAACAGTGTACATGAAGGTAGCAACAGAAGCAATGGAAGAGGCAGAATTTGCGGACTCTGAGGAGAGGAAACTTGGAGGCTGGTAATTCAATTAAGAGACACAGCAGGGATCCATCCCTGTAAAGTTCAGTGTGCATGAGAAGAAACTCAAATTTAAAATGAAGATACTTTACTAAAGCAAAGTTGAAAAGCAAATGTTTCTCTAATGTTTAAATTACCTCAGAAAGTAAAGTTTTCCATATGGGTGTTTGTGCATATTTTATTTGTATTCTTCCTTCCTTCCTGACATGGGCTTCCCTGTAGTACCCCTTTGCTCTCTACACCCCACTTCCAGGTACTCTGTTATCTTGACTAGAGCCCAAATAAAATCTTCAAATGTACTTGTTCCCCTGATGTTTTTTAAAAGGCCTTCTCAAAATTTTTTCTTGCTTGTTCTTGTTTCTTCTGCATTTGATGTGCCCCCGCTGTACACAGCACAAATTTCCTTTTGCTACATGCAGATGAGTTAAAAAAAAATGTAACATGTTAAGTGACATTTTCCTATAATTGTTCAAATCATTCTTATTTGGCATCATCTTCCCTTTTAATTATGTGGCATGCCCTGTCTAATAAGCCTTTTGACATTCCATCACCCATGGAATGTGATGAGGGGGCTCTTCTGTTCCGTGGTGATGCTGCATGAGCTTCCGTATGTGCATGTGTACTATGTGCCTTTGTGTTTGGAGATGGGGAGAATGCTGGAAAACTTTCTGGTTGTCTTTGAGCCAATCTGGCCTCCAAACCATGAATCGGTTTTCCATCGAATGACTGATTGGTAAAACTAGGATACTTACTGCTCCTGCCTCCATAGTTTGCTGTTTCAAGCCTTAGCAGGAGTAGTAGCCCCTCCTATTCGGTGAGGTTCACCTTGACTCTACATGATGCTCTGTGCCTCTGCCTCTCAGACATCTGAGCATGGTGCCTGTATAAACCTAGCAAGGCACTCAGTGCTGAAACCCTCAGCTACTGGGTTTTCTGTGCCTACTTGGGTTTTCTGACCTCCCACCCTTCTAGAAGCAACAATGATTATCTCAATGGAACAGGCAGGAATTCTAGATGCCTGCATATAATACACGCCTGTCCCCCACATCACATTACATCACACCATATATACAAACTAAGTTGTCAATTAGTCCATGTGTTTCTTTTTGTTGGGTTATCCCGACAGTCTTCCCCAAACATCAAACAGGAAGTGACATAATAACATCTGTTTTCTGTCTTTTAACTGTTCTAAAAATAAATAAATAAGTAAGTAAAAGTAATGAATTTTAGCCTGAATGTTTGAAAGCAGGGTTCTCACTCCCCCACCCACACCCCGCTACCTTCCTTTCTTTCTTCTTTCTATAATCCACCCAGGTAGAAAGCTAAGTATTCTCCTCCCATTCTGCTGGCTGTACTTTCCCAAGCTCATAGCCTCCAACTGCCTTGCATCTCTGCACCTCTGACTTAACTGATTTGGGAGGGCAAACTATGACCTGAGAAGAAGACTTAATTCTGGGGATAGAATTATTCAGGAACATTGGAAATGCAAATACCAGAATGAATATCCATTGGCTAATATCCTAAAATTAAATAATCAGATACACATTTTTTTTAAACCATATCTTTCTATGTGCTGCTCAAAACAGCTTTAAATTGGATTTCTTCCAGCCTAGTGCAGCACTGAGGGACTTAAAAAACCTTGCAACTTTCCATGTATGATGCCCCCTCTCTGAGCAAGGAGTTTGATGCTGTAATCTTACAATACATACCTTGCCAAACCTGTAGCTCATCTATGGACAGGCTCTCTTTTTCACTTCTCTTTCTCCTCTTTTGATGCTCTTTTCACTTTCCTTCCTTTATTTTCCACTTAACCCTCTAACTGGCTGCCTGTTGCATAGAAAACTGGGGCCTAGGAGCCTCCAATTAACATGCTGTACATTATAATACAGAAAAAATATTAAAATTATGTGCTTTCAAATATGACTTCTATTCAATGCTTTGGATTCCCTGTCTCCATCCTTCAGTCTAAATATTACTCAGATTTCTGCAAAGTTGCATGCTTTCTCACCAATTATCTGAAAGACCCTGAGAATGGTACTTACATCAAAGCCCAGCCTAATGACACAGGACACCTGGCCATGGCAAATACAAGCATCTCTCAGCTCTTTGCTCCATTTGGCAAAAACCTATTTCCATCTCAGTCACAGCATAACAAAGGACTAATTGATGGCAGCATTTTTTTCCATCTCTCAAAAAATAAATTGAGCCAACCCCACAAACTCATCTAGAGGAATTAATTAGGGAATAGGAAATCTCCAAAGCCATCCTTAAATTGAGATTGAACAAAGCCCAGAGAACAGATGGCTTTTCATCCGAATTCTTTAAAACCTTTAGCTCTCCACTAATTCCCCTACAGGAATGAGAACAAACTGGTAAATGAATTTGAGCAAACCATGTCACCAGGTGTTCAGGTCCCCTAAGGTTTGTTTTGCTCTGGTAAAAGAAAAAAAGTTAAAAAAAAAACTCAACAGGTATCCTCTTTACTGATATTATAATGATTTCATTTGTTCATGTGAGCCCTTCCCCAGGGGCTCATTTTGAATCTCTAGGCATTTCTGACTACCTAGCTAGGGAAGGATTCCCTTAATTGGTGCAGCTGATCATTGAACAACTGCTCAGAGCTAAGGACTATGTCAGCACACACCAAACAGCTGAGAATGAGGTCATTGCTCACACAAAATAGTAAAATGGGCAACAATTTTGTTATTTTGTCTCAAGTATCTAGAGATTTTAGGAGCAAAGGTTGTGAGTAGACTATGCTATCCCAATAGCTAAGGAGATGGTTTTCCCATACAGATTTGGCATCCAAAAACACAGTAAGAGGGAAGCATGTTCCTCCCATGTGCACAGTTAGCAAAAAGCTGCCATCCAGAGTCTCCCAAGCATGATCAGTTTGAATGTATACATTCCCTGTGCCTATGATAGCTAAATGTTGAAATAAAATTGGGTAGAATTTGTTTAAGTATTCTCTTTTTGATCCCCCCTCCATGTTTGGCAGATAAAATTAAATGAATTTTTGGAACACTAATGATTCAAAATATATGAACACTGTGTGATTGACAGCTGTAGATAATTAGCATGTGTCTTACCTGAGACAGGTCTGGTGCTGCAGGCCTTTGGGAGATCGAGTCAAAAGAATCAAGCATTTGAGCCTAGTCCAGGCTAATTAGTGAGTCCTGTTTCAAAGACTAAAACAAAATAATTAAATTAGTTTTAAAATTGTCATTTATTTGGCAGGAACATGTATCTATTGCCAAATATATAAAAGTACATGATGATCAACTACAGTCTCTGGGCTACACAACAGACTATCCAAGCTTCTCCAACCTAATAGAAATTTTGATATTTTTAATTTTCTTGCTTTTATGGTATGGGGGCACGCATACCCCATAGCACATGTGTAGAAGTCAAAGAAGACTACACCTTGTTGAGGCAAGTTGTCCTTGCTTCTTCTCTACCTCATTCTCCTGACTAGCTGGTCCACAGGCATCTGAACAATCCACCTGTTGACCCCTCCCATTTCACTGAGGGTACAGATGCATAGCACCCCATCCTGCAGCTTTCTCTTGGGTTCTACGTTCCTACAACAGTTTTCAAGGGTGAATCACATCAGCCTGAACTTTCATATTTTTTGGCCATTGTGTCCCTTCTTTTCCTTTACCAGTGTCCCAGCCCCTGGTAAATGCCACTCTACTATTCTACTATCTGTATCTATTGTGTGAACATTTACTTATTTTACAAGAGACCGAGATCACGATTTGTGATTTGGCTTTATGAACCACAGAGGATGTCATTTAGACTCTTAGAGGCATTTGTACACGATCACATTTCCTTCTTTGCATAGCTGGAATATATATTAAATTATTTAATAAAATACAATATAAATATATATTAAATAATATAAATATATATTTCTCCTTATCCATTTAACTGTCAAATGATACTTAGTTGATTCCATACCTTATCCTCATATATAGTGCTGCAATTTTTTTGGGAGTGCAGCTTTACCACCTTAAATAGATTCCATTTCCTTTGGATATACACCCAAAGTGTGATTTCTGTCTCATATGAAACTTCTAATGTTAACTTTTGGAGAGAACCTCATAACTACTGACATCACCTGCAGTACCTTTTTCTCAAACCCTTGGCAACACTATTTTTTTGTCTTTTGGGCCAAGGCCACTCCATCAAGTGTGAGAAGATTTCTCACTGTGATTTTAATTTACATTCCACTGTTGATGAATGATGTTGAGAACCTCGTCACAAACCTTGCAGTTCTTCCTGTAGGACACACTTTGGTCCCCATTCTAGGTGGATTAGCCTGTTGGGATTCTGACATCCATCTGCCTTTTCCTGTGCACTCCTTCAAGGGCAGCAATAGTGACAGTGATGTTCAAGAACATCCTTCATTCCTTTGTCATATCCTTCCCATCCGTTGACACTTATATCAGGATTGTGCACCTTCCTCTGTTGGAATATTAAAATCTTGACTAACACCCATCAGATCCTAACCAAACGGCTCTGAAACAATATGGGGAGTGACTAAGATCTAAGATCTAAGCAACAAATGAGTACAAGCTAAATCCAAGGCATCAGGAGCCAGAGTCAGATTTATTCCCACCGTGCAATATGGATACAAAGACATGCCACAGGATCACCTACAACCCTAACTTTAAAAGTTTAATCATTCAGTTGGTTTCAGGATTTATAGGCAAAAAGTTTACTCGATTATGCCACACATTCATTTAATTCTAAAATACAAAAGAATTAGTTATAAATGTTGATAAAACCCAGCAACAGAATAAGCATAATAAGGTTTACTTTTCATCTTTATTCATCACTATTAATAGATTCTAGGTAACGGAGGATAATGATTAATCATGGGAAGCAGTAGAAGATGAAAGGGGTCCTGCTGTGATTAGTTTCAAGACATATGAAAAGGAAAGATGAAGAAACTGTGTCAGCATTAAGTTAACCTACTCAATGAAAATATGTTTATATTTCCTTCAAATCTAGCATTTTAGTTTGTTTTGCAGTTTCTTTTTCTGGTTTTGTTTTTCTTTTGTTGTTTTATTTTTTGTAAGTTGTATAAATTTTTATGTGGGTTTGTGGGTATGTGCTTGTGTGTGTAGTAGGGGGGGGTGTTGGGCAAGTCAACACGACATCCAATAATATATCCCCCTATCCTGTTACCACCTTGTTCTTTGAAACAGGGTATTTCATTGAGCTTGAAGGACAGAGATTTAGCTAGATTTGCTGTTTAGGGTTCTCCAGGAATTGACCTGTCTCTATCATCCCCAGTTTTGGAAATGCAGACACATGCTGTTAAACCCTGCTTTAACATGGTACCAGAATCTCAGCTCCTTACACTGGTACAGAAAGCACTGTACCCTGTACCCCCTGAGCCTTCTCCACAGCTGCCAGCTTAGGCTTGTCTTTTTACATGAGATGGGAAACAAAGATGTCATTATGAAATTCTGTCTGTACACAAAAGAGTTGTAGATACTTTTCTGCATCTGAACAGCAGAAAATACTTCTTCATGTGCAAGAATGAGGAATCATGTGTCAGCATTCAACAAAAGATTGTATTTATTGACAAATGCTGTAACGTGTTCTCACAGTTTGCTTATGACAGACTTTTGAAAGAGAATATACTCTCTCCATCAGCTAGATGCTGGTCTTAAGGTCGATTATGTGTTGAGTCTTGAGCATTACAGCATATGTCTGCAAAATGAGCCTAGCAGGCTTTGCACAACACTGTGAGGAACCTTGTCTGTGAATGCCCAGTATAAAATGGGGAAGGAGACACTCTGTAAGTAAGAATGCAGGTTGTACTGAATGACTAGTTTTAGAAACTTTCCACTAACCTTGAGGCCCAGCTTTATCTGTCTTGACACACTTGTCCATTCCAGGGCAGTGCACCATCCAAAATAACTGCCATGTCCCCCCTCCCCAAATCAGAAAAAACTCACTGATTAGTCTCAGGATGACAGATTGATTTCCAAAGAGACATTAACATAATAAAATTTGTTACAAGTTCTTAAAAGTAATTGGAGTTGGGTGAATGTTCCTTTCTAAGTTTTTTTTCTTTTTGCTTTTTTCATTTTTTTCTTGTGTGTGTGTGTGTGTGTGTGCACAATTTAAATATCTTTTCTATTTGGCAACTAAAGATCACATAAATATATAAATATGTGAGGGCTATTTAAAGTTTTAGAAACAACCTACACCGGGATTAGACATTCAAATTTCCTACATAGTAATAATCTAACTTCAAGAAAGCTCATGCATGTAATTAAATAAGAACTGATAATAAAATCTAAATTTCCCTATCAAATCTTAGTGTTTCATCCACAGTTTGAGAATTTCAATTTTGCAGTATTTACAATAGTTAACCTACAACCATTGTCATCTTGTTTAACTTGTCAAATATAAAGTAGTTCTTTTTGGTGATTTGATATCCTAGCATATGTTTGATTGTTTAGTGAAAGGGTATTTGTCTTAACTTTTCCTGAATCAACAATATATTCCAACTTCATTTAGACTTTTCCCAAATTCAGTATATAATATGTTAGGTACTATCAAGACATAAGTGAAGAAAATCCATCCATGGTTCTTCTTTCCCTTGCTTCCCCACCATCTTCTTCCCCGTTTGTTTGTTTGTTTTGAAACCCAGTCCCCAGCCTCTGCTCCTCTCCCATGCTTCACTTTTCCTTTTGCCTATTGTACATCCATCTTCAATACCTAATGTTACCATCTTTTGTTTCTAGATTTTTAGACTTTACCCACACTCACACCTGTTCATATCGCTAGAGGTACCCATTACAATCTAAGGACCACCTTTTTTTTTTTCCCTTGAGTTTGGCTCCCCTTGCTTAATCTTTCTTGACACATCCATTTTCCTACTCACTTGATGCTTTCATTTTTCTGCCCAGCTAAACCACATTGCATGGTGTCCATGTAGAATGTTTCATTTTACATTCATCTGGTGACAGACAGCTAGAGTGGTTGCTCTTCTTGGCTATTGTCAATATAGCAGCCATAAGCAGATGAACAAACCTCTCTATATTCAAGTATGGCTAAATCACTTTTTTTCCCTTTGAAATGTTAGCAATCACATTTTTTTTAATTCTTGAAACTTTCTACTACTTGGGCGAAACATTTAGCAAACAAATTATTTCCAATCACTGATGTCAATAAAGTATGGCACTCTGGGTGATGTGGTCATTCCCATGTAAATAGTTGAGTGTATCATCATTTCACTATAATTAAACACAAATGAAATTGTGGATGCACTTGATACCTAGGATGATGCCACTAACCTATTTGGAGGACTATCTATCATATGTTCCTGTCTTATAGTTGTCTAAACATCCTGTAAGAATTTTAAATGTCATTCTCAGTAGTCTGAGAGGGTCTGAATTTTCTTCTCCACAACCTCATCTGTGCCATGCTTTATAAAAGTGGTCATACTTGTAGAAAATTATAACACTAAGAGAGAAAAGATGTTAGATGATCTCGTTTTGAAAATAAGTAATAGTGTCTGCCATTTTTCAAATGCCCTGTTACATATTATGTGGGAAGATCATTAAATTAAAGAAAATAATAGTTCTAGACATTTGTGGATATTGTGTGGCTTCATCCCAGGCCAGAAACCACATTTTAAAAATTCTTGAGACTTTTACTGTCATTGATTTGGCCAGACATTTAGCAAACAAATTGTTTCAGAATTCTGACGTCAATAAAATATGGTGCCCTGGGTGGTGAAATTGTTGTGGAAGTATACCCTATGTATGGCTCATACTGTAGTCACAATTGATAAACACTTTCATGTTCTTAGTAACACAGGGTGGATGATAAATGATTGAAAAGTTAGGTTTGTCAACATATTCTAGAAGTCACAGCCCTTATTCATTGAAGACTTTATTATGATATAATTTTTTTTAATCTCAGAAAATATAAAATGCTCCAGTCTAAATTTTTGCAACTTATTTAAAGTAGCCATTGAAAGAAAATTAAATATGTAGACCCATACCACTTCTAGGTTATACTTAAAAATTTGTGTTCACATTTCTTGCTTGATCCTAAACCCCACCTTTTTGTAGATATATTCAAACTTCTGTTTTATTGATAAGGAAACTAAATATCAGGCAAGGATTTCATATGTATGGACAGTGTTTCCACACTTACCTACTAATTGGAATCATTTGAAGAGTTTTAAGAAAACACAAATACTTCAAAGTACTTTACAAATTCTATAGGCCTTTGTAAAGTAAAAACAAGTTTGGAAACTCTTGGTACAAGCAAGAACCATATTCCTTTATTTGGAGATTTTTGGAAGTTATTAATAGTCTGTATTTCATTAAGTATAACATTGGGTATTAATCATAATAACCCGAAAACTGAGCATATGTGATCACTAATCTCAGGGCTACATTCTCATAAGAACCAATTCTTGTCTCTCTAATTGAGGAATCAGATTCAATACATGCTTAATAGCTTTCTTGGACTATGGAGACTTTTGAAGATGTATATTACATGAGATGATGATGAAAGATTAAGAACAAGAGGATGGAAATTTATGATTTAAAGTGATATGTTTAGTTGTTAAATTGGCAAGGGGTGGAGTTGTAGGAGTCAATCTCAGTCATCACCCTTACTACATAAGAAAAGAGGGATTATTGTGACTAGATTAATTGGAATAGGAAGACTGAGGCACCTTCCCTGGGTGGTACCTGACTCTAAAGAAATAGGAGACAGGGGTTTTAGGGCTGTTTACTCTGTTAACCTGATCCTGATTTAACTTTGGTAGGTGGAATCTATCAAGAAAGTTGTCCATGTAACTTAGGTTTTCAAATTTGGTGGAGTACAGATTTTTTTTCTTTATTTTTTATTTCTTCAAGTTGCATCTCAATCACAATCCTCTCCCTGTTCCCCCCTCCAGCCCCACCCTCCCACCATCAACCCCCCATCTTCTTCCCTTTTTTTTAAGTTTAAGGTATATCTTATTTCCCCCTACAGCTCCCCCTTTCAGCCCACCAAATGGCTCTTTCTCTTGTAATAATAGATACAATACAAAACAACAGAGGTAATTAGGCCACAGTTATGAGGGTTATATGGCTTAGTGTACATTCCCAATGTCCAGTCCATATGGATTTGGCACCTGACTTTAACATTCTACTATCTAACCATCTCCATGAGTTTAAAGTTCTATATCTAACTCGACATTCATACTAACTTGCAACACAATTTTAAAAGTATCTTCTTAGATCTATAACACTCTCTTGACTCCTAAACAACTCAAAATTTAATTATGAAACTCTAGCTATCTATTCTTCAACCACCTCAGAGACCTGAGAGGGATAAATATATCTGAGTACAGATTTTTAAAGTAGGACCTAAAGATTCTCTGGATTTCCTCAATGTCTGTTGTTTTTTCTCCCTTTTCATTTCTGATTTTGTTGATTTGGGTTTTTTCTCTCGGCCTTTTAGTTTATTTGCCTAAGTGTTTGTCTATTTTGTTGATTTTCTCAAAGAACCAATTCTGGGTTTCATTAATTCTTTGTATTGTTCTTTTTGTTTCTAAGTTGTTAATTTCAGCCCGAAGTTTGATGATTCCCTGCCTTCTGCTCTTCTTGGAAGTGTTTGCTTCTTTTTTTTTTTTTTCAGTTCCTCCAGTTCTGTTGTTAATTCGGTAATAAGAGCTGTCACAATTTTCTTTTTGAAGGCACTTAGTGCTATGAACTTTCTTCGTAGCACTGCTTTCATTGTGTCTCATATGTTTGGGTATGTTATGCCTTCATTGTCGTTGAATGTTAAGAAGTCTTTGATTTCCTTCTTTATTTCTTCCCTTATCCAGTGGTCATTCAGTAGAGAGTTGTTCAGTTTCCATGAATGTGTAGGCTTTCTATTATTTCTGTTGTTGTTGAAGTCCAGCTTTATTCCATGATGGTCTGATAAGATGCAAGGGGTTATTTCAATTTTCTTGTATCTGTTGAAGCTTGCTTTGTGTCCAACTATATGGTCAATTTTAGAGGAATTTCCATGCAGTGCTGAAAAGAAGGTGTATCCTTTTGTGTTTGGGTGAAACGTTCTGTAGATATCTGTTAGGACCATTTGGGACATGACTTCTGTAAACCCTTGAACTCATCAGCACAGGTGACAACATCCTGAGCAGAACACCAACAGCTCAGGCTCTAAGACCAACAGTCAATAAATGGGATCTCATGAAACTTAAAAGCTTCTGTAAGGCAAAAGACATTGTCATTAGAACAAAACAACAACCTACAAAATTGGGAAAAGATCTTCACCAACCCAACATCTGACACAGGGTTAATATCCATAATTTATAAATAACTCAAGAAATTAAATGCCAAGAAACCAAATAATCCAATCAAAAAATGGGGAACAGAGCTAAGCAGAGAATATACAAAGGAGGAATCCCTAATGGTTGACAGACACTTGAAGAAATGCTCAGCATCCTTAATCATAATAGAAATGCAATTCAAGAGGAGCCTGAGATTCCATCTCACACCTGTCAGAATGGCTAAGATCAAAAGCTCAAATGACAGCACATGCTGGCAAGGTTGTGGAGAAAGGGGAACACTCTTCCATTGCTGGTGGGAGTGCAAACCTGTACAACCACTATGGAAATCAGTCTGGTGATACCTTAGAAACTTCAGAATAGCTCTACCTCAAGACCCAACCATACCACTTCTGGGCATACATCCAAATGATTCCTCACCAAACCACAAGGACATTTCCTCATTTATGTTCATAGCAGCCTTATTTGTAATAGCCAGAAAATGGAAACAAACCAGATGTCCCTCAATGGAAGAATGGATTAAAAACAAAAACAAACAAAGAAACAAACTGTGGTACATCTACATAATAGAATACTACTCAGCCATCAGAAACAATGAAATTATGCAATTTGGAGCCAAATGGATGGAACTTAAGAACCTCATCCTGAGTGAGCTAACCCAGTCTCAGAAGGATTCATATGGCATCTACTCACTTATAATTGGATTTTAACCATATAGTACAGGATAACTATACTACAACCAATGCACCAAAGGGAACACGAACATAGACTTTGTTTCCTATCAATGAGACACTTTGCTCTAGTGGTGCTGCCTTATTTGCCCCAGTGTATGAGGAGGCTCTTGGCCCTCATATGACTGCTGAACTGGGGTGGGGGATTATTATGTGGGGAGACTCCACTCCAGAGGAGTGGGATGGAAGGGACAGGGAGTAGAGGGTGGGGCTGGGAGGGGTGGAAAGAGGGCACTGTGATGGAGATGTAACCTGAAGTAATAAATAAACATTAAAAAAAAGAATAGGAGATAGGAAAGTGAAAGTAATGTTTGTCACTTTCTGTTTCTTGGCTGTGGATGCAGCTTTAACAGTTACCTTGGGCCCCTGCTACTCTGACTTCTCTGGCATAAGTGTTCTACAACTTTGAGCCCAAGAAACTCTTCCTTGCTTAAAAAAAAAATTAGTTTTCTTGCTAAACATGATAATAGTACTATCTAAATTTAATCAGGACTCTCCCATCCATGCTTAAATTCACAGGGAGTTTTGTGTGGGTGCTTAACACCTTGTGAGGACCTGTATATGCTATGAGAGGTGAGACACAGTGTGATGGCATTGGAGGTGAGGGACTTGTGGCCTGACATGAAGCAGATACAAACTTCAGGCTCAGTTCTGCTAAAACATCTGAACTGGTAGTCTGTATCACCACATTGCACAACATATTTTCAATATCTGTGAATCATAAAAATGAAATATTTTCATCTTCTACTCAAAATCCCTTCTCAAATTAATTGACACAATTAATTGGACTTAAATTTCTTGGTAGAGGCCTCTAGCTTTCTTTTTTATTATTACATTTATTTATTTCTTCAAGGTACATCTCAATCATAGTCCGCTCTCTCGTCCCCCTCTCAATCCCACCATCCTACCCTCATGCCCTTCACCCTCCTATCTGCTTTTTTCTTATTTTAAGATACATTTTTCCCTCATCAGCTCCCCATTTTAATACAATAAAAGGCTCTTTTTCTTATAATGATAAATACAATACAAAACAATAAGAATAATTAGACCACAATTATGTAAATTATAAGGGATAGCACACATTCCCAATGTCCAGTCCATACATATTCAGCAACTGATATTAGTATTCTATTACCTATCTATTTCAATGAGTTTAAAGTTCTATACCTAACTCAGTTTCCATCCTAACTAGCATTACCAACTTAAAAACATCTTCTTAGACGTAGAACATCCTTTTAATTCCTAAACAACATAAAATTTAACTGTGAGATTATAACTATCTACTTGCTAAGAGACAAGCAACATCTGCTTATACAAATATATGGAGATAGATAGGTGGTCTTCAAAAATCTCAAGGGATTTGTAGAATATGGCGTTCAAAGATGTTTCTTAACTTAAGATTGTTCTTGTTCATTTATTACTTCAAGTTACATCTCCATCACAGTCCCCTCTCTACACTCCTCCAGGCCAACCTTCCACCCTCTCCCCCTTCTCCCACCTATCCTATTCCTCTGGAGTGGGTTGCCCCTACATATCACCCCACCCTCAGTTCAACAGTCATATGAGTGTTAAGAGCTTCCTCTTGCACTGGGGGCCTATATGGCAACCCTATTAGGGCAAAGTGTCCCACTAACAGGTAACAAGGTCTATGTTCCTGTTCCTTTTGGTGTATTCTTTCCATTCCAAGTTATACCATGGTTCTTTATGCTACATTAAAAAATATTTTAGTTTATTTTTACTTGATAGTAAAGGGAGAAACAGAATCCACTTAACCAAGCCCACTGCTCTTTGTAATTTCTGTCATTTGTAGCTGAGGAAATTTTTAAAGTGATGCATGAAAGGTAGATGTAAATATCGATAAAGTTCAACCACTACAAGGCACAAAACTTCCTGAATTTGGGAACTAGACATATAGGCAGCCTAGCCGGAGGAGGCAAATAGAAAGCTAGGATCCTGAGTTTCACCACAGCACAAATCATGATCTGTAATAAATCTTCTGAATAAAAAAAAAATGATTTGACAAAATACAGCAATTCAACAAAAAAGACCCATCAAAAACATCCACGTGTGTATTTCTTTAAAATAAACTTCCCCTAAAAAAATCTCTACCCCTCATGTCTATTAAATCTGTAATAATCAAATATCTATGAAAAATGTTATTAGTGATGCCTTACGCATGTGAAAACTATCACTACTAATTTTTAAACCAGTAAATAACCAAACTACAGGCCACAGAAAACTGGAGGAGGTGTGGAGTGAGGATTCTAAAATGTTGTCTTAAAGACAAAGATAAGAAATTCGAGGTAAAAGAGAACAGTGAGATGTGACAAGGATATAGGGTAAAGAGAATGAGCATGTGGAAAGCAGAATTGTAAATGCAGAGATTCAACAACCACGTTCATTTCAACTGGTTCTGAGATGAATAAACATGAAGTAGTATTGGAAAACTAGCCATGATATTTAACTTTGATTATGATGATACTATTCTAAAATCTGCTATGCAGACAAGCTTAAAATGAGAAATGTGAGGGCATCCAGAGGATTTTCTTCCCAGAACTGTTTGAAACAGAGCATAAAGAAATACCTGTTTGTGAGCCAAAATTCTACTCCCAGCGAGCTCCACACTCACTACTGAGGAGAGCAGGGACTCTCAGACACAGTGACTCAGAGTGTATGTGACCCATTTGTTTCTCCTGAAAAAAAATCACCCAAAGAGGTGCTTCATCTGACCAACAAATGAATCAAAACCGTGAGACTAACTCAATTCGAGGGCATGTGTGGTTCAAGAGAAATGGTAATGAATAATGAACTCAGAGCAAATGGCGTCTGAGTAATTATCACAAGCACTACTGTAAAACTTGACAAATATCAAAAAGAGATTCTTGGATAGGCAAAAAAAAAAGAAACCCAAAAAAAAAAACCAAAAAACCTCATATTGCTTAAAACTAAGTGAATGGTTCTAGGTGTGGTAGCACACATCTGTAATCCTGGGTCTCAAGAGACTCAATAAAGAAGACAGGGAGTTTGGGGTCCAGCCTGGACTATACAGTAAGAACCTGCCTCTAAAAGAAATATATCAATGAATGTGAAGCATAGTGGCAGGACTTGGAGAAGTGGAAGATTTGGAAGTATTATAAATTTCTCACTCAGAAATAGTAAGTCAACTCTATTTTGTTAAAAATGCTTAATAATTTATTTAGTCATTTAGAATACTTATCCATCTTCTTCATGGTATAAAAACCTTGGTCACTGCTGTTGTATCAATCCCTTTATCACAGTGTGTAAAATACAATGACAGCATAGTTATTTAAAGTGAAAATAATCAAAGAGAGCAAATCTTGTACACTCATGCATGGCATTATGCTGTCTTGGTCAGAGACAGTTATATATAAATGTGGCCCTATATGACTATGAGAAAGAGTCTTCCTAGTCCCTGCCTTTCTTACAGATACCTCTCAGGGAGGTAACATACTGGGCTTCCTAGTTAACTCTGTCTCCTCCCTAGTCTTGTCAATGGTATTAGTTTTATGAAACTTGACACTCATTTGGGAAGAAGGGCTTGGTTGAGAAAATGTCTCCATGAGATTTGCCTACAGGTACATCTGTAGGATAGTTTCTTGATTATTGATTGATGAGGGAAGACCCAGCTCACTGTGCATGGTACCACCCGTGGGCCATGGTCCTGAACAGTATAAGAAAGCAGTCTGAGCAAGTCATGGGGAACAAGTAAGTAGACAATGCTCCCCCATGGCTTCTGTTTAAGCTCCTGTCTCCAAATATCTCCTGTGAGTTCTTGTCCTGATTTTCTTTGATTATGGACTGTGATGTGGAAATATGAGCAAAAATAAACCCTTTATTCCAGAAGATGCTTTTGGTAGTGATGATTTATTATACCAATAAGCTCCCTAATTTATGTACACGATTTGCCCCACTCAGCCACCAGGAGCCAATTTCCCAGGCTTTCTCAGTGAATCTATCTGATCCCTTAGCCTATGCTAGTTTTTAAAATACAGGCCAGGCCAGGAGCTGCATCTTCATTCTTTTTTAGTGCATCTTCTAGGTCCTGCATCCCATGATGCCATTTCCCAAACTCAGACCTACCAAGGAACCACACTAGGGGGCATTCTTGAACTTCACTCAAACAATCACACAGTAAGACTAAGCCCCCCAAGGTACACTACTGAGAAATGGTAACAACTAAATCAGAATCACGCCAGACTCTCCAAATCAAAAAGAAACACCAAATATCAGAAGAACTGAAATATAAACTCCCCCTACCTGATCTGAAATCAGTCAACTATGGGTTATATCAAACATGGAACTCAACTCTTACTCAATATACATGGCCTATAAACACTTAGGTCAGACACATAGCTAAGGAATCAACTTCAAATCGCCAAGCCTTCTCCAAAAACAAAACACTGAAAGACCAAGACATTGCATCCTACCAAGACCACCAGTCCCCTAGAAATGTTATTCAATGAGAATAAACTAGATGAACCTCTGGACACAGAGTTTAAAAGAACAATTGTAGGCACAGCTGAACAATTGAAGGCTTTCAAAAATGGCATGAACAAACACGTGAATGAATCCAATTTGGACAATTTGGACAGATGAACAACTGACTGATGTCTGAAGAAGCATAAACTAATGGCTTAGTAAGCTTACACAACTAATATAGAACTTGAAGACCAAATTACATAGATACATACATATATAATGATGAAACTAAATATGAAATGAACATGGAATTGAAAAGCTTCATTGACCCAACTAGGATACTCAGTAAAAGGCTTATCAGTAGAATGGATAAATAGAAAACATATACATTAAGAAGATAAAGTAGAGGAACTGGACCAGACATTGACAAACCCTTAGCTATGTCTTCATGATGCGTTGCTCCCCTAATTAATATAGAGTAGCCTTCTTTATCTTTTCAGAGTAGTTTTACTTTGAAGTTAACTTTTTTTCTATCAGAGTAGCTATACAAGCTTGAGTTTAACTTCCATTCTCTTGATAGATTGGAATCTTTGACACTCAGTCTTTGGATTATTTTGCCAGTAGGATGTATGTCTTGGAAATAACAGACAGATGGACTTAGTCTTGTAAATTTATTTTTAATTAAATTATATCATTTCCCTCTTCCTCTACTCCCTTTCATCATTTCCCAGACTACCTCAACATTCTCTCAAATGTATGACCAGTTTTTATCTAATTATTAAATGTTACATATATATATAACATATATGTACATGAATAAATACAACATACAACTTTTTGAGTCCTTTTAGTGTTGATTTATGTACATATTTTTAAGACTGACTGCTTGTAATTGGATAAGCAATTAGGGGACTCATCCTTGGGGAGTTTTGGTTTTCCCTCTCTCAACAGTTGTTTGTTGTCTACAGATCTTCATATAGAGCCAGGGCCTCATGTGATTTCTCCCCATCCACGATAGAAAATCAACTGGTTGTGTCATTGCTTAAGTATTGTTTTGTAGGCTCATGTGTGTAACATCACTAACATATGTAGATGATAAAATCTCAGGGAAGACATCCTGGTGTTCTGGCTCTTACAGTCTCTTTTCCCCCTCTTCCTTTAAGTTCCATGAGCCTTACATGTAAGAGCTTCCATTATGCTGTAGATATATCTATTCTGGTTGGGTGAACCATGGTCAATTGTTCTTTTCATCATGACTAGTTGTAGCTATCTGTAATAGTCTCTGTTTCCTTGATGAAGGGTAAATTCTACACATATCTGTGTGAATAAGGATAAATATTTATTTTTTATTTTTATTTTTATTTCCGAGACAGGGTTTCTCTGTGTAACAGCCCTGACTGTCCTGGACTTGCTTTGTAGTCCAGGCTGGCCTCGAACTCACAGAGATCCGCCTGCCTCTGCCTCCCAAGTGCTGGGATTAAAGGCGTGCACCACTACGCCTGGCAGATAAATACTTAGAATGCAGTTAGGGACATCTGGATTGTATCAGGTTTCTAGCTATTACAAATAAGGCTGCTATGAACATAGATGAGGAAATGTCCTTGTGGTTTGGTGAGGAATCATTCGGATGTATACCCAGAAGTGGTATGGCTGGGTCTTGAGGTAGATCTATACCAAGTTTTCTAAGATATTGCCAGACTGATTTCCATAGTGGTTGTATAAGTTTGTACTCCCACCAACAATGGAGGAGTGTTCCCCTTTCTTCACAACCTCGCCAGCATGTGCTGTCATTAGAATTTTTTATCTTAATCATTCTGACAGGTGTGAGATGGGATCTCAGAGTCATCTTGAGTTGCATTTTTCTGATGATTAAGGATGCTGAGCATTTCTTCAAGTGTCTTTCAGCCATTAGAGATTCCTCTGTAGTGAATTCTTGGTTTAACTCTATTTCTCATTTTTTGATTGGATTATTAGGTTTCTTGGTGTTTAATTTCTTGAGTTCTTTATAAATTTTGAATATTAGCCCTCTGCCTGATGTGGGGTTGGTAAAGATCTTTTCCCAGTCTGTAGGTTGTCATTTTATTCTAATGGCAGTGTCCTTTGCCTTACAGAAGCTTTTCAGTTTCATGAGGTCCCATTTATTGATTGTTGGTCTTAGAGCATGAGCTTTTGGTGTTCTGTTCAGGAAGTTGTCATCTGTGCCAATGAGTTTGAGGCTTTTCCCCACTTTCTCTTCTATTAGACTTAGTGTGTCCAGTTTTATGTTAAGGTCTTTGATCCACTTGGATTTAAGTTTCAAATGGATAAAAAAAAAAAAACTGTGGCACATATACACAATGGAATACTAATTGGCTATCAGAAACAATGAAATCATGCAATTTTCAGCCAAATGGATGGAACTAGAAAAGCTCATCCTGAGTGTGCTAACCCAGACTCTGAAAGATGCACATGACATCTATTCACTTATAATTGAATTTTAGCCATATAGTACAGGATAACTATTGTACAACCAACACACCAAAAGGAACAGGAACATAGACTTTGTTGATGAGACACTTTGCCCTAGTGGTGCTGCCTTGTAGGCCCCCAGTAAATGAGGAGGCTCTTGGCTTTCATGTGACTGCTGAACTGGGTTTGGGGACTGATGTTGGGTACACCCCACTCTGGAGGAGTAGTATTGGGGGAAGGTCTAATGACATTGCTTCTGATAGGCTGATTTCAATGCTGAGATCTAGTTACTGTCCCTTCTGAGGCATTCTCTTGACTGGTTAATAAAAGTGGCTGATGGCCAATTAGCTGAACAGAAAGGTATAGGAAGGTGGGACTTCCTGAGATTAGAACAGGATCTCTGTGTTTTATGCAGAGGATTAATTCATTCCAGCCAGGAGCAGGAAGGAGGACACACACCCACCATGGATTAGAAAAAAGAACCTCATTCAACATGGCCAGGAACATCAGCATAGCAAGGATAATAGCAGTCCAAGGGGATGTATGTATATTATACAGGGCTTTATTTAAGAAATAGAATTAAGAGCTAGCTTGGGTGGGCCAAGATTGCTCAATTCAGGCCAAGGCTTGTTATAATCCATGTGGTATCTGTGTGCTCATTTATAATGACGGGTTAAGGATTTACAGCCACCGAACCAATTAACGATAATAAAAATATTGTTAAAAAATTAATTCATTATTCTACAGAGTAGGATGGGAGGGGTGGAGGGAGGCACTGTGATGGCAATGTGGCTTGAAGTAGCGAATAAACATTTAAAAAAAAAGAACACAGTTAAGAATTACTCTGGTTTATAAATGTGGCAGTAGTAGGTTGTCCTCTTTAATCCTTAAATTCACTAGCCTGAGGGAGTTGACTAGTTTTCCAATTTCAGGCATTATTTCTTTCCTGTTGAGCAGGTTTCAAGCCCATCAGAGAGCTATTGTTTACAGAGGGGATATAAGTGATTCTGTTTCACTGTTAAGGAAACTTTATCATGCCAGTTATCATTGTGGTTCATAGTTATCATAGGTAGGACAATTGATTGCTTCTCTCTGTGTCAGATTTCATATCAATTTCTGGTACTTACAAAATCTAGAGCTCTGGGAGAAGGCTTTCTGGCCAAATCCAGCTCAGATCCTCTGAGTCCTGTGCCCAAAGTGCAAGGTGTCTTCTGCAATAGGAACTTACCTTCAATTTCTAGGTGCTAACCAAGGCGAACACCATAGTCCATGTTGTTTTGAGAGTTTCTTGGCCTCCCTCGACCAATAACATAAAAGGAGGTTCCCCAGGGTTAGTAATGGGGAGTTGTTAGATTACCTATGGCTTCTGGTATGGATCAGGGTCATACCAAGTCATTTAATTTCCTTTAACATAGCCATATCTATTTATCTGTAAATAAAAATGAAATAATATAATTTTAGGTAAATATAAAGTAATATGATTCACCATAGCTTTTCTAAACATTCTTAGTATTATTAATTCCCCACCCTACATTTTCAATTGAGTCACTCATTCTGAATCTCTTTAGAGGTAAGTTGAGTACATTTACATTCAATGCTAATGCTAAGAAATATTTATCAATTTCTATGATTTTGTTGTTTCTCTAGGTGTTTCCAGTATGTTCTTTTTTTTCTCTCCCATTAATATTAGGGATATGGTACATTACTGTCTCTGACATATCTCTTACATCCATAAGTTACTCTCGTGAAGTTCACTCTTCCCTGTGCTTTCAAAATTGTGATTTTATTCCTCTACTATATATGGTATTTATTTAAGTATCTTCTTCAATGGTGACTTGGTGGTCATGAACTGTCTTCTTTTGTACTTTTCTTGAAATTTCCATATTCCTCTATTAATTAAAATGACTTTGCTGTCTATAATAATCTTGAATGACCATTATTTATTTTCAGAGTTTAGAATTCACCATTCCATACCTACCTGATTTTCCCTCATATTGTTCTTCTAGGCTTGCCTTTATAAAAGAGTTGGAGTTTTTTGTTATTTTATGATATTGTTTCTTTGCTTTTATTTTTGACATCTTGACTACAATATGTTAGGAAGAAATTTTAATCTGCTCATGTTTAATTGGGACCCTAAATGACTCTTGAATTTGATGCTTCATTAAGCTGGAAAATATTCTGCTATGACTTCAGAAACAACTTCACTATACCCTTAGTTTCTTTTATTCTCCAGTTTGATCTCTTAATTTTATCCTAGAATTATTGATTGGCCATTGTGGTCAAGCATGTTTATTTATTTTTCTTTATTTTTTGATTCTAGTATTTTCTTAATTTTGCTCTCTGCCCCTGATATATTTTTTTCTTCTCAGCCAGGTCTAATGGTGATTTTTTTTTACTGTGTTTTCTTTTGGTTCAGGGAGTTTTCTTTTACATTTCTACCTTTTTATTCTGAAAAATCTCAGAATCTATGTTGACTTCATCATGTTGCTTTAATTTTTAAGTCTCATTGTTAATTTTCTCATTTCTTTTGTCAATTTTTTTCTTGATTTCTTCTTCTCCAGGGCCTGAGTTGAACTATCTGTTTGTATCTTCTTTGTGATCCTTGATCATTTTTATTAGTAAAGTTTTAAATATTGATCTGATATTTCACATACATTAATACTTTCTGATTCAGTAGTTTTAGAATTGTGGTCTTTGGAGGAGTCATGTTGCTTTGCTTTTCCATCTCCTGTATTTCTTCAATGTGATTCATATATATGTTAGTTTAGACACCTAATTTGATTTTACTTTGTGATATTCCTATTAAGTAGCCTATTTTGAGGGCTCAATCCTGTATGTCAAACGTTAAGGACATATATACCATCAACCATGAAAGACATAGAAGTACAATTAAATCGATTAAATCTCACTGATACAGCACCAATGTCCATAAACCAGAGATGGTAAAAACTAATGCAAAATTTTCATGAAGTTAAAAATTACACGGGATAAATGTAGAAATAGTGAGTAAATTAATGAAAAGAAGGAAAAAGGTGAAATAGAGGAATAAGATTAAATCAATGAAAGAAGTAGAAAAAGGAGTTTGGAGAGAATGTTATTAAGAAATATTTATTTAGATAAGCAAATGTTGCTTGTCTCTTAACAACTTGATTACTGAGTAGCTTAGAGAATATCTGTGATAGACTGTCTTACTAGCTAACAAGGTGACATGCATGCATGACTAGGAGTTTGTTTTTCTTAACTATCCTAAGCAGTTTAAGATGGTTGGTATCAAGAGGCCAGAGCTTCACATTTCATTTTTAAGTATCTCTAGGTACGATACCATTAGGAAGCATTACCTTAAATTTGCTTATCTAAATACAAGAGATAGATAGGGCATCTTCAAAAACCCCAAGAGATCTGCAGAATATGGCATTCAAAGATGTGGTCTTAAATTAAGATTTTTTTTTTGATATTGTGACATATCAGCTCCTGACAGCACCCCCTATTCTACTCCAAGTAGAAGAAAAGCATCGAAGAATCTCCAGTGTGAGATGGTTGAATTAGTGGCAAGCCTATCTCTTGGCATGTAAAAACTCCTTGCTTCAACTGCAGACAGACTACTGTCCAAAAAGGACAAAACTTGGTAGCAGGGAAGTCGACAGCCTAGCTCTACCAAGACAGGGTAGGTTAGTCCTTCACAATCCCTGCTCTACAATAAATGTCTGTCAGAGAAACAGGACCAAAAGGCTGAAGACTGATGCTGGAATGTATGGAGAGAAAATGGGAACTGTCCAGGTAGTCACTGGTTTGTCATTTCTTAGTATTGGAAGCTGCAGGCCCTGCACTTCCTATACAATCAGATATATTTATCCTTCTAAGCTCTCTGAGGTGGTTGAAGAATAGAAAGCTTGAGTCTCATAGCTAAATTTTGAGTTGTTTAGGAATCAAGAGGGCGTTCTAGATCTTAGAAAATGGTTATAATAGTGATGCAAGTTAGTATGAAAGCTAAGTCAGTTATAGAACTTTAAACTCATGGAGATGGTTAGAAGGTAGAAGGTTAAAGTCAGGGGCCAAATATGTATGAACTGGACATTGGGAAGGTATACTGGGCCATTTAACTCTCATAAATGTGGCATATTTAATTCTGCTGTTTTGTATAGAATTTACTGTTATAAGAGAAAGAACCATTTGTTGGAATGAAAAGAGAAGCTGTTGGGGGGCAGGAAGAGGGTGGAAGCGTGGGACAGGAAGGAGGAATAGGGAAGGGTTTGCGAATGAGATGTAACTTGAAAAAAAAATAAAGTACTTATAAAAAAAGAAATATTTATTAATTTCTATGATTTTATTGTTTGTTTCTCGAGTTGGAGAAGAAAAGAAATATTTAAGAATAAGAAAAAAGGCTGAGAGGCATTTGAGGAAATGTTCAACATCTTTGGTTATCA
>CAJQZJ010033945.1:1221404-1257655 GCA_907164525.1 Lophiomys imhausi
GTCAAAACTTGACATTTCATTTTTAAGTATTACTACGAACAATACCTATAAGAAGTGTTACCCTTGTGGCCAAATATAATCTTAATTTTGTATCAATATACAAAGATCAATACCGATGTAGCCCTATACAATCTTAATTTTGCATTAATATACAATGATCAATACCAATTTAGCCAAATATTGTAACCAAACTTTTAAATTATTATTTAACACTTATTTATTTATTACTAAATTCACTTATAACAAACACCAACAATTTCTTAACTATTAATCCTATAAAATCCTACAACCCCTTTAACCTACCCACTAAACCTATTGATAATTATAACAACTACTTTCATAACCTTTTAGAATGATACAGTCTCTGGGGCAGGTCCTCAGTTGTCAGGAATACAGTCTTTGTTGTAGATTCTTTAACGCACTTAGCAGTCCTTTTTCTGGATCTCTCAGATGCAGGTTCGTCAGGGTAGTTGGTTATTGCAGTCTCACCTTAAATAAGGCTTCATGCTTTCTTCTCTGTGGGAGACCCCAGCCGTCTGCAGGCCAACTTACTTCTTTTGAATCAGGAACTCAGCTGCCCTGCCTCAGTCCTTAAAGCCAGGCACCATTTCCTTTAGGCCACTGTTTGGACAGATCAAACCCCTCTAGGCAAAAGCTGAGCCACAGGGTCCAGTCCTTGGCCTTTTGGTGTCTTGCTCAGGCTTTCTTTGCTCACCGGCTTCTTTCTGCTTCAGGGAGAGAGCTGGCCATCAATGGCCAGCCCTTTTTTCAGCAGGACTCTTGGAGCTCTCTAGCATCAGGGGCCTCTTCTCCTTCTGGGTTCCACGCACTGTCCTTAAATAGGAGGAACTCTGTTTCAGCTTAATTTGGGCTGCGCCCACTTAGCAGCTGAAAACAATGTCAGGCCAGATACTTTGTTTCTTCAAATCCATTAAATCTTTCCTGTTTTCCTGACCTCAATCTTGTTTTTCAGTCTATTGAGTCTTTCCTGTTTTTGCTGACTTCATGCTGATAATGCTCTTCAGGCCCCGAATTAAGAGACAGTATCAGAAACTCCTATATATTTTCCAAATCTAATTTATCTAACCCCTACAAAATATAATATTAATTTTGTATCAGTACATAAAGGTATAAGGCCATATTCAATAATCTGTCCTTTTTTCTTGATCTTTCCTATACTATGTCTATGTCCCATTTTCCTCAAGTCTGTTCACTACCATATAGGAGAGAAAGAAGGATACAGAAAAGAAAAAGAGAGAAGTCCCTGGGACTTCTGTCCAAAAAGGACAAAACTTGGAAGCAGATAATCACAGCCTAGCTCTGCCAAGACAGGGTAGGTAAGTCCTTCATAATTCCTGCTCTACAATCAATGTCTGTCAGAGAAACGGGGCCAAATGACTGAAGATTGATGCTGTAATGTATGGAGAGAAAATGGGAACTGTCCAGGCAGCCACTGGTATGTCATTTCTTAGTTTTGGAAGCTGCGGTCCCTGCACTTCCTATATAATCAGATATATTTATCCCTCTCAGGTCTCTGAGGTGGTTGAAGAATAGATAGCTAGAGTCTCATAGTTAAATTTTGAGTTGTTTAGGAATCAAGAGGGTGTTCTGGATCTAAGAAGATAGTTTTAAAATTATGAGGCAAGTTAGTATGACAGCTGAGTTAGATATAGAACTTTAAACTCATGGAGATGGTTAGATAGTAGAATGTTAAAGTCAGGTGCCAAATACATATGAACTGGACATTGGGAATGTATGCTAAGCCATATAACTCTTATAATTGTGGCCTATTTATTTCTGTTGTTTTGTATTGTATTTATAGTTATAAGAAAAAGAGCCATTTTTGGGCTGAAAGGGAGAGCTGTTGGAGGGAAAAAGTAATACCTTAAACTAAAAAAAAAAAAAAAGGAAGGGAAGAGGATGGGGGGGTTGAGGGGGAGGAGGGTGGAGGGTGGGACTGGAGGGGGGAGTAGGGAGGGGATTGTGATTGAGATGTAACTTGAAGAAATAAAAAATAAATTATTTTTAAAAAAGAATAAGAAAAAAAACCAAAAAAAAAAAATAAAGTGATTAGCTATGGCTCAATATTTAAGAGCACTGGAAGCTCTTCCAGAGAGTTGAGGCTAGGTTCCCATAGCCACATGGTGGCTCACAATAATCTATAACTCAGTAACAATGGGCACCAGGTGTGTATAAGCTATACATACATACATACACACATACATACATACATACATACATACATACATACATACGTACATGCAGGTAAATACTTACCCAACATAAATATTAAATGAAACTTTTAAAAAGAAGAGTTGAAAATTATTTTCCCAATAATGATTAATATCAACAAATATTATATAAATGTTAGGAGTATGAAAAGTAAAAACATAGAGTAGTTTTTTAAATAACATCAATAATAAGTATAATTAAAAACATAATAGAAAAGGGAGGTTGAGGAAACAGTACAAAGGCACATAGGTAAATACTAACACTACTGGAATTAAAAAAAAAACTATTCTCATTATATTGTAAGGTGTAAAATTTATGTCACACACTCTCATCACAATTAAATAAAACTAGAACCTAGTAACAAAGGATTGACATTCAAGGTTCAAAATGCTTAAGAAGTTACAAAGAAACAAATAATTATTTAGTGAAATAAAAAATAATTTAAAGCAAATTTCCATAGTTTCAGAAAACACTATGTCAGTTGCCAAGGGAAGGAAGCAACTAAGCAGTCCCAGTTGCAACACCTATGAACCATGGCAATAAGAGCATGGCAAGATATGTATAAAGCTTCAATAAGTGGCACACACATTTTGGTGGCAACCAACAGCAGTCTAATGGGCCCACTCAGCAGGAAGGAAATCATGCCTGGTCCAGAAACCTAGCCAACTTCCTGGGGCTACTAAGTCTATGAACCTTTAAAAAAAATCTACTACCAAAACTTTGCTAAACCAGCATAATTCCTTAATATACTGTAAATCTTGTCCTTATACACACAGAGAAGTGTAACTACGAAACCTCAATAAAGAAGCCTCTCTTTCCAGTAAATGGAGACCATCACAGAAAACCACACTGAACACAAGATCATTATTGGTATGACTATAAAGAAGATTATTACAAATGCGTGTGCAGTTACAATGACGTTATAGATTTGGTCGTCCCCTAATAGGGCACCAGGTTGGCCAAGTTCTGTTCGAATCAAGATGCTCAGGGCTGTACCTACTATACCCGCCCAGGCACCGAAAATTAGGTATAGTGTGCCAATGTCTTTGTGGTTAGTTGAGAATAATCAACGGTTGATGAACATGGGTAGAGTGGCCGAGTAGGCATTAGACTGTAAATCTAACCACAGAGGTTAAGACTTCTCTTTACCAGGCCTTAAGGTGAATTTCATGTCGAATTGCAAATTCGAAGGTGTAGGGCAAATCTCTACTAAGGCTTCTCCCGCCCCCTTTCTTAAAGGCGGGAGAAGTAGGTTGAAGCCAGACATAGGGTGCTTAGCTGTTAACTAAGTTTTCGTAGGTTTAATCCCTGCCAACCTAGGCTGAGGATTTAGCTTAATTAAAGCAATTGATTTGTGTTCAGTAGATGTGGGATAGAGTCTTACAGTCCTTATTCAGGAGCTAAGCTTTTGGGCTTTCTTAAAGCTTTGAAGGCTTTTGGACTTTATATCCTAAGTTCCTAGAGAACCAGTTGGGGTGTGAGTGGTAGGGTTAGGGTACTTAGTGTTGTGAAGATTGGTAGAAGTATATTTTTTTTGTTGTTGTGGGGGTAATGTATTTTTAGGTTGTTGTTGATAGGGAATGTAGTTAGGGAGGAAGAGTAGATTAGGCATGTGTAGAAGAATAGGTTTTTTAGGGTTGTGAGGGCTATTAGTGTTGCTAGTGTAGTGCTGTTATTTTTAAGGAGTTCTGTGATGATAGCTCATTTGGGTATGAAGCCGGTTAGTGGGGGTAGGCCTCCGAGTGATAGTAGGACTAGGGGTATGGAGATTAGTAGGATAGGAAATTTGTTTCATGTTATGGATAATGAGGAGATGGAGGTGAGGGAGTTGATTATCAGTGGGATAAAAGTTGAGGTTGTAATTAGAATGTAGATTGTGAGGTTGAGTGTTGTTAGTGATGGGTTAAATGGTAGAATAGCGATTATTCATCCTATGTGACTGATGGAGGAGTAGGCTATTATTTTTCGTACTTGTGTTTGGTTAAGACCTCCTCATGCTCCAATACATACTGATAGTGAGGCTGCTATGAATGTGAGGTTGGTGTTAAGTAGTGGGTGGATTTGTTAGAGGATTGATAGGGGGGCAATTTTTTGTCAGGTAAGTAAAATAAGGTTGACGTGGAGTGGGGTGCCCTGGGTTACTTCGGGGAGTCAATAGTGGAATGGTGCTAGTCCTAGCTTGGCTATAAGGGAGATAAAAAGTATTGAGAGGGTTATGGGGTGGGTTTGTGGTTGTGGAGTCCATATGCCTAGTTGGCCGAAGTTTATAATAGAGGAAAGTAGGAATAGTATGGAGGCTGTTGCTTGTGTAATGAAGTATTTTGTTGTGGCTTCAATGGATCGTTCGTTTTTTTTTTGTTAATCAGGAGGGGTGTAATTCCTAGTAGGCTTATCTCTAGTCCAATTCACATTATAATTTGGTTGGTGCTTAATATAGTGATTACGGGTCCCAAGAGGATTGTTAGGGAGATAATTAGTGAGGTTAAGGGGTTGATTAGTATGGGAGGGGTTTAAACCAACGTTTTCGGGGTATGGGCCCGATAGCTTAATTAGCTGACCTTACTGTGTTAGGATAAAGTGTTGAGGTAGCACGTAGAATTTTGAATTCTTTAGTGTAGGTTCGAGTCCTGTTGTCCTAGAAATAAGAGGGTTTAGACCTCTATAATTTACTCTATCAAAGTAACTCTTTTTCAGACATATTTCTATGTTAGTGGTGGGATACTTGTGGTGAAAATTGGTACTGAAATGTGTCATATGCATATTGCTAGTGTCAGGGGTAAGAAGTTTTTTCATAGGAGGTGCATTAGTTGATCATATCGGAATTGTGGGTAGGATGCGCGTACTCATAGGAAGGCAGCGGTTAGTAGTAGTGTCTTAGTTATAAAGCTAGAGGTGAATATTTCTGATATAGAGTCTGTGTGTGAGGGGCCAAGGAAAATGATTGTTGATAGGGCGTTTATTAAGATAATGTTGGTGTACTCTGCTATGAAAAATAGTGTGAATGGGCCGGCGGCATATTCTACATTGAATCCTGAAACAAGTTCTGATTCGCCCTCTGTCAGGTCGAATGGGGCTCGGTTTGTTTCTGCTAAGGTTGAGATGAATCATATAAGGGCTAGGGGTCATGCTGGTACGATAAGTCATATGGGTTCTTGGGTTGTGATTATGCTTTGTAGGGAGAACGACCCACTTATTATAATGATTGATAGAAGAATGATGGCTAAGGATACCTCGTAGGAAATAGTTTGGGCTACTGCTCGGAGGGTTCCGAGGAGAGAATATTTTGAGTTTGATGCTCATCCTGATCATAGGATAGAGTAGACTGAGAGGCTTGATGTAGCTAGGATGAAGAGGATACTCAAGTTTAGGTTGATTAGGGGGTAGGGCATTGGCAGGGGGATTCAGAGAATGAGGGCTAGTGATAGGGATAGAGTAGGGGCTATAATGTAAAGGGTGATTGAGGTTGCTGATGGGCGGAGGGGTTCTTTGGTGAACAGTTTTATGGCATCTGCGAATGGTTGTAGGATCCCGCAGGGTCCTACAATGTTGGGGCCTTTACGGAGTTGTATAGAAAAGATTGTAGGGAACCCAACTCCATCAGACACATCTACATCACACCTCCTGCATATATGGCTCTGAAGAAAGTGCAAGGGAGAGGGAGGGAGTGGATTGTAAGAGCCAGGAAGGCTGCCTTGAGACAGATTCTCATTGAATGACTGCACGAACAAGACTAGAACAGTGGCAATGTCAATGGACATGTTAAAATGGAAGGGTAACCTTTTCATGGGATCCCACCCCTAGACAAAACACTACAGGCAACTAATGCTCGATGGGAGAATGAAAATTAGCCTCTCCAAAGAATGAGTCTGTACTTATATATATTTGAACATAAACATACATGCATGCATTACATATATATGTGTGTGTGTGTGTGTGTGTGTGTATGTGTGTGTGTGTATGTATATGCTTGGACTTGAAGCCTGTAAAAAATAACAACTATTAGGAATAAAAGGGCATGTATAAAATGTTGAGAAGATTTTGCAAATCTATAATGGGTAGAAATAATTTAATGGTAATCACTATTAAAATACATAAACATTAGGTTCAAGAAGTGAAAAATAAAAATTTGATACAAAGAAGTACAATTTTAATTTTGAAAAAAGATCAAACTTCATACACAGATATAAAAAGATAGGTTAAAAACATGATGACTTTGACCTTTATAGATCCTCAGCCAAGGAATCAACCTTTTCAATGTCCTTTGAAATACTAAAGAAATATGCATTTTTTTCAATTTGGTTGCAAATAAATTTTTCTTTCCCTCAAATCTGTAGACGTATGACTTTTAACCTTTATTAATCTTTAAATATCATGTTTATATGTGTGGTAGGCATGCCTTTAATCCGAACCTCCGGAAGGTAGATGCAACCAAGACCAGCTAGGTCTAAATAGCCAGTTACCTGACAACCAGAGCAACATAGTGAAACCCTGTCTCAAAATATACAGCAAAACACCAGGCTTAATTTCCAGTTTCCTTTAATCACTGTTATTCCCAGATTTTCCATCATTTTACAATGTGATTGTGTTTTTACCCACTTGCAAGAGACTCTGGCCTGGCAGAGCTGTGCTGAGAAATGTGAAATCAGCTCACCATGTAGGGGGACAGGGAGGCAGGACTGAGGGCAGATGCTGAGCATAGGAAACATGCACAGAATCTTGTTACCTGGAACAAGCTGGCTGAAAGCCCACCTCTGAAGATGCTCTTAGTAGGTGTGTGAGCACTAAGCCATTGGTGAGTGGATGCAAGGAAACAATAAAGCATCTAATTGGTAGCATCCATCACTAATTGCCCAGTATACCCTGGCCACTTCCATTTACTTCTTTGTTTCTTTTATTTCTAAGAAAGAATGGAGTAAAGAAATATTTATTCTTGCGTGTCATTTCTGAGAAAATGTAACTTGTAGAAAAACATGATAATACTAGTGGGAAAAAGGTGACTACAGGCCATGGCAGTAGGACCAGATAGTGTCGGCTTGATCCCCAGAATCCCCCAAAAGTAAAAGAAAAAGAAGGAGAGAGCCAACCCCATCACTATTAATGTTACTCTGCTATGATTACAGACAGAAGTATAGCATAATTGTCCTCTGAGAACCTCCATGCAGAAGAGGATCCAAACAGAAGCTGAGACTCACCACCAAACATTAGGTGGAATACGAAGTATCTTGTGGAAGAATAGAAGGAAGGATAGAAGGACCCAGACGGGACAAGAACTCCACAAGAAGGCCAACAGAGACAACTAATCTAAGTCCATGGGGACTCACAAAGACTGAACCAGCAAACAAAGGGCAAGCATGAACTGGACCTAGGCCCCCTACACTTAAGTAACTGATAAAAACATTGGTCGTCATGCATGCCCCTAGCAAGTGGAGTGGGAGCTGTCTCTGATAAGGACTATGATGCCTGCTTTTTGATCACTTCCCTTCAATGGGGCTGTGGTGCCTGGCTTCAATGGAAGAGGAACCACTCAGACCTGATGAGACTGGATATGCTAGAGTGGAAAGGTACAGGAGGTGTGGGAGGGGGCTCTCCTTTTCTGAGGAGAAGGGATGAGGGATGGTGGAGGGGGACAGGAGGGCTGGACCCATAGGAGTGGAAGGAGGGGACTGTGATTGGGATGTAAATGTAAAAATTAGTTAATTAATTGTAAAAAAGAAGAAATCTGAGCCCCATCATGTGCACTTATTTCCAGTGCTGGAAGGTGGAGACAAAGTAGAGCCCTGGATCTTTCTAACCATCTCTATCTCTACCTTAGCCTACCTGGTGATTCCCTGGCCAGTTACAGAGCCTACCTCTAAAAAGAAGAGGAGGAGGAGCCTGAGGAACATCACTTGACATCATCTTTTGACCTCCATGTCTACCTTGCATACTCACATGTACTCAGGCACACACACATGATCATGCACACATATATACTCACATGTGCAAAATATGCACAAATAACAAGTGACTAAGCAAAATAAAACTTTTACTAGAGACTGGTATAATGTTGAATTGGGTTTAGAAGCATGACTTCACTGGTCAAGAATCTGCTTTTCTCTTAGCAACAGCAATTCACACAACTCACATTTCTTGACCAATATGTGATGTGCCACACTAAGGGATTGGATGGCCACAGTTGATAAGCTGCTCAAAGCTCTAAAATATGTTGATTCTTTTATTGCATTTGTCTATATTTTATATTTGTTAAAGTTGAGTTTACATGTAGAACATATAAAAGCCTTATAACAATTCAATCATTATAGTATATAACATTCTTTTGTATGTGTGTGTGTGTGTGTGTGTGTGTGTGTGTGTGTGTGTGTGTAAAACTCCATCAGTGCTTGGAATATTAAAACAATAAGCTACATACAATAAGGCATAAATGCAAACAAGACAATAAAAGAGCCTTTTGAATATAATGTACCTTTTGGGTATAATTTCAGTCTTAGTGGAAAGCATATTAATCAACTGATTATATTAGGTGTAGTTATACTTTTTAGAATTTTCCCTCCAGATTTCTAATTAACACTCTTAAACATTGTCTTCAAATGTAATTGGAAAACATTTAATGATCCAGAAAGCAAATCTGAAAAAAAATGGCAACATTCATTCTACCTTAAATACTTCTAATTATCCCCTAGTTATGTGTTATTAACATCTTGCATGTTTTACAGGTCATGTGCTAATAAGGAGCTATTCAGAATTTGCAGACTCAGTTTACAAAGAACTGTAGAAGTGATAAGATAATTGTTTTGATATAAAAGTTGCACATATATAGTGTGGGTGGTGATATACCAAACCTGGTAGTTTAGAACTCCTTGAGTTTCTGATTTCAATTACTTTGCATAGATAGCTAGAAGTAGCTTGCTGGATCCTGTATTCATTCACCTTTTGTCACACCAGTTTACACGTCTATCATAAGAAACAACATGGGTTAACCTAGAGGATATTACTAAGGAAATAAGCCAATCACTGAAGAACAAACTTGAGTTGGCTACCTTTACACAGAACACCCAATGTAGTCAACCACTGGAAAGGTGGTTGCCTGGGAAAAGTGAGAGAAGCAGCTTCCCACTGTAGAGTTTCAATTGTGCAAAGATTGGTAAGTTCCTTTCAGCTACTTGTAGCATTCAAGGCCTGCAGGAGCAGTACTGCTCTGGGCATTTCAAATTTGTCAGAGACATATAAGGCTCCTGTAGAATGCTCTTACCAGCATTAAAAATAAGCTTTAAAACATAAAATACAATGTTTGAAGCTATTTAAAAATGTGTTCTCTGTGTGTTTAAAGGGTTTCTATGTATCTGGGCTAAATAAATGATCATTTTATTATCATTTTATAGGCTCTTTCACTCAACCATAAAAAAGTTGTCACTAATTGAAAGTGCAGTTTGAACAGTGGGTACCATGTTCTGTTCTGAAAAGAAAGGACAAAAGCTTTACTAGAAGGCACACCTTGCAGATTTCCACATATAGCTAAACTTTATATTACTAGTAAAATAAAATGACAGGAAATAAAAATAAACATGAGAATAAAAATAATATTATGAGAGTAATAAAGCACAATGTTCATAACAGGAAAACAGTAAAAATTTCTGAAACAACAACTTCTAAGTCACTTAGAATTTCTGAAAGAATAATTCAACTAACTTATATGTTTTATATTTAAATGTATATATGTACATCTTTGAATTATGTAACTTGACATAGTACAAACTTTAAACTATGAAACCTTATGTTGTTATAAGATACATACCGTAACATACTGGTAGAACAGAAATGTTGCAAATAATTGAAGAATAAATAATTTAGAACAGAAAGAGAACCGTGGTATACCTGAATACTGCTAGACACGAGGCCTGAATACAACAATACATTAATCATACTAACAAGTGTCAACTTACTTGTTAGTATGCAAACTGTGTTAGACAGTTAGTTCACAGCACACTGGAGGACTTCATAAAATTTCCCTGAGAGATTACCAGTCCACAGAGCATGAAGTATAAATGATGGTTTTCTTGAAGTACAAGATGAGGGTTGTGGATATTCTGCTTCGTAGTAGAACTCTTGCCACAGCATAAGGGCTCCGAAATGGGGATTGGTTACTTTACTCTTTAGTGTTAAAAAAGTACTTGAGAAAACAATTCAAGGAAGGGATGATTTTGTCTCAAAGATTGAGTATACAATCATTCACACTAGGCATTGTAGAGGCAGATATTGGAGGCTGGTCACATTGCATCCACAGTCAGAAAACAGAGTTAGACACTCTTTTATCCAATCCAGGACCCCAGCCCATGAGACTGTGCCACAGGGTAGGTCTTTCCCTTCAGTTAATCCTTTCTGACAACCCCCTCATTGGCCCATTAGTTAATCATCACTCTAGATAACATTGTAATTGTAAGTATTTCTTTCATCATTCAGACAATTTGCACATGAAAGTAGTATTTTCAGTTCAAAACAGGGATAGCAGGAAACGTTAGGCATGAAAAGACCTGAAAACCTGACAAAGATCATAAAATACAGGTAGAGATAGAAGAGATTAAAGTCAATTGAACTCTTCTGACTTGTTCTAAGGAAACTGTTGTGTTGTTTTAATCCTGAAGAGGAACTTAAACCAAACATGTCAACCTCTTAGTTTTGTCAGACTCAAATCTACATAATAATAGATTAAAAGATATCTCAATATTCTCTAATAAAAGTCAACTTTCTTCTTTTTAATCTCTTACCTTATCTCTCAAGCACACCCACCTCACAATGGAAAACAGAAAATTTAGACTTCTTATTAGTGAGTTACTTGGCAACTCAAATGCTACAACCTGTAACAGTGTGTGTATTAGGACTGCAGTCTTTCCTCTTAACCTATTGTTGCCTTCAAGGCACTAGAATTTCCAGAAGTGAAAGTGAAGGTAGATCTCTCCTCTCTCTCTCTCTCTCTCTCTCTCTCTCTCTCTCTCTCTCTCTCTCACACACACACACACACACACACACACACACACACACACACACACACACACACACACACACACCACACATCCATCACCTTTCCCACTTATGGTTATTGCTCATCCTTACAGCAATACTACAGGCAATACATGTAATGATGTCATTTAAAACATTTGAAGACATTTTTACTGTAAGTTGATACATAGTAACGCACATAAAGATGAGTTCAATGTGACATTCCAATATATTTATAGGATAGATGCATGTTGTAAGACCAGAGGAATTGCACGTCAGGCTACACTATTTTGTTTGTGAACCACTTAAATTTCTCTCCATTGGCTATTTAGAAGATTCTAATTGTTGACAATCATAATTATCCTACTTTGCTACCAACACTAGACATAATTTGTATTGTTTATTTATTATTTCAATATTCTTTTCCATTACAGTTCCCTCCCTCCACCCTTCCTGGGCCTATCCTCTCACCCTTCCATCTTCTTCTCTCTTCTCCCATTTATTCTCCTCCTCTGTTGTGGTGTGCCCTACATATCAGCCCCCTTCAGTTCAGTAGTCATATGATGGTTAAGAGCTTCCTCTTGCACTGGGGGCCTACATGGCAGCTCCAATAGGACAAAGTATCCCACTAACAGGTAACAAAGTCCACGTTCCTATTCCTTTTGGTCTGTTAGATATAGAATAGTTATCCTGTACTATATGGCTAAAATCCAGTTATAAGTGCATAGATGCCATGACATCATTTTTAGTATTCAAATGCAACCTTTGCCTAGAATGATAATGTTTTAAGGGTTGGAGGAGATGGTTGGTTAATGTACTTTGAAGAATTCCCTTGAAGTCTGTTCTTTTTTTAACATTTATTTATTTCTTCAAGTTACATCTCAGTCATAGTCCCCTCCCGCCTCCCTCTCCCAGTCCCACCTTCCTACCCTTATCCTCCTCATCCTCCTATCTGCTTTTTTTTTTTAATTTAAGGTGTATCTATTTCCCCCAACAGCTCCCCCTTTTTCTTATAACATTAAATACAATACAAAACAATAAGAATAATTAGGCCACAATTATGAAAATTATAAAGTACAACGTATATTCCCAGTGTCCAGTCCATATATATTTGGCAACTGATATTAATATTCTATTATCTATGTACCTCAATGAGTTTAAAGTTCTATACCTAACTCAGTTTCCATCCTAACTTGCATTACCAACTTAAAAACATATTCTTAGACCTAGAACAACCTTTTAAATCCTAAACAACTTAAAATTTAACTTTGTGGCTTTAACTATCTAGTCTTCAACCACCTCAGAGACCTGAGAGGGATAAATATATGTGAATATACAGGAAGTTCAGAGCCAGCAGTTTCCAAAACTAAGAAATGACAGACAACTGGCAGCCTGGACAGTCCCCAATTTCTCTCTGTAGCGTTGGAGCAACAATCTTCAGCCTTTTGGCTCAGTATCTCTGACAGACATTCATTTAAAGCAGGAATTATGAAAGACTTGCCTATCCTGTCTTGGCAGAGCTAGGCTGTTGACTTATCTGCTTCCATGTTTTGTCTTTTTCAGACAGCATTCATTCTACAGTTGAAACAAGGGATTTTCTTTCTCCGTGACAAGCTTGTCACTAATGCATTTGGGCCCCCAAACAGGTTTCCTACATCCCAAATCAGCAGGAAGTAATTTTAAGAGATCTATGTCCCATTCCCAGAAGGTAGGGTGGATGATCCCACCCTTGTGGTTATTTGATAGGTTATAGATGCTTGCAATTATTTAGGGAGATTGGTTACAAGTTGTTAAACTGTCTTGTTAAAAGGGCTTTGGAGGTTACACCCAGAGATTTCTCTTTTCCTTTTCTGTATCCTTCTTTCTCTCCTGTGTAGGTGGGGAAAAGACTGAAAAAAATGGGATATAGATAGAATATAGGAGTAAGAAAGAAATAGGGATAGATTATTGAATGTGCTCTTATATGTTTGTATATTGATACAAAATTAAGATTATATTTGGCTACATTGGTGTTGATCTTTGTATACTGATATAAAAATTAAGGTTAATCTTTTTAAAGTATTGTACCTATATAATACTTAAAAATGAAATATGAAATTTTGACCTTTGATAGCAACTGTCACAAACTGTTTAGGATAATTAAGAAATCCAAACTAATAGGCATTCAAACTTGTCACTTTGTTAGGTACTAGCATAGTTTATCAAAGATGTTTTCTAAATTAATCAGAAATCAATTTGCTAAGAGACAAGCAACATTTGCTTGTCCAACTATACGGAGGTAGTTAGGTGGTCTTCAAAACTTCAAGAGATCTCTAGAATATGGCATTCAAAAATGGTTTCTTAACTTAATATTTTTGATATTGAGAGATGTCAGTTCCTGACAATATCTCCCATTCTACTCCAAGAAGATGATGAGCATTGAAGAATCTCCATTTAGAGATGGTTACAATAGTGGCAAGCTTGTCACTTGGCAAGAAGTCTGTTCTTAATTTAAGCGTAGCATACATTTGAAACTTCTCAAGCAACTGAAGTCAATGACAATCTAAACATATAAATACTTTGACAAGTCAATTATGGTTTTCCAACAGTATTTACTTCCTTGCAAAGAGTCACATTGGATTAGTACAGTTTGGCTCTGAATATGTCTTACATGCCTGTGACCTTCAGACATCCTACCTGATGCCCTTAAATGTAGCAAGACCCCGAACTCCAGGACAAGATCGACATTTTTATATGGCATAGCATGGTGTTTGTTTTCCCAGGAAATCAGTCTTCTTGATGAAATGTTTTCCAGTCCTAGTCATAAAAATTGGAAAACACAATTGAACTACCACAAAGTACAAAGCATGCCTGAGAAACGGCAAGTAGGAGAAGTAAAATTATACTATAGCTATTATGAGATAGTTTTCAAAGATAATGCTTTGAGAACACAAATAATACATTGAAAGACCATAGAATGTGTCAGTTCTGTTACAGAGAAACAATTGTGCCCCATTTCCTAGGAGTGATATAATTATTACACATCTCACTGATAAAAATAGATGGGTGGACTCTCAATATAGTTTTTATTAAAAGGGTGGTGAGTCCTGACCTAATGTGGGTTGATGTGAACACTGGTCTTAATCACTGCTATCTCTTTCATCCTGCCCATATCTGACCTAAGAGCTTTGCCAAAGGAAGCACTCTGGGCTACTCCCAGTATCCTGGCATTCCTCAGAAGTGTTTTATGGAGCTGGATTTTTTTTTAGACAGTAATTGGCATGGTGCTTTCTGAATGATAGCAGTCTAGCCAACATTAAGCTTGAAATCAAATTGAAAGCCTTTCACAGTTAAGCACTGATAAGTTATTTATGTATTTATTAACTTAGGACTTATAACTTTATTTACTGCCTCTGTTATGTTTGGCTGAATAAATGGAGTTAAAGTATAAAGATTTTTGACCTCTAAAATATCCCTTTGAGAAACACTTTACTACTTTAAAAACAAATCAAAATTATTATATAAGAGCATGGAGAAATGAGAGTGTAATTTAAGGAGGAGAATATCAAGGAGTTGTCTTCAGTGTTGGCCAGATAAGGCCACACTTTCTGTTGATTTCTGACTAGGACATGCTCGTTTGTTTATCCCAAAGTGAGTTAAAATGTATCAGGCATGGAATGAATGGGGCCTACTTTTACATTTTAATGCCTTATGTGTGCACCAGATATGCTTTGCCTGCAAGTTTAACGTAGAACTCAGAGATCAACCTAATGACCAAGTGTACCTATTTTAAAATCTTCCCCCACAGAATGCCACACAGCATAACAATTAAGAAAATAATATCTGGGCTCCAACTGCCTGACTGACAAATTGCTTAACACCAGAAATTCCCTCCAGTATCTTCATCTGGAAAACTAAAAATAAAAACAGTGGTTAAGTATTTCAACTCTGATAAAATCATTTTAATGCTAGTGTTTCTTTGTTTATATTCTGCATGCCCGAAGACAAATTACATAATTTCTCTAGGCCTGAATTCTCTAGTTTATGAAATGGTAATTATAACAGAACATTGCCAAGCCATCCCTGAGTGAAGTGGAATCTAAATTATATACTATGCCAAAATGCCTTCCCAAAAGATTATGAACTTTTTTCCACTATCCTTGTGTATTAGCAGTTTACTTTTAAACAAGTGATGGGAGAGCAATGGAGATTTTCTTAGACAACCCTAACTTTTCATAGATTCAATTATCATTTTTAACTGTAATTCAAATGTTTTAGAATTGCTATTTCTTAACATTCTTTGTATGTCATGGATTCAAAACAGTTTGCCTGATTCAACTGCCCATTCGTTCCCCATTTACTGAGAGTTTACTATGTACAAAGAATTACTATGGGTATTGTGCAGAGGGCTATGAGCCACCTAAGGAAAAGTAATTGACTCGATGGAGCTGGTGTTCTTGGGCTGAGATTAATGGTAAACTAATTAATAAATACTTACCATAGAGAAGAGTAAGACAAGAAAGGAATATAGCATTCTATTGTGGGGAAAGAAAGTGTTTTGTACAAGGTTGTGGAGACACATGAGTGAAAGCGCTTAATGATACTTGAGTAAAGGCTGTCAGGAAATAAGGGAAAGAGGATGTGTACCACTTGGGAAAGACACAAAGCACAGTAACAAAAAAAAAAAAACACAAACAAGACAAAGCTTTGTCTGGGGAGTTTAGGGACAATTATCACACTGATGCTACAAGTGAGGAAAGGTGGAATCAAAGGAAAAAAATAAAAGTCTTTGAATGGCATTGCAAAGCCTTTGATTTTAGTTCTAGCTAAGAGAAAAAAAAGACATTTTTTCAGGTAATTTCATAAACCGACTTACTTTTCTGCATGATGACCTTTTGTTTTATGATGAGCATAGATCCCTTGGTCAAGGATAGAAACAACTAGATAATGAAAACACGTAGAATCACTCAGAAAAGTTTATGGCTTCAGTGATTATGACAGTGCAAATATTATGATGCAGCATTTAAGGTAGAGCCAAAAGAAATTGTTGACAGATTGCACATAGTGAAAGAAACGAAGTAGATCAAGGACAGCTGCACAGATTTGGGCGTGAATGTTTGAGAAGATAGAGTTTACAGTTGGTTTGGTGGTTGAGACTCGGAGAAGTGTAGATCTTAGGGAGATTATGAGGAGTTCAGCATGGGCATGTTAAGAGTAAGAATTATTTAGATAGCCAAAGAGAAGTACTATGAGGGAAATTTCATATAATAGGTCTGATTTCAAGGAGGGGTCCAGGCTATGAGTACACATGCAGCAGACAGTGAATAGATGGTACCTAGGTATTCAAGACAGTAGGTCATGGTAAAGAAGAATATTGAGCATCACACTGGGGAGCAACCCAGAGCAGAGCCTCAAGGAGATGTGTGGAAACAAGCAACAGCAATGGTCATGGAGAAGGAAATGTCATGGAGTTGGAAGGAAATCCAGAAGAGAGCAGTGACCTTGGTGCCAAGGTGTTTCAATAAGGGATGCTGGTGCTGTCGATAGGCTAATGCAGCTGAATCCTGGGTAAAGTTGGAGTCGGAGTTACAGGACCTGTACAAGAACAATTCCACTGGAGCGTAAAGCTCAAGGCTTGGTGGGAAAGGTTCAAGACTGGAAGGGGGCGAAATACGACACAAGTAGACAGCCCGACCCAGAGCCAGTGCTCTCATGAAGAGCAGTTACGTTGGCCTAGCTGGAGGGCATTTGGAACAAGCAGGGGATTTCTTAATATGGGGAATTAAAGCATATTTGTTTTTTATGGACATGATCCAATAGAAAAGAAAATTGTTGATGAAAGAGAGAGATAGAGGAAAAGCTGGGGTTTCCCTTTCAGATCTTAAAAGAGGGCTACTGAAATGTCAAAATGTTTGCATTGGATTTACACACAGAAAACATACTAGAATAAGGTAGTAGGAGGCACCTATGTTGGGATAGGTATGTATTTGTGAAGGTAGCGTGGTAAATCTCTGATTTTCCTATTATTGAAATAATATAGGAAGCAAATGTTTTCATTCAAGTATGAGCTCAGAGCTGAAAGGCAAAAGAAGACTCCTGGTCAAGGCCTGGATGGGTGAAACCCGAACAACTGATTTAGGAACAGCTAATGATAGCTTTGCACGTTGTTTGGAGTTGGTGATCATAAACTTGTAACAAAATCCACTAGTTAGTCCAGCCTGAATATTCTACTCTTTTTCAATAGGTCAGGTGTATATTATGAGGAGAGATGAAATGAATGCAAATTGGGTTTTTAAAAGCACACAAAGGACAGAAAAGTGGTTACAAATATGTAACATGGGCAATAGAGTTTATCTATAAAAGGGAGCCTGTAAGACTTTTTTTAAATGATGGGGATAATATTAATATTATATTTATATTAATTATATATTAATATTAATAAGAATTAATATTAATTATAGTGTTTTACAGTAGATAGGAATAAATTGCTAGCTAAAAAAGAGAGATTTGAAGGTAACATGAATGCATCATTTATTAATATTTAACAAACAACCCCAAAATATATTATGTAAAACAACCATTTTATATTATATCTCATGGTCACCACTGGACACTTCCCTCCATACATCCTCATGCCTACTCCCCTCCTTATAGCCTCATGCCTACTCCCCTCTTTGTAGCTTCATGCCTAGTGTCCTTCATATAGCCTCATACCTATGCTGGGTGGATTCTGGTAGTAGAGTTTGGCCTTCTTATGTTGTATCTAAGGATATGAAAGCTCATGTTTCACAAGGTAAAACTTTCCAGTTCGTGGCAAGTAGGTCCTGTACAGTGATACAACTTGATTTCTGCCTCATTCTATTGATCAGAGGGGTATTAGCACCAGCTGGGATTCAAGGGAAGGACATCAGATATTCATGAGCAGATTATCAAAACTGATGATCATCTGATCAACTACTACTATGATATGGACTTCTCATGGCCAGAGAGAGAAATGACATAAATCTGAGGTCAATTCATTGGTTGTCTCAAGATCAGAATTGGAGGCAACACTGTGTATGGCCATGAGAGGATGCAAGTCATGGCAACAGCAATGGAGCTCATGCTCTCTTTGGCCTCATGCCAGGACAGGTGTGCTCTGAACTTACAGGCTTGGTGCCAGGTGTCATCCATACACACAGATTCAGGATTCACAGGTTCCATAGATTTACACTGAAGTAACTGCTATGTTTTTTTAAATCACCAGATTTTAACCCAAACTCATATTTTCTCTTGTTATTTTTCTCTCTGACCAACACAGAATAAAACCATTTCCATAAACTTAGAATGTAATAGATTTGTACACAACCTAGGACTTAAAACGTGTGAGCATGTGTCAAAGTCACCAAGAAATACTACACCTTTTAAAAGTGAATTTGAGTATCTGTGAAGTAGGTGAGAATATAGTCTGGAACCAATCTCTCTTGGATACCAAAGGATGACAGTATTCACACATTAAAACCTGAAACTAAAAGGTATGGACTGGAGGCCACATTTATATTAAAACTGCCTCTGACTCTGACTCTGTATATACACCTGTTAATGATGTGTATTCCTGTTCAATCTCTCTAGTCTTCTATGTATATTTTAATAGTTTTTAAATTTATTTTGTTCATTTGTATACCCTATTTATTATTAGTCTTCACTCATGAGCTATAGAAATTAACAAGCTATTTTACTTCAAAAACTTGACAGTTTTATTGAAAATGTTAAAGAAATATACATGTAGAATTTACCAGATTATATTTGTGATCCTCAAATAAATGCAAAACTAGCATAATAACAAATATACTTTTTACTTAATGTAAAAATGTTCATATATGCATGCTATGTATCTTGATTGGATCTATCCTTCACTCGCTCCAGAACCCACCCATCATATCTCTCTCCCAAATTTATATCTTCCTTTACTTGTTCACTTATTTACCCACTTGTAGGAAGAACAAGGCCTGCCATTAAGTAGGAACAAGACCTGCTGCTCAACAGCGCATGTGTGGCTGACTTCCATATGCAACTGGCCTGAGACCTGCCCAGACCTGCCTGGAGACTGATGATGCCACACTGAGTAATGAGACATGAGCCAATGAGGAAGAGCAGCAGCAGTCTGCAGTTCAGGAGCCACTGGGACCCTGGGCAGAGGTTATAAAGGGGAATTCTCTTCTTGAAATAAACAGGTCTGTTTTTGCCACTTACCGGACCCTGGAGTCTGGGTTGTTGACCCTCTGCCAGTTCATCCTTCCCCTCCCCAAGAGTCCTGGGCATGGGCCCCAGCCACAACCACTGAATTTATTTACTGATATATATTTATTCATGGGTGTAGGACTGTCCATCAGAGTATGGGGAACCAACCAGGGGCCACACCTCAAAAAAGAAAATGACTGTCTTCCCCAGAAGCCATCCACTTTCAGTAGCACCTCAGCTAAGAGTGGGCCCTCAGGAGCATCTTCCTCACTCCATGCTGGAATTACTAACTGGTCTGATCTTGTTCAGATCCTGTGTAGGTAACCACAGTAGATGTCTGTTCATTGGTGCAATAGAAATTTAATACATATGGCCATTTTCTCGAAAACCACCCTCATGTTCTCCCTCAATCATGGTCCCACCCCAGCTGTCCCAAGTCCTAGTACTTCTGGGATTAATCTCCTTACTCCCCTTACAGTTTGCTATTTAATAATGCACTTCTGACCAGTATGGACTACATTTTCATTGTCTGTCTGTGCACCATGTCCTGTGTGCCCTGTGTGTCTGTGCCCATGTTCCTGCTCCTATTCATGTGTATGTGTTTCCACACACGCACATATGAATGTGTGCCTGTGTATTGATGAAAGTTTGATAATTTGTTTTGTCTTCTTTGTAATTTTAATACAAAATTATATACCTTTGAACAGATTCTGTTGCTGTGTGTGTGGTTTCAGATGCAATTGCGCCGCTTATTCAATGATTTATATGTATTTGGACAGCTTCAAGGTTGAAATTCTCTTGCAGCCTGTGTGCATGCACTTTGAGAATGGTATTTGAATAGATTTCATCTATCATAGCTTCAACTTGGTATCAGAATTCAACATATTGTCCAAGTGTTGTACTATTGACACTGTCAATGCCACTGGACAACAATTCCTTTTAACCAACTCTTCCAATAAAAATGACTATGAGTCATTTCAACTCTATCCTTCTAAAGATGTATCACTCACAATATCTCCCTGTGAATTACTTTAAGTAAGTGGTGTTTAGCATGTCTTCATGTACACACATCTTTAAGAATGGTTTTTAACATTTTTTTATCTACTGAACTGTGGTCCTGTTTCATATTTATTTCTAACAGTCCATTAAATGATCAAGAAAATTCCCTTTTTAATTATAAATTCATTTTACATAGTCAAATATAGTCATTTCTCTTTTAACAAAGGAGATGTCCATATTCCTCACTCATGAATATATTGCATCTTCTTATTTATTGTCCAAAATTTACCCGCTTATTTTTTACAATTACATCTACAACCCCTATGGAACTGATTTCATTTGAGATGTCAATGTGAATTAAAACTCTTTCTTTTCTAGAGAACAGTGTTCTTTTTTTCTGGCTCTGGCATATCACATCAGGACTAAGGGCCTCCCCTTCCACTGAGGCAAGAAAAAGCAGCTCCGCTATGGAAATGGGGTCAAGAGGGAGGCAACAACGTTCAAGTCAGAGATAGTCCTGCTCCAATTGTTAGGGTATCCACTTGAGAACCAAACAGTCCATCAACTTCATATGTGTAGTAGGCCTAGGACAAGTCATGCATGTTCTTTGTTTCAGTCTCTATGAGACTCCTTGTGCCCCAGTTAAATGGCTATGTGGGTCTTCTTGTGGTGACCTTGGTCCCACAGTTCCCTCAAACATTCCCCTAACTCTTTCTCAAGACTCCCTGAATTTTTGACTAATGTTTGGCTGTGGGTATCTGCATCTGTTTCCATTATCTGCCAGATAGAGCTTCTCGGTTGTCAGTAATGTTGGGTTCCTGTCAGGATCCCTCTCTCCATCCACTTCTAATGTCTGTTTTATTTCCTCTAACTTAGAGGGATTCCAGCATCATCCCTTGAGCCCTCCTTGATACTTAGCTTTTTTGGGTCTGTGGATTATAGCATGGTTATCCTATACATAATGGCTAAATTCCACTTATGGGTGAGTCAATACCATGTGTGTCTTTTTGGGTCTGAACCACCTCACTCAGGATGATCTTTTTATGCAAAACTCATGGAGTTTTTATTGCTATTACTTTGTAGTATTCCTTCATTGCTGGTAGGAGTGCAAACTCCGTACAACCACTTTGGAAATCAATCTGGTGTTTTCTCAGAAAATTGAGAGTAGTTCTACCTCAAGATCCCAGCTATACCACTCCTGGGCATATACCCAAAACATGCATCACCAAATCACAAGGACATTTCCTCAACTCTGTTCATAGCAGCTTTATTTATAATAGCAATAAACTGCCAACAACCCAGGTGTCCCTCAACCAAGGAATGAAAAAAGAAATTCATTCTTTATTCTACACGATGGAGATCAGAAACAAGGATATGATGAAATTTGCAGGCAAATGGATGGAACCAGAAAAGATCAGTTTTCTAGAGATAAGATGACATGTGTTGGGTTCCTGTCAGGATCCCTCACTCCATCCACTTCTAATGTCTGTTTTATTTCCCCTAACTTAGAGGGATTCCAGCATCATGTGGCTGGGAAGTAGGTCAGCCCAACATTGTAATGTTAGAATAGCCCAGCTATAGTGCTTGAAGCTTTTAATAAATATAAAGGTCTCCACGTCATTATTCAGAGCAAGGGCTGGCATGGAAAAAATCCTTGCATTTTACACTTGAATATGTAAATTTATTTATTTTTCACAAATGATAGATTTATGCACTGGGTCTTCTAATCATGAACTTAAGTTAGTCTCCTTTTTTTCCTAGTCTGTAATTTATCTCAATAATAGTTTTTAATATCCATATAGAAACCTTAATGTTTAGTATTTCACATCTGTAAGTGATGAGTTTTTCATTTTGTTTTTCTTTTTGTGACTGATAAAATGTAAGTGATTGATACAATAACACATATCATCTTATCTCTAGAAAACTGGTTGTGCCAGTCACTGTAATAAATACCTGGGACTTATAGTTTAATAGAAAAGCTTCTTTCTCCTCATGATTTCAGAGGTACAGTGAGCTGGCTGCATTCTGATATGGTAAGGTAGAGTTGCATAATGAGAGGATGTGGATGGAGGAGGAGAGCTGTCTACTTCATGGTGGCCAGAAAGCAGAAAAGACAGGAAGGGACCAGAACCAGGTGCCTTTGCCATTACCTGTGTCCCCCAGTGAGACTCTCCTTCCTATCCCTGTCTCCTATCAACAATGCCATCAAATTATTAATCCATTCATGGATTAACCCACTGATGAAGGTCAGATCTTCATGGCCCAATCATCTTTCAATAGCACCACCAGCTGGAGACTATAACTTGAACATATGATATCCCAATGTGGGGACATCCCATATCCAACAACAGCACCAGTTCACCTTGCTCATCAGTTCTACTGAACGATTCTATTCTTTTCTTCATTTGAAAGGAAATGGTGAAGTTGCATGCCAAGAGGCTCAGTGTAATTAAAGGCTGTTCCCTATGAAACACTTAAGGAACCTTGAAACAAAGAATAATTAAAAAGAGTAGCCAACAGAAAATTGAGGTGCAGAGGAGTACCCACAGTAATTTTTATCAATAGATAAAAATCTATTTACATTTAAATTTTACATTTAAGTTTTAAATTGTCTGTCAACTATATAATATGTACCGGTTAAATTTTATTTTAGTATACCCTATTGCAATTTACTGAATGAAGCTCATTTTAAATCTCATCATCTCCAAATATTTTCTGAGCATGAATTCAGAATATCTAAAACATCAAATAGATGATTTTGAAATCTGTGGAAAGAAATAACCCTACAAGGTGTCCTTTTCAAACTTTTGAGGCTCTTTTTTTTTCTGAAGCAGAGTTGTAATTTATTAAAGAAAAGTTTTAGAGTTTTAGAGAGAGATTGGTCAGTAAATTTATTGCCTTGCAGGCAGGAAGAAGACCTAATCTTGATCCCCAGAGCCCACATAAGATACCCTACATGTTGGTGTGGTTGTAAGCCCAGAATGGAGGAGGTGCAAAAAAGAAGAACCCAGGGGGCTGGCTGGTCAGTCAGCCTAGCCTACTTGGTCATTCTCAGGCCAGTGGGGGACTCTGCCATTCCCCCACCCAGAAAGTAAACAACAACAAAAGATCACTACCTTAGAACAACACTAGAGTTTGGCATCTGGCCTACCTACGTGAGATCAGGGGTGTTGACACAGATTAGAGTACAAGCATTAAGCCTGAGAGAGAGGTCCCGAGGAAAAGTCAGAACACACCCAAATTGTGGTGCCGATTGCTTTATGAGCCACAGGAGAGATATCCATATTATGTATTAGAATGAGGATTAAAATTGACTGTTAAATACAGAAATCTTTATACACATTGTAACAGTTAATCTTAAATAAATGTCTGTAAATTTCAGTTTCTCCAATTCTTTCATCACCTAGTTGACAGAAGAACTCTTAGTATTTATACATGTTTTTTTTTTACTTTCCTTTCATTATGATCTATGATCCAATGTAAATCTCTGTTTATAATGTGATGATTATCAATGATTTTCCCAAATTATCTTATTATTCACAAGAATTATGTTTTTCAAAAGTAGGATTAAGAAATTAAGTCATAAATTACATCAAAAAGCAAACACCACACATCACTTGCTGGAACCTGCACCACTCGTCCATCTGTACTGAGCAATAAACTAAAAGACTAAGAGTTGACCTCAAGCTGGGGAAGGAAATGGAGTGCCAACAGGTACTTGAGGAGCCAGCCTCTTGCACTACTTTCTGGATCATGGAATAAGTTCTGCCAAGATATCTTTCTGAGATTTATGAGCAAATGAAAAGGAAGAGGAGAATTAGCCAGGACAATGTCCCTTGCCTTGTCACTGTCAATGGTCCATTTACTGCTGGTGAGCAATGCCCTTGGTGTTGATGTAATGTGTTTTACAGAAGACCTTTGTGAGTAACACATTCCATGCCAACATGTCAAGATACCACAAATGTTTTCACAGACACACACACACACACAAACACACACACACACACACACACACACACACACACACACACACACACACCCATGCACACTATATTTACTTAACGAAGCAGACAATAGTTGTTACCTTCCTGGAGGTGAAAATTATGACATTGGAATGTATTGATAGTTATTATCTAAAGCAATGAGGAGAAATAATTTTCATATTATGTTGCATATGAAAATTTTCAGAAAACATATACAAAATATTCTATTGATTTTCTCCAGAAAAAAAAAAAATAAGTTCTACAAAAGATCTTCCCATGTCAGTATTCTTCAGTATATATGTCACATATTTTAACTACCTAAGAGTCTTTCATCATTGCTGCCTGTCTGAGTTGACAGTGGGGGGGGGGGGGCTGTCAGGAGATTGTTTTCATAGAATTTAGGGAGGGCTGATAGAATAAATGAAGTAAGTGAACAAGAAAATATAATAAAACTCATGGAATCAAGGTAATATTCAAGAAAGAATGGTGGAAATTAGGACAAAGTAACAGTATGGGAAGAAAGATAAGTCTAATTAGCATGCCTGCAATGGCCTGCCCACAAAAGGGAGCTCTGTAGTACTTACAGAAATAAAGGGAAAAGCCCTCAAAGCTATACAAGGGCAGGACAGCAGACTTTCAAAAACAACCTACTTTATCCAAAAAGCCAACTTTTGAAGTACTGGAAGAAACATTGACTGTTTGCCTTTCTGGTTTTTTTTTTAAGTGAAGATAGATTCTTCTCTTACACAATACATTCTGAGTACAGTGTCCCCTCTCTCCATTCCTCCCAGTGTCCACCAACCAATTGTCCCTCTCCCTGATCCACTACTCCTCTATCTCCTCCAGAAGAGAAAAGACTTCCAAGAGACAACAACTAAAGACAGAAAAACAAAATACAGTAAGACAAGGGAAAAGCCCTCACATTGAAGCTGGACAAGTCAAACCAACAGGGGAAAAAGAATCCCAAGAGCAGGCCAAAGTCAGAGACACACCCACTCCCACTATTAGGAGTACCACAAAAACACTAAGCTAACAGTCTTGACACTGATATTATGATAGGAATAGGCAAAAAGAGAACCAGTGTAGTCACATAAAATGTGAAAAATCACATTAATTCCATCGTATAAGCAAACTTTTTCTAACTCTATTGTCACGTAAAATGGAAAACTAGCCTTTTAAAATATTTTCCCTAGGCGGTATCACATTCACCATGACAGATGACAAGAATCTATTCCCTGATTTCTTAACAACTAATGTACATTAACTTTATTTCTTTGTGTAGAAAATGTTAGTGTACTGAAAATTACACAAATTTATGTTGTAGTTACAGCATGAAAAAGAGATGGACAACGATTAGGGCAGACAGTGTGACTGGAGGCTGAGGAATCTCATTAATCACAGCCCAGCCAAATTTCAACATTAACAGAATGCATCATCTTTAATTTCATAGTTACCTTCCAACCCAAATAGAACAAAACATACAATTAAGCTATTTAAAATAGCTGGGTTAGGTCACTGAGCTTTTTGGTCAAACCCTTTCCTTTGGAAAGACAATAGATTTCTTCATAGGAAGCACCGCTGGCAGGCCTACTTGTGAATGCTGTCTATTAGTTTTAGAACTTCCCTAAAGGGAAAAGTGCCCAAATGTCCTAAAATAGTCATTGGTTCTTGGGATAGAACTACTAGAGCATAAAAGGCTTCCAGCTGTCCCTGACCTGACAGGGAACACATTCCGTATTCCATCAAGGCATAACTGCTGTTGGGTTTCTAAGATAACGTTTTATCAGATTGAGGACATTCCCATTGACTGACTGAGAATTGTTCATATAAGAGAGATTTGAATTGAAGGATACATTTCTAACATAATAAGATGATATGAATCTTTCCCATTTCTCTGTGAATGTGGTGACATTGTGCAATCAACAATCAATGTATTTTTAGAATGAGCCCAATCTAGTTATGATATTTTCATTGGTATCCACTACTGGATATTTGCTTTTAATGTATTTAGTATTCAAAGTCATGAAGGTTGTCCAGTAGTTCCCCTTACATGTGTTTTCTTCATCAGGTTTTGTCATTGAGAAGATTCTGGCCTCAGAGATGTTTGAAGTAATGACATTTTTCTAGTCTCTGGACGCTTACATAAAGTATTGTTATTTTTCAATATATGTTTTATTAAAATCTAATAATAACATTTCATTGTTTGGGAAAACTTGATAAATGGTATACAAGACAAAATAGTGTTTGTAATCTCCTATATGTGTATAATGAATGATTCAAGGTATCCTTTTAGCTCATTAGGAAAAACACTTGAGTATGGATTGTCCTTTACCTTCCAGCAGTTTTGAACTCTAGATTCAATGTCTTTAATACTTATGAAACTGTACAAGCTTTAGTCTTTCCCTCTATCAGTTTTATAAAGCTTCATTTTCTGGTTTCTTTTTTTCAGAGTTCTACCTTCGAGTCAGCATCACTCTTGAGTCAGTTTTGCTGTCCTTCCAGGATCAGCAGCATCTGTCCCATGCTCACATGTCCCTGACACTGTGTATCTGCGCATTTGTTTCATAGACTCCTTTATCTTTTTCCATCTTGTCGGTTGAGCATTTTTTTATTTGTCTATGCCAAAAGCCACATTTTTTTTGCCTTGTTGGTACCTAATATTTTGTTACATTAATTTTTAGCTTCCGTTTTCCTATTGCTAATACATATTCCTATAAAATGGATTTCGGTGTGGCACCTCCATATGGGCAAATAGTTGCTTTAGGCAAATTCATCTCTCTAGTATTCTCATCACTGCTTGCATCTTCACTTCCATTTCCACTACTTCCCATTTTAGTTTCATTTTAAAAATATCCAAACGTTCAATATGAAAGAAATGTACTTCTTTTTATTTTTGTGAAATTATATTATTTCCCTTAATATTTCAAATAACTTCAAATCCAACCACTGATCTACAAATAACATAATTTTTTCTTTATCATATTTACACACTTTGTATATATTTACCACAGTTTTCTTGCCCATCCATTTGTTGATGGGTACATAGGAAGATTTAATAATTACAATATTGTGAATAGTGTCTTAGTAAACACAAGGTTTCAGATTTCTCTGCACTAAGCCACATTTGGTTCTGTTGGGTATACACCTGAAAGTTATGTGCTGGATCACGTGGATGTTCTGTTTTTAACTTTTGAAGAACTTTATTACTGAATCGTGTATTGGATGCACTGGTTTATATTCCCGCCAGGAGTAAGTGTTTCTCTCTCTCCAACACCAGAAATTATTGTTTGTTTTTCTGGTAATAGTCATTTTTAAAATAATAATAATAATAATAATAATAATAAATTATCAGTGTGGTTTTTATTTGCATTTCCCTGATGGTAAAGGATATTAAATACTTTTTCATTTATTGGCCACATAGACATCTTCATGTTAGAGTGTTACTTGCACTGTACATTTATTGGTTCGATTATTTGTTCTTTTGTTATTTAATTTTTAAAGTCTATTATATATTCTTGATATCAATCCCCTGACAGAATATATAGTAGATTGTTTCTTACTCTATAGGCTTCCTTTTCACTCTGTTGATTGTTTATGTTATATGAAAGCTTTCTAATTTTAGGCAGTCCTATTCATCCATTCTTGCTCTTATTTCTCAAGCTTTGGGAGTTCTATCTGAAAACATACTGCATATCTAGTACAAGATCTTGAAATTATGTAATTATATTTTAATGTAAAATATTGCAAACGGTTTTAGAAAGACATGAATTCAGTCTTTATTATGTAAACAAGCAAATGTCATTAAGAAACTATAGCCCTCAGATGTAGAAGAGTTAAGACAACACCATGAAAAAATCTGAACACTGATAATGTATAACTACATTCAACATTAAAATTTAAGAATAGAACACCTGAATCATCTATCTGTAGTATCTGATACATGCTGGAAATCTATAAATGACTAAACAGCAAGAGGTGACACATTAGGTTCTTTTAAAGTTTATTGATGGCAGACTTGCATTACTTATCTCCAAACTATATAAGGTTATATACAAATTAAGTAAAGAAGGGTTCTTTAGTGTGACAGTTGTGTGAAAGTTATTTGAACTTACCACAAAGCTCATGAACTTAGTTTGTAAGCTAATGTGTTTCGTGTTGGAAGTAACTATTCTCTAGCAAAATTTAAAAAAAGTTGCTTTTAACTACATTTATTGAAATGTCTTAACTATTTAACTGAATGTTAAATATGTTATTAGTACTTCTATTGTTTAGCCAGCTAAACTCCATAATTCAAATAAATTTAGTAAATTAATTAAAAATTTTGGTGACACATATGCACTCTTAAATATAACAAGTATATATATACATATATATATATATTTACCAGAATTCTACAGTCTACTAGGTTAAACATATTTATACATTTAAAAATAATAAACTACTAAACCAACATACTTTAATAGATTGGTGTTGCAATTTTCAGCTCTCTGAGAATTTTAAGTCAATTCCAAATTTCATTGAGTCTGATCGACATCTTCACCATTTGAAAGAAAACCCTCAACCCAGCTCATTGAAGGTAATTTTGCCAACAAGTAAGGCCAAACATCAGATGTGGAGTGAAGGAAACCACTATCTTTTTTTCTTCACTTTTTGTGTTAAAAAATTAAATATGATATATTATAATCATTCTTGTCTGCTTCCCCAAGTCCTCTCAGATTCTCCCTACCATCCAACTTCATTCCCTTTATTTTTTTCTCTTTTTAGAAAACAGTCAAAACTAACAAAAGAGGCAAAAAATTCAAGATGCACACACAATGTACAAAAATAGAAACACACAAAATCAGAAACTACAATATGGAAACCAGAGACCAATAAGACAAGAAATGCCTAAACAAAGCAACAGGAGACAAAAAGTCTACAAAATTAATTTTGAAAAAATATTGTCTTATGCTGTTCCTGTTCTTGAGGATAATCTAGAGAGCGTTTCAGAGCATGACTCAATAACTATTGGAGGCATGAATTGTAGAAAATGGCTAATTAAATTGTTTAACAGACACCAAGAAGCCTCCAGAAGAAAAGAAGAAGCCAAGATCAGAGAGGAGGACACACACCATGGGTTAGAGAAAAGAACCTCATTCCACATGGCCAGGAGCATCGGCATAGTGTGGGGAATAGCAGTCCAGGGCACGTATGTATATATGGGGTCATATTTGAGGAATAGAATTAAGGTCTAATTTAGATGGGCTAAGATTGTACAATCCATGTCAAGGCTTGTTAAAATCCATCAGGTGTCTGTGTGTGCTCATTTATATTGGCGGTTAAGGATTAACACCGCTGATCAATTAATGATAATCTAAATACTGTTAAATAATTTAATTAGCTTTTTCCACAAATGGCACCCCATGTTTGGCACCACCTGAAACTGCAACTTAATTATTAATTATATTTATTAATAAGTATAAACTGTAAGATTAGCTTGGCGGAACAGCTAGCGGGCTCGCAGGAGGTCATTTAGGCCTGGCTCACTTCAACTGGTGGCCCGACCCATCCTGGAGATAAAGCCCTGGACCAAGGGTGGCCTTTACAACCTGCAACCTAAACTCTGTTAACTAATATATTTATTAATAACTATAAATTGTTATATTAGGCTGGTGGAGCAGCCAGCAGCCTGGTGGGAGATTGACAGGCCTGACTTGCCTTAGAGATTTGTAGGCCTGGTGGGGTGGTCTGGCTGGACAGCTGGCAGGGCAGCTGGCAGATATTTATTAATTACTATGAACTGTCATATTAGGCAAGCAGAACAGCAGGTGATGGCTGCCTGGCAGGGTAGTTGCTAGGACCTTTTGAGAGGCCTGTGGCCAGAAGCCTGAAACCCATAGTGGCCTTTTTCCAATAATTAAATACATCAAGACCTTTTAATGTTTCAGCATTTAGCCTTTGGCTGGGCAGACTCTCAACTAGCTAATCTAAATTAACCTGGATGGCCTAATCCCAATCAGCCATATGGCCTGCTGTAATCTTTCAGAGCTCTCAGACACATCTGTCTGCTTCCTTGTCTCCTGGCAGAAAGAGAGATTCCTCTGTGTAAAACCCAAGGCTCCTTTCTCCATCTGAGGAAGTCTCCACCTTCTGCCCAGCTAATTAGCCATCAGCAACTTTTATTAACCAATCAGAGAATGCCTCAGAAGGGGCAGCAACCAGATCTCAGCATTGAAATCAACCTCTATATTGCAATACAAATACAACCAACCAATGTATTAGACCTTCCTCAAACAATGAATAAATGCTCTATGTTCCATAGTTGATATATAATTTACCTATTATTGTATGGGAATTTGGCCGTTTTGATCTAAGGCATTCCCGGGTCCACAAAACATGGCAAATAACACAATATAAAATGGTTTGATTTCTAGTTTAGTTTTGTCATTATTTTTGATTCACATCTCTGTCATCAGAAGGAACCCTACTTTTATGCTGTTTTCTTGGGATGACACCAGCATTATAGATTTTAAAGTACATCTGATTAAATTCTGAGTATCTTTAAGGATGCTAGCTGACAATGTAGAGACACATTTTGTGACTATTCTTACTAATGGGAATCTATCATTATTAACCTGAAAGTAAATGGAGTATTACATGAAGAGTCTAGGAGTATACTGTTGTACTCTGTGCTACCTACTTGAATTAGTTGAAAGAAAATATTCATCAGTGATGTTTTCATATCTCGCACCTCACCAGTGTTTTTCCAGCTTTGAAACTCTCCCATTGAAACTCCAAGGTGAGAGACAACTTCCCAACACTCTTGCTTTACAAAACAGTGGTATAAACATAACTAGAAAACTTAAGAAACATGACTACCAAGATGGTCTCTAGTGCCTTCTGTTTAGAGTTAGAGTCCATATTTAGAGTTTTTTCATCAAATATCCTAATGGCGATGTATAATCTCTACCTTAGAGACCAAGGCATATCCTTGTTTCTTGGTTATACAATAAGATATATTCATGGTTTTTTGTTTATTTTTTATTTCTTCAAGTTACATCTCAATCACAATCCCCTCCCTACATCCTCCTCCAGTCCCACCCTCCCAACCTCTTCCCCCTCAACCCCCCATCCTCTTACCTTTTTTAAGTTTAAGGTATATCTTTTTTCCCCCAACAGCTCCCTCTTTCAGTCCAACAAATGGTTCTTTCTCTTAAAACAATAAATACAATACAAAACAACATAAATAAATAGGCCACAATTATGAGAGTTATATGGCTTAGCATACATTCCCAATGTCCAGTCCATATGTATAGGGCACCTGACTTTAACATTATACTATCTACCCATCTCCATGAGTTTAAAGTTCTATATCTAACTCAATTTTATACTAACTTGCATCACAATTTTAAAAACATCTTCTTAGACCCAGAACACCCTCTTGATTCCTAAACAACTCAAAATTTAACTATGAGGCCTCTAGCTATCTATTCTTCACCCACCTCAGAGACCTGAGAAGGATAAATATATCTGATTATATAGGAAGTACAGGGCCTGCAGCTTCCAAAACTAAGAAATGACATACCAGTGGCTTCCTGGACAGTTACCATTTTTCTCTCCATACATTACAGCATCGATCTTCAGTCGTTTGGCCCATTTCTCTGACAGACATTGATTGTAGAGCAGGGGTTATGAAGGACTTGCCTACCCTGTCTTGGCAGAGCTAGGCTGTCGACTTACCTGCTTCCAAGTTTTGTCCTTTTTGGACAGCATTCTGTCTACAGTTTTTCTTGCCAAGAGAGAGGCTTGCCACTAATTCAACCATCTCCCACTGGAGATTCTTCAATGCTCATCTTCTACTTGGAGTAGAATGGGGTGCTGTCAGGAGCTGACATGTCTCAATATCAAAAATTCTAAAGTTAAGGAAACATCTTTGAATGCCATATTCTGCAGATCTCTTGAAGTTTTGAAGACCCCCTATCTATCTCTTATATTTGGATAAGCAAATGTTGCTTGTCTCTTAGCAACTTGATTTCTGATTAGCTAGGAAAACAACTGTGATAGACTGTCATAGTACCTAAGAAAATGACAAGCTTGAATGACTATTAGTTTGCATTTCTTAATTATCCTAAACAGTTTATGACAGTTGGTAGCAAAAGGCTGAAACTTCACATTTCATTTTTTTAATAATTTATTTTTTATTTCTTCAAGTTACATCTCAATCACAATCCCCTCCCTACTCTCCCCCTCCAGTCCCACCCTTCCACCCTCCTCCCCCTCAACCCCCCATCCTCTTCCCTTCTTTTTTTTTTTTTTAGTTTAAGGTATTTCTTTTTCCCCCCAACAGCTCTCCCTTTCAGTCCAAAAATGGTTCTTTTTCTTATAACTATAAATACAATACAAAACAACAGAAATAAATAGGCCACAATTATAAGAGTTATATGGCTTAGCATACATTCCCAATGTCCAGTCCACATTTCATTTTTAAGCATGACTAGGTACAATACCTTTAAAAAGTGTTACCCTTAATTTTGTGTCAATATACAAAGATCAATACCAGTGTGGCCAAATATAATCTTAATTTTGTAACAATATACAAAGATCAATACCAATGTGGCCAAATATAATCTTAATTTTGTAACAATATACAAAGATCAACACCTATGTAGCCCAAAACAATCTTACTTTTGCATCAATATACAAGGGTCAATACCATTGTGGCCAAATACATCCCAAATAGGCAGGAAGTCATTTTAAAAGAGCGATGTCCCATCCCCAGAAGGTGGGGAGGGTGATTTCCCCCCTTTAGTCATTTGATGGATAATAGAAAATCTTGTTATTTAGGGGAAGAGATTACAAGCTGTTAAATGATCTTGTTAAATAGGTTTTGGAGGTTAGACCCAGGGACTTCTCTCTTTTTCTTTTCTGTATCCTTCTTTGTCTCCTATGTAGGAGTGAACAGACTTGAGAAAAAAATGGGACATAGACATAATATAGGAAAGATCAAGAAAAAAGGACACATTATTGAATATCCCCTATACCTTTATATATTGATACAAAATTAATATTATATTTGGCTAAATTGGCATTGATCTTTGTATATTAATGCAAAATTAAGATTGTATTGGGCTACATTGGTATTGATCTTTGTATATTCGTGTTTTTTTAAGACAGTGAATGTAACACACATATTTATACAAATAGCATTATTTTAAATTTGTTTATACAAGCAAAAATATTTCAAGATTAAAAAATGGATATTAGTTTCTTGGGAGCAAAAGTATTTATACTTACCATTTATACTTTTCTAATTGTTTGCTTTTTCTAAACATATTATGTTTAATCCACAATCCCATTGTGGACTTTGACATTTATTAGATCCTGGGATCTTGGACTTAGTCTTGGACTGTGGTGACTGTTCATCCTTACAACTATGGGTAAATTAAATATTTAAAAATCCATTTAAAAACTTTATATAAATCATGATCAAATAGAAATTCTCAATCAATTAGCATGCCTCTAAGAAAAAATGACAATAATCATTACATGAAAATAGTAGTTTACTAGTAATAGTACCTAGTACCTAAAGAGTCAAATAAATGAGATGTGTTTTCATTTTTCTCTTTTCTCATTAATATGACAAAATAATAAGGCAAAAGTAACATGAGAGGCATGCTTACTTTGGCTCAAAGTTTGGGAATATTGTCCATCCTGGCAATAGTTACACCTGCAAGACTGTGAGGTGGTTGGTAACGTTACAGTCACAATAAGGAAGCCGAGAGTGATGAGTATAGGTGCCCATCTCTTTTTCCTTTTCCTTAAGTTCAGGGATGCAACCTTGAGCTAAATTTCTCTTTGCAGCCAAGAGCATTGTAGAAAACTACAACAGGTGATAATGCAGGGATCAACCCCAACAGATAAATCCACAACACAACTTCTTCACCTAAGTCTCAGAACAGAAGGAGAGAGGAGATGAAACAATCTTAAGAGCCAGAGGACCACAAAGTCTTCTGTGAGATTGTGTGTCCCAGAAATGACAAAGAAGCTACACTGATAATACCTCAATCTGTCTGTCATGCTAATGACTTCTAAGAGAGGGAGAATTAGTCTCTCTTAAGGATAAGTTTCCTAATTCGTTATTCAATACAAAGTGGTTAGACCTGAAATCATATACACACAAGCAACACAAAACGAGCTCAGCAGGTTGTGTGTGTGTGTGTGTGTATTATATATTTATGTGTGTGTGTATGTGTGTGATAATAGCCAAAGAAAATGAGGCCATCAACTTGACATAGAGTGAAGTCGAATTCATTGGAGGGATTAAAGTGAGGAAACATAAGAGGAATTGGAGGGAAGAAAAGGAAAGGGGGAAGTGATAAAATTATATTTTGATTAAAAGTTAAAAATAAAAACATAAACAAGAATTATATTGTTACCCAATATGTTTTTAGACTATTTTGGCTCTTATTTCAAAAAGTAAAATAATTTCCATATGCTTTTTTGATGGACAGTTTTAATCCTCAAGACCTTGAACCATACTTATCGTTTTTCCGAGTGATATTTTAAAGTTAACTATTGTTACTGTATATTTGATATTTATGTTTCATGTTTATATAGTATATAGAGAATACATGAGAATTCCACTTTTATTTTTTCTTACTTACCTTTATCCTAAAATATTCTGTGTTTACATGAGGACCATATTTTTATCTTTCTGAAAATTAGATATTGACTATCTAAATTGGAGACACACTCACCCTCTTTGTATATATGATACTAAAACCAATATAGAAACATTTGAGATTACAATGGAAGGCAAGCAGCGTGAGATACCCTCCCTTTGTTTATCAGATGAACTTCCTGCATTTCTGGTGAGATTATTTTCTCCTTATCTCCTTTCTTAGTATTCCCACTAGACAACTAAATACCTTTTTATATCTGAACAAAGACTTAGTTGACCAATACAAGGTCCTGAATGAAGATTTTCCAGCTCTGCTGCCCCAGGGCCACTACCTGCTTAAGGAAATTAGACTTTTGTAAATCTTCATACTCATGTAAAAGAGTTCACTGAAATTAAGATATACTGAGTTCTATTAAGTAAATTTTTTCAAACCTGTAATGTTTGAATCATGAAGTATCATTATTTTGATGATTGCTTTAAAAATTAGAACGTTTATAGAAAAATGAACTCTCAGTTGCTTTTACACAAAATCGGATCAGATTAATTTTAGGGAGCATCCAAAAGCTGAAATGGCACACTTCTCTGTCTTTTCACCTGTGTAAGAAGCTTCCTTTCTCTTCTTCCTGTGATGCCTTCCAGTACCATCTTTGTATGGATAACTTCGCTTGTGTATTTTTGGGCTACATCACTTCCCCAAGCACAAGTTTCCTCTTCACCAAGAGTGTTAAACATCTCTACCTCCCTCACTCCATAGACCTTGAGCACAAGCAAGAGCTACTTAAACACAGATTTCCTTAGCCCTTCTTTCATACCCTTAATCAAACGTGTTAAGTGTTTCCTATTACTCAGGAAATAAAATCCCAACACAAACCTCCTCCACCTAAGCTATCTATCAACACTTCCAAAACCAGTTCTATTTAACCCTTTAGAGTAATTATTTGTGCCTTTTCTCTCCTTCCATTTACTACAGACTTTTTTGGTAACCTCTGTTACCATGGGCCTTAATACTCCTATAAGACTGCCCAATCACCTCTTCCCCTCTTTTGACACCTATCATCTGTCATTGTTTTCTCTCTATATTAATATCTGTGACCATTGTAGGAATTGGCAGGTGGGAATACACCTAGAGATGGAGCCTGAAAGCTAACAGTTTATACCCCAGCCCTGCTGCACACTACCTAGGT
>CAJQZJ010033945.1:1260495-1276373 GCA_907164525.1 Lophiomys imhausi
AGTAAGCACACACTGCTGTCATCTCAGCCCCATCCTATGCATCGTAGATGTGGCCTGAGCAGGGTCGTGTTTTCTGAACATCCTCCCTTGGTCTTACTCCCTCCACAGCTGTGTAAAATACTAATGTGTCAATCTCCAGTGTGCATTAATCCACCCAGAAGTCTTGATAAATTGTTGATTTGATATCATAACTCCAAAATTTCAGCATCTGTAGATCTGCCTGTAATCCAACAATATGCACTTCTAACAAAGTTTTCAAGAGATACAGATGTTGACATGAGGTAGACTTTTAGAACTTATAATATAGAACTCACTACAGACAGTGCTCCTTACTGTGGAATACTAATGTCATGCTTAAGTTGTGGAACAGTAAGAATGAGAGAGTGAACAGATTTCATGTATTTTCCAAATACAGTATTTCCCAAAATAAGCTCTTCTTTATATCTGTAGTATATAATGCTTATGGCACACTGGGGACTAAACTTGATATAATATGTCAAAAGTGTTTCAAAATAGACCTAACATTGTTTTTATTAGTCAAATACTTCTTGAACACCTACTGATGGCCAGACCATTGGTCAGACGCTAGAATCACCTTGGTTAATTGGTTGATGAAAGGAAAATACATGACAACGTAAATAGACTCTGATAAGAACAGGCTTTCATTGAGTTAGTTATTAGAGAAGGATTACGGTGGCACTGGATCTCTTTTCTACCTCTCACCTACCTCAGGAGATATAATATCCCACATTTCACCACCACTGCAATTGCAGAACCTCTGCAGAGACTCCCATCAGCAGAGTGCTGGAGGGCTACTTTCATTCAATGCAGAAAATACCACTTAAGGAACATCTGTTAGATGTGGCTACATCCTAAATTATTGTTTTGTGCAGGCTTACTATGCTTGAAATTTCAAAATTATCATTACATAGAATATTTCTTTTTAAAAAATCACTTCATCAAATGTTACCTTTATTATTACATCCCCAGGAGATTTAAAAACTCACTGGATTTCCATTCAAGTGAAAGCAATATGAAATAGAGGGACAATAATTAGTTCACCTCGTAATATAGGGTAGAACCCAGTATTTCAAACTGGGGGGGTCTCAGGCCTCATGTTCTGATGTATTACAAATAAAACAAACAAGTAAAAAAAAAGCACAAATAAAAACCAGGAACATGTGTCTTGCTCATGTACAACTTGAGAGTGCAAGATACTATGAACCCGGGGAAAGGATGTTGTATCTTACAAATTATCACGTTGTCTGCAAGAATTGTCTGTGTGCACTTCACAGAATCATCAAAACAAGCTACTTTTAAAAAAGCTTTTTCACTCTCATAATGTAACCTAGTTCCTACTACCTAGTTCCTTCTTCTGCCAAGATGTGCTCATTCTTACCTAGATGTCTCCAATACTGTTTTGAAAATGGTCTGGACTGGACCATCCAGCTAAGGGAAGGAATAAAAAAAACAGTTATTGCTAGCATCCATGTTGCCTGACAATGTCAGAAAAGAGTGAGAACTCCGTGGTTAGCTATCAGGACATTTTTCATGTATAGAAAACTTCCCTTGAACTCTTACATTGTTCTCAGTAAACCTGAAGAAGTTGGCCAAACAGATGGTTGGAGTTTTTGTTTATGTTTTTTCTCTTCTTTCTAAGATATTTCAGGTTTCCTGCTGTACAGGCTACTACTTACATTACCCAACGCAAGATAAAATAAGTCCCACATCAGCTCCCCTCTGGAAGTCCCCTGAGGACTTCCCAGGAAATACAGGTCTCCCTCTCAGTCCCAGCTTATCACAGAGCAGCCTCAAATTCACCTAGAATACCTTCTTAAAATTTTTCTCATTTCCAGTAAATCACATAAATGTTTACAATCTGAGGTCTCTTTGGGAAATAAAACTGCTGACAGAAAATATATCTGACTTGATTTGAACCCTATCAACTTCTGTGCGGAGTTTAGACCATCTTTACTGTGAGAGACTCTCGTAAAACTCCAAACTCTTTGACCACACTATCCAGTGGCATGGGGAAGTCCATGAATATGAATGGGGATCTGTATGAATTTAGCAGTAGTAAACTGGGTTTACAGTAAATGTTGCTTATTCAAGGTCACCGTACATTTGAAGGGACCCTAGTATGTTAGTGTGATGTCTGGATCGGTATATATTAACTCCACTGAACAACCCAAGAATAAAGAACGATGCTTCTGAAACACAGCGAAATCACAAGCAGGCAATGTCTGCTTGTATAAATAATCACATTGCTCCCACTTTTATGGCTGCAAAACTGGCAAGCATCATTAAATCCCCAGGAGGAACTCATGCCAGAGAAAAATCTTTCCCCTAGTAAACTGCAGCATAATTGTAGATAGCTATCTTGTTCCCTCCAGCATTAGATTAATGTAATGAATACTAAAACACTCAGAAGGGAGGGGTTCATAGGGTGTTTGCTCCAGGTCTTTTGGACCAAGATTCAGAACAGTATTCCTAGGAGACCAAAAGCATCCTGCAAGGGACAAGGGACAAGGCATTAAGGTTCTGTATCTTTGATAAGCCAGTAGAGGTTTGGCAGAGTGAGTCTCTCACCATTGGGGCAGGGGAAGGGTGAAGGGCTAAGGCAGAGGAAAATGAGACTCTTGGGAAATTGTATTGCATTTGTAACAGAGTTACAAGGCTCCTTTGCTTGTTAAATGTAACAGCTACTTATTACTCTTGGTTTCCTGAGAATAATACTGCTGATCCGAGATTATCTCAGCAGACATTCTAAGTAAAGCTCATGTAGAGGACATAAGATGTTCTATCAGACTTGTTCCCAGTCTTTTATCTTCAGCCACACAGCAGAAGTTAGTTACTATCAGAGAAAGAATTAAAACTCATCTATTTTAGTGAACCACCTCCCCCATAAATCAGGCCTTAGCTAACTGGAGGTCCTCAGCATGTGGTAAACTCTTAGTGTTTTTTTTTCACTGCTGTAAACTCTGAGAAAAGAATATGCCCTCCTGCATGTTCCAGAATATTCCTACACTGTATCTGTGGCATGAGTAATGTTTTCCCCTCTCTATGCTCCACCAATGGATAAGCCAAAGGTTATGAGAAACTAAACATTCTAAAAAAAAAAAAAGGAAGTATTGCTTGAATCTTGGATTAATTGAGAAATATGAAGAAAACAGAGGTGTTCATCAATGGCTACCATTGAAGAACAAGACACAGAAATACAAACCAATGCTGCATTCCCTTTTCATTCTCTGCTCTGAACAGGTTGCAGAATGGAGTCTCAATTCTGAAGCCTCATTAAACCAAGCCAGAGAATGTACAACTTTCTCTTTGGATATGCCTTGTGTGAGCTGCATTCATTTCCTTGGGTGAATTTTTTTTTTCTAAAGTGGAACTACTCTGATAACTGATGGTATGTTTGATTTCTAGAAGCTCTGTATTCTCTTAACCAGACTCAGATGAAGAAAAGTCAGAATGCTAAATGATGACATCCAGCTCTTAAGGGTAGGGAGTAACCAACAATTCCCAAACTTAGGATGCTACTGATATTGCAAGGAGGCAATAATTCAAGACATTTTTTCAAACTCGAGCTTTCATTACTCCTTAGGAAACAGTTTGCTCACAAACTTTGGGAATATCCCATTATGTGGGAAAAACACTGCAAAATATTGAGCAGGCACTAGAACCACCTCAAAAGGCTTCAGAGCAGGCACCACCTTAGACACTGAAGATAGTAATCCTCAAGCAGACCATGGTGTCCAAGCTTTCTGATTTCCTGGTGATTTAAATACACAGCAAATCCAACATCAAATGGTAGTATCTTCATCTGCTGCTTCCCAACCGGATGTGTCTCAGCATCAGCTGGAGGATATTATAAACGAGAGATAGCGTAATGTTGTTCTGAGCAATTCTGACATTTTAAGTCTTGGGCAGAGCCTCAAAATTAATATTTACAACAAGATCCAAGTGAAGTTGAAGGTCTTATGTGTCAGGGCCATTCTCTCTGATCCAATGTCTTACATAATTGTCTTACATGAATGTTCACCTGACAGCTTTAGTCAAAAAAAAAAAAACAAAACAAAAAAAAAACAAAGCATTGTATACCTCTATATATTTTTTGAAAAAAATATTGTGGTTAACACAGCCAGCTATTTTTAATAATCTTACACAATCTTTAATTTGACAGCCTAAGAAATAGCAGTGACAATGTCAAAGAGTATGTCTTAATGGCTTCACTTTCTGCCCAACTCATAAAACACAACTGAGATGTGTAAATGAACCATTTATATAGTACTTATGCAAAACTGTACCTCTTGTAAAGTGCTATAGATTAATCAACTTCATGAAGTATTTGGTTAATGTCCTCTGGTTCACTTGAAAATTAACAGTTGGAGTATCAGAGAAAGAAGATCACATAAACACACTTTAGTTCATAAGAAGCAACAATTCAAAATATTGGTATATTACAAATTTTCTCAATCAGTAAGGAATCTAGTATTTCTGTCCCACCCTTAGTTGGCACATTACATTAATTTTTCCATGTGACAATTGTCTTGGTATTAAATCCATTTCCCTTTTATTAGAATCTTGCCAACTATAAATATACCAATGCTCTCCTAAGCTACTTTTTAAAACTTGCTCATAATCAGTCAAAAAGAATAATATTGAAGGGCTAGAGAGATGACTCAGTCATTTAGACTGCTTGATGCTCACTGTTGAGTCAAAATAACCAAATGTGAAATTATTTATTCTAGGAGTGAGAAACTGGGAATATTTTTTCTGCATACTGTTGTTAAAGCTGTAAATAAATCCTATGATAGAAAAACAATTGAACTCATAATTTTTTTTTTTTTGGTTTTTCGAGACAGGGTTTCTCTGTGTAGCCGTGGCTGTCCTGGACTCATTTTGTAGACCAGGCTGGCCTCGAACTCGCAAAGATCCGCCTGCCTCTGCCTCCCAAGTGCTGGGATTAAAGGCGTGCGCCACCACCGCCCGGCTTGAACTCATAATTTTATGCTTTGTGTTGTAAGTGAACAATTTTCATCTCAAAGTTACACTTATATAACAGAACATGCACAGTATGGCTTAAGCAGGATTCAAGGTTGTCTACATTTTAGAGGCTGACAATTGCTGTTGAAAAGCCTAATATACAAATAGCCCCAAAGTCTTGCTTATGGAGTTAGATTTATGATGGGAATATAGCTTGGAGGCAGAGTGCTTGCCCTGGAGGGCCCTGAGCTGGATCCCTAGCACCTCAAAAATAAACTCAAAAGTTGCATCCAAAATCACTTATCCCCCCCTTTAAATCACCACAAAATAAGAGTGCAAGATAATATTCTATAAGCCAAGAACAAAAGGAGTGGAGGAGAAGAGAGACTTCAACACCCAGAAGATGTAAGCAGGGTATGGAGGCAGAGACTAGATGAAGGACGGCAACTGAGTTGACAGATGCAGAAAAGCCATTCATTGTGTCACCATAAAGATGGTGATGAGGAAGGATGAATTTTTCTTAAAAAGCCTGACGGACATGGCTGTCATGGAGACATAACCCTTAGCGGGAAAAGAGGGAAGAACAGACAACACGTGACCTTGGAAACTAAGAGCTGTTATTAGTATAATCTCTATAGAATGAGGGAGATCAAACTTGAAGTTCCCAGGAAAGTCATGAAATGTTCCTTTCTGCAGCCCTGACTAGCCAAAATAAACAGTATCATTTGCATGCTAGCATGAGGCCCAAGGCTAAGTACCCTGCTCTCAGCCCAAATAATCACTTCTATCCAAGTCCTGCCTGGCAAAAAGCCCCACTAATGCATATAAAGTTGACAGTACATTTTAGTTCCTCAGTCTTAATGTGAAATGCAAAACCAAAGATCACCAGATCCTGAGAGAAAAGTGAAAACATAAGATAACTATCCTAGGAAATATTAATGGAACTGAAACGTGTAAAATATGAAATCCCTGCACCTGTAAAGCAGGAATTGCACAATATGCTAAAATGACAGAGGAAGTTTTTTCAGATGTTAAATATAGACTCACCAAAGTAAAAATCTGATGTTACTTGATAAGACAATGCCCAGAAAATATCTCACGTAATAAGAGAAAGGAAACAAACAAACAAATAAAGAAGCAAGTAGTAAGAGGACTGAGAAATTAATATGAAAAATAGATGCTTTGATTACAAAGAAAAGGAAAGACAGAGGTATGCATTTCAAACCATCAAACCAGATGAGAAAAATTACTAGAGTTAAGGGATATACATTTCTTACTTTTAAATTCCAAGGAAATAAGGAATAAGAAAATAAGACAAAATGACAATGCCAGTGCACAGGATCACGAAGGTAAAATACCCAGGAGACAGTCATGGAGGATGTAGTGAGACTATGGGCAAGCCTTATTTCCTCACACACACACACACAAAAAGTAAAAGTGAAGACAAGGCAACTATAAACCAGTCATTTCAGAAACCTGAAATTAAACCAAGTAACCAAATAAAATTTTATACCCATCACAACTCACAGTCGAATTTGTGACTTTAACTCAGTCTACCCCCTTCACTCTCTCCCTGCCAGCTAATATTTGTGATTTCCCTGCAGACACGGCATCCAACAGCACAAACAGGACCGAGTTATTGAACCCCATTAAAAACCACATTCTCCCAGCATATAACATGTTTCCCTAACTTTTGCATTCTCAAATACTGCCCCAAGTGATGTTATTTGTTAGAGAACATTTGATGGCTTGTAGGGCACAGTAGGGAGGAATTTGCAGTGATTCTCAACAAAGAGTGAACAGGTTAAATTAGAATGATGATAGTAACTGTTTTTCTAGAGGCAGAGCAGCCATGAGACTAATCAAATAGAGATAAGAGACCTCATGTTGAAGGTGCATAGCAAATACTAAGTCTCACTGCACTTTAATTGTACTTAATGGCATTCATTACACATGCTTTTGTGAGATCCACAAGGAAGGGGAGTTGTTACCAATATCTTATTAAAGGCACTCATAATTTACTAAATACATAAAAATTCAATTAATATAAAGCAATAAGCTTGAATCAATATCATTTTGTAACAAAAATATTTGTGAATTGTCGCTCACTCCAGTAATATATAAAGTGGCAGAACCTTTAAAGATTAAAGACAAATTACAACAATGAGGAAGAGAGGGGCACATGCTTAGTATCAAATTCCCTTTACAAATGCCATGCCTGTATGTAGGAGCACTGCTTCCAGCACATTGCCTCCGTCAGAACACTCACTGCAGACTTTCTCCTGGTCCAGATCCTGTTCTACCAGCTCACCCTGTTTCTAATGTCTAGTGAAGGAGATTATAGAGATATCACCTGCTGATCTTCACTGGTTCAAATAAGGTTAGTCTAGACATAGGACTCTACCCCTTGGCTAGCACTGCATTCTCCTTCTGCCATATCCTAGCTATCCTCTCTCATTTCCAAGTGCTCATTCATCATGAGCATTTTTCATGAGTTGCTATGTGGGAATCAATCTGGGAGATCTAGAAGCCAAGTCCCCTACCAATTTCATTCAATTTTTAAAGCTTTCTTGCATACCAGAGCCACTTCTCATCCCTTTTTTCTGAGCAGGATATTTCCCTGTACAATAATAAATATTGGCTTCTAGGTCTTCTATGCTGTGGTATGACTTCATTAAGTGAATATTCCTATACCTCTCTCAAGTTTAGATACAAGTTTAAGCTTTAGTCATTAAAACACAAAGAACAGGTTTGTTACAGATTTACTATGCCTTTCTGTTTCTATTATGTGTTGTTAGAGATCAAAGAGTCTGCATGACTACACATATGAACAAATCACTTTCCAATTCCTCTGGCCGATTTCTGAGCAACCTTGCTTGGAGAACACCTGGTAAAAAATGCTTTCACTAAAGTTGAAAGTCACTTAAGTGGAAACTGAACTACAATGCTGCTTTTCCAATCAAGAGCAAATTTTTAGCTCCACAGGATGTGGCGGATCGCCGGGTGTGTCATATTGTGGGACAGACACACTGTCAAACTCTTCCTTGCATAATCGATAAACCAAAACTCAGCACGCCAAGGTTAGCAGTTCTCTTCTCTTTGGCCGTAGAACTGGAATTGTGATATTCCTCTATTGCACATAAATCAATTTCATGGGGCTATTAGAGGGTGGGTAGCTAAGTAGCAACTACACTCTGGGTAGTGGAACAACATCAGACAAGGCAGGGGTGGGCTTGGGATGGCTGCACATCCATCATAATTTTTCTTCTTTTTTGTTTCAGAATCTGACAGAGTATGTTTGCCTCAAAGACTGTGCACTTAAAATCTACACAGATGACAATGCAGACCCCCACTTGTTTCATAGGTTATTGGCAGGTTGAATCAGGGCATCAAACATTGCCACAGCTCCAGGTGTAGCAGAAAGCTTTGCAGAGGTTTGCAGATTGTTTTTTGATTATTTGTTCAATGAGACAGACATTTTAAACAGGGGACATTGCACAAAATTGTTCAACCTTGTCAAAAGTTAGTGGTGAATAAAAGTTGAGTCTTACACTTCCTTGTGAGTATAGCATAGAAAATTTTAGTAGCATTATTAAAGAAAGCATATTGTAGGAAACGAATACAAACGAGAGCTAGCCTGACTTGTGAAATTTCTAAAGGGAAGATAGAATTACATCAAGTTATTTTGTAATATTTATTTCCTTTGAAAGGAAAGATAGTTATATTTCTGAATACTCTGTCAGTTCTCTTACATAATGCATGCATATTATATATTTAGAAATCATTTGTAATACACAGTTAAATTCCTCTATTAACTCTCACAATAAATGCATGATCAGATGAGCATAATGAGGCCTTTACAAAGTCAACAACCTTCCCAGGTTGACACAAAAAGTACACTGAAACCTTTAGGATTTGAACAATTGTATTATAGTTGATTTCAAAATATAATCCTAGGCAGATACTATATGTACAGTGATGTCACAACTATTTACATTTTGGGTTTTTTTTTCCTGGTTTTCTCCTACTTCATCAAACAAGTGAAACATTCACACTGTCTCATTCACATTTTTATGGCGCTTTATCTAACTGCTCCCTCTGGCAAGACTATATTATTTTCATGATCCTACATGGCTAGAATGTAACCAGACACCAGGCAGTCTTCTTTCCCTCTCTCTGCCACTAGTTGTGTAGCTTGGGTGTTTTACAGAAGAGCCAGATATCATAGACAGGTTGGAAGCATTTCCAGTGCTGGGTTTTGTCAGCTTTGTATCCCTCTGTTTGACTACAGAGAACAGGAGCAGCAGAGAACTGAAAGCCATAGTTGGTGGTAACCTCTGGCATCACAACTCTCCTGCCATACTTGGACACTGAGACCCTTAACCCTACAAGAGTTACAGCTTCAAAGTAAGCACAGGAGGTCAAGATTCGTCATCTCATAGCAGGGGTGGTGTAGAAGCTTTTCAATGGGCCAGTGCATAGCAATTCCTAAGCCAGTGGATGTTAGAGCTCATGGCCTGCAGAGGTGTGGAGGGTATCTTAACCTCACTGCTATTTCTGCTGCTGCTATTATAACTTTTGTGGATATTACTGCTGATGTCACCAGGACCTCAGCCCTGACACTTCTTTGCAGCAGCCCAGGGCTTTGTCTTTATAAAGCTTTCACTGCTGGATGCTGCCAAGACCTCATCATTGTACACACACCCATTTCTCAGCTTATGTAATACCAAGGCTCCAATTTTTCCTGAGATGACAAAGCAGCTGGCTCCTGCACAACCTCTGCTGTTACTGACTCTGCGTCTCTATCTCTATTGCTGTTACTGACTCTGTATCTCTGTCTCTATTGCTGTTACTGACTCTGCGTCTCTGTCTCTATTGCTGGTGCTTTTTTTTCCTTTGTGTCACTAGCGCATACTATCACCTTAACTCAGGTAAGACAAGACCACTCAAGATCAGCCTTCTTGTTGACCCCAATGCCCCAACACTAGGAAAGGTATCACAGGAGTGTATGTTTCACAGTGTGCTTAAACAGCCACAGAAGTGCTGGCACAAATTACAGCAAATCTCTCAAGCAAATGAGGATTTATCTTTGTTCACAAGAGACACAGTGTTGTCTCTGTTCCACCAGGCACAATTGTACCCCAGTTTTCTGAGCTACCAAGACCACTACTTCCATCTGGTCTAGATGTTTGCACAGAATAGCAGACTTATTTTTTTTTGGTTATTTAAATACTTTATTTTTTTTCTTCAAGTTACATCTCAGTAACAAACCCCTCCCTATTCCCCCTTCCACAACCGCCCTTCCACCATCTTCCCCCCAGAAGTTTCCCCTTTCAGTCCAACAGATGGTTCCTTCTCTTATAACAGTAAATATTATACAAAACAATAGATATAAATATGCCACATTTATGAGAGTAAATTGGCCCAGTATACCTTCCCAATGTCCAGTTTATACATATTTGGCCCCTGACTTTAACATTCTACTATCTAACCAACTCCATGAGTTTAAAGGTCTATATGTGACTCAACATTCATACTATCTTGCAACACACTTTTAAGAGTATCTTCTTAGATCTATAACACCCTCTTGATTCCTAAACAGTTCAAAATTTAACTATGAGACTCTAGCTGTCTATTCTTCAACCACCTCAGAGACTTGAGAGGGATAAATATATCTGCTTATATAGGAAGTGCAGGGCCTGCAGCTTCCAAAAGTAAGAAAGAACATACCAATGACTGCCTGGACAGTTCCCATTTTCTCTCCATACATTCCAGCATCAATCTTCAGCCTTTGGGTCCTGTTTCTCTGACAGACATTTGTTGTAGAGCAGGGATTATGAAGGACTTACCTACGCTGTCTTGGCAGAGTTAGGCTGTCAACTTCCCTGCTACCAAGTTTTGTCCTTTTTGGACAGCAGTCTGTCTGCAGTTGGTGCAAGGGGTTTTTTCATGCCAAGAGAAAGGCTTGCCACTAATTCAACCGTCTTACAGTGGAGGTTCTTCGATGCTTATCTTCTACTTGGAGTAGAATAGGGGGTGCTGTCAGGCGCTGATATGTCTCGATATCAAAAAAAAAATCTTGATTTAAGATAACATCTTTGACTGCCATATTCTGCAGATCTCTAGGGGTTTTTGAAGATGCCCTATCCATCTCTTGTATTTAGATAAGCAAATGTTGCTCGTCTCTTAGCAACTTGATTACTGGGTAGTTTAGAGAATATCTGTGATAGACTGTCATAGTAGCTAACAAAGTGACATGTTTGCATGACTAGGAGTTTGTTTTAACTATCCTAGACCGTTTTAGACGGTTGGTATCAAGAGGTCAGAACTTCACATTTTATTTTTAACTATCTCTAGGTATGATACCATTAGGAAGCGTTACCTTTAAATTTGTATCAATATACAAAGATCTATTCAATTGTGGTTAAATATACTCTTAATTATGTATCAATATACCAAGATCAATGCCTATGTAGCCCAATATAATCTTAATATTACATCCATATGCAAGGGTCAATACCATTGTGGCCAACTATAATCTTAATTTTGTATCAATATACAAAGATCAATACTGATGTAATCCAATACAATCTTATTTTTGCACAATAAACAATGGTCAATACCACTTTAGCCAAATAAACTACTAATTTTGTATCAATATACAAAGGTATAAGGGCATATTCAATAATCTGCCCCTTCTTCTTGGACCTTCCTGTGCTATGTCTATATCTCATTTTTCTCAAGCCCATGCACTCCTACATAGGAGAGGAAGAAGGATACAGAAAAGGAAAAGTAGGAATTCCCTGGGGCTAACCTCCAAAACCCATTAAGACAGGACCATTTATCAGCTTGTAGTCTCTTCCCATACATAACAGAGTTTTCAGTTATCCTTCAAATAACCAAAAAGAAGGGCGGAGAAACACCCTCCCCACCCTCTGGGCATGGGACTTCGCTCTCTTAAAGTGACTTCCTGCTGATTTGGGTCGTAGTAGACCTGTTTGGAGCCCGAACCCAAATGGGAAAAATGATTAAAAATGTTAGTACACTCCTCTTATGTTCAGGCCTTCTGTTCTCAGCTGTTTAGATGACCTAAGGGGTTTGTAGGCAGAAGCTGATCTTGCAGGTTTCACTGAGGTTCCTGCCGGGGCATTGTGTAGAGCTGAGCGGTCCCAGTGACATTGGGTTGCTGTGGTGGTTGCAGGCCCCCGATGGAGACAGCTATTGAGGAAGTCTGCCAGGCAGAATCAACTGGGTCACTCGTCCTCCTTGGTGCCTGATTCTGCTCTCTGCTGAGGATTCCGCTGTCCAGCCGTCCCTGGCTCCCCTAATGGATGCTTCGATTCTCCTGGAACGATAAGAACAGAGCCCTGCCCCAATTCCAACCCTAGGACATTTGCCCTCTTTTTTTTTCTGGGGGGGGGATGGGGGGCTAGGTAGTACTTCTCCTGAAGCTAATTTGGCCTTCTGACAACATACAAAGCGTTATCTTTCAATCCGGGTTAAAGAAGAAATCATTCTGTCACCTTGGAGCTAAACCAGCTCTGGTGTATATATTTTGAGATCCCAAAGGACAATCTGCCTGCATCGAGAAGGCCTTTTGTAAGTAGCCTCCAAACCTAGGTCCCTCCAAATCCCATGTGTGTGTCTCTGAACTCTAATTATTGGGATCAGGGACCTGTGTTTCCCATCTGAAGGGATCAAAGATGTGTTCCACCACTCCTGGATCGAAGTCTTTCTCTATTTAGAGTTTGCCCTGCATCAGGCTGAACCTGAGCTCCGGGATCTGCCCATTTCTGTCTCCAGTGTGCTGGGAGCTGGGACCAAGGGTGTACTCTTCTTGAATGGTGGGACCAAGAGTATGCACCCTCACCACCCCGCTCCGTATGACTCCAGAATACATAAGACCACCAACTCTACGGTGCTCCCCCCCCCCGCCCCCCGTCTCCGCTGAAGTCAAAGGCATGGGCCAATACCACAATTCTCTTGTATTTTACCTTAGCTCCACGTCTTCTCGACACCTGGATGTCTGCAAAACCAGGCCGAATGGCTGTATCCTGTGTTCCATTCACAGTGTTTCAGCCCTGCCCCTGCCGTTTTTTTTTTTAGTTAGTAAATTTATTAGTTTGTTGCTTCAGGTTACATCCTTATCATATTGTCCTCTTTTCCCGCTTCCCAGCCCCACCCTCCCATGCTCTACCCCCTGACCCTTCCGTCTTGTTCCTCTGGGGTGGAGTGTCCCTGCCTAACATTCTCTCACCACAGATCAGGAGTCATATGAGGGCCAAGAGCCTCTTCATTCACCGGGGGCCTACCAGGCAGTACTGCCAGTGAATGGTGTCTCATTGCTACTGGGGGAATACTAAAAAAAAGACCAACAAACACACAGACCCACAAAAACAAAGAATATCAACAAAAAAAAGAGAGGAAAAAGAGAAGGGAAAAGGAAAAAGAAAAAAGAAAAAAAGAAGGAAAAAGAAAAAGATAAAAAAAAAATTATGTCCTTGTTCCTTTTGATGTGTTGGTTGTCGTACAGATATCCTGTACGATATAGTTAAAATCCTACTATAAGTGAAAAATGCCATGTGCATCCTTCTGAGACTGGGTTAGCTCACTCAGGATGAGCTCCTCTAGATCCATCCATTTGGTTGCAAATTGCATGATTTCATTGTTTCTGATAGCTGAGTAATATTCCATTGTATAGATGTAACACAATTTTTAATCCATTCTTCAGTTGAGGGACATCTGGGTTGTTTCCAATTTCTAGCTATTACAAATAAGGCTGCTATGAACATAGATGAGGAGACTTCTCTATGTCTCCGTGAGAGGTCCTTTGGGTGTATACCCAGAAGTGTTATGGCTGGGTCCTGAGGCAAGGTTATTCCTAGATTTCTGAGATATCGCCAGATAGACCTCCATAGTGGTTGCACAAGCCTGCACTCCCACCAGCAATGGAGTAGGGTACCCCTTTCTCCACACCCTCGCCAGCATGCGCTATCATTTGAGCTCTTTATCTTAGCCATTCTAACAGGTGTTAGGTGGAATCTCAGGGTCGTCTTGAGTTGCATTTCTCTGATGATTAAGGATGTTGAACATTTCTTCAGGTGTCTCTCAGCCCTTAGGGATTCCTCCTTTGTGAATTCTCTATTTAGCTCCATCTCCCATTTTTTGATTGGATTATTTGGTTTCTTGGCATTTAGTTTCTTGAGTTCTTTGTAGATTTTAGATAATAGCCCTCTATCAGATGTGGGGTTGGTGAAGATTTTCTCCCAGTCTGTTGGTTGCCATTTTGTTCGAATGACAGTGTCCTTTGCTTTACAGAAGCTTTTCAGTTTCGTGAGGTCCCATTTATTGATTGTTGATCTCAGATCCTGAGCTGTTGGTGTTCTGTTCAGGAAGTTGTCACCTGCGCCAATGAGTTGGAGGGTTTCTCCTACTTTTTCTTCTAGTTTCTTTAGTGTGGCTGACCTTATGTTAAGGTCTTTGATCCACTTGGAATTAAGTTTTGTACAAGGTGATAGGTATGGGTCTAATTTCATTCTTTTGCAAGTGGACATCCAGTTGGACCAGCACCATTTGTTGAAGATGCTGTCCTTCTTCCATTGTGCGTTTTTGGCTTCTTTGTCAAAGATTAGTTGGCCATAGGTGTGTGGATCCATGTTTGGTTCTTCAATTCGATTCCATTGATCCACTTGTCTGTTTCTATACCAGTACCATGCTGTTTTTATTACTGTTGCTCTGTAGTACAGCTTGAAATCTGGGATGGTGATACCTCCAGATGTTTTTTCATTGGACAGGATTGATTTAGATATTCTGGGCTTTTTGTTGTTCCATATGAAGTTGAGAATAGCTTTTTCCAGGTCTATAAAGAATTGTGTAGGTATTTTGATAGGAATTGCATTAAATCTATATATTGCTTTTGGTAGGATAGCCATTTTTATTATGTTGATCTTACCTATCCATGAGCATGGGAGATCTTTCCATCTTCTAAAGGCCTCTTCCATTTCTTTTTTCAGGGGCTTGAAGTTCTTGTTATATAGGTCCTTTACATGCTTGGTTAGAGTTACCCCCAGGTATTTTATGTTGTTTGTGGCTATTGTGAATGGGGTTGTTTCCCTTATTTCTTTCTCAGTATATTTGTTTGTTGTATAAAGAAGGGCTTCTGATTTTTTTGAGTTAATTTTGTATCCAGCCACCTTGCTGAAGTTGTTTATCAGCTGTAAGAGTTCTTTGGTGAAGTTTTTGGAGTCGCTTATGTATACTAACATATCATCTGCGAATAAGGATAATTTGACTTCTTCATTTCCAATTTTTATCCCTTTGATCTCCTTTAGTTGTCTTATTGCTCTAGCAAGGACTTCAAGTACTATATTGAAGAGATATGGTGAAAGTGGACATCCTTGTCTTGTCCCTGAGTTTAGAGGAAATGCTTCAAGCTTCTCTCCGTTTAATTTGATGTTGGCTACTGGCTTGCTGTATATTGCCTTTATTATTTCTAGGTATAGTCCTTGTATGCCCGTTCTCTCCAGAACTTTTAGCATGAAGGGGTGTTGGATTTTGTCAAATGCTTTTTCTGCATCTAGCGAGATTATCATGTGGTTTTTTTCTTTCATCTTGTTTATGTGGTGAATTACATTGATAGACTTTCATATGTTGAACCATCCCTGCATTCCAGGGATGAAGCCTACTTGATCACGGTGTATGATACATTTGATGTGTTCTTGAATTCGGTTTGCTAGTATTTTATTAAGTATTTTTGCATCTATGTTCATGAGGGAGATTGGTCTGAAGTTCTCTTTCTTTGTTGGGTCTTTGTGTGGTTTAGGAATCAGAATGACAGTGGCCTCATAGAATGAGTTTGGCAGTGTTCTTTCTGTTTCTATGTGGTGGAATAG
>CAJQZJ010033945.1:1288233-1306328 GCA_907164525.1 Lophiomys imhausi
GTAAGTCGACAGCCTAGCTCTGCCAAGACAGGGTAGGTAAGTCCTTCTTAAGAAATTTTATTTGAAGTGAATTTCTTATAGCTCATGCTTTTGAACATAATTCTGATCTTGCAGTTGATCCTGCTTTTCGATCTAATATGCTATATTTGTCACCTAATAGCTATATAACTTAATTAAAATTAATGCAATAAATTTAATTTTAAGGCTCTGTGATACTCAAAGAACCCACATCACCAATTGATGTCAGCTTTTTCATCTCTTATGTAAGCTACTTGTATCACAGACTCTAAGCTCCCATCAAAATAGGATAATGATTTATTACCTGAAACAAAAACTCCATATCAGCAAATATATAATGATTTCTAATCCAATACTTGGAAAATTTGTTCCTTCTATCTTTGTCGAGTGTCCTTCCATGTTTCTGAATTTTACTAGCAGGTTCACAGTAAAGGGGGCACAAATCCTTTTACTGCTTTACTTTTACTTTTAGAAAAAGAAAGTAGACATTTAGAAATATGTCAGATTATTCTTTTTTTTAAACAATGATTACTTTCAAAAGAAGATGTTTTACCAGAGCCTAAACAACTGTTTTATCTTTTTTGTTATCTGTTTTCTGGTTTTCTTCCTTAGTAACCAGTCTTAAAAAGTAAATGGGTAATTCTTGTCCTGATCTACCCTTCTGCATGACAGAAAAGTGAATAAAAGCAACTCTAGACCTCTGTAGCCACCATGTCCCTCTAAGTTGTGAGAGCAAAGAAGACAGAGAATCTCTGATACAGTTTACAGTCCAGAAAAATATGTTCACTAAAATCCTGAGGTGTAAAAACAACATAACTGTATAAAAGTGGATTAATTTCTTCCTCTAGCTAGACCTGTCCACCACATTATCAGACAGTATTAACTACAATTCCTCTTACATACTGTCTCATATTCAGTTGTCAAGAAAAGTTCACAGAGCATACCAAAATGAATAAACACAATTTGAAGGGATAAAACAAGTGTCTAAGCTAGACTCAGATAATATAAGAGCACTGAAATTATCAAAATGAGGTTTATAACTATGGACAATATTCTAAGGATTCTGACATCAATATTCTGAGGCATTATGAAAGAACAGTTGGACAGTGTAAGCACACAAGTGGATATTCTAGATGGTTCTAGGGTCAGAAAGAAATGGAAGTGAATAAAAACACTCTGGCAGAAAAAAGACCTAAAATCAGCAATCTATGCTGTCACCTCATGAAACTACAAAATAAGAGTAAATTAGTGATAATATAACTAAATGAATAAAATTATTAGAGCAGAAATCAATGAAGTAAAATTATCAAATTCATTAACAGAAAATCTCACCTTCATAGAGAAAATCAACAAATCAGAAACCTGGTTCTTTAAAAAAAAAAAAAACGGACAGTAAAATAAATAATATCTAGTCACATTGTCTAATAAAAAGGAAAGACATCATCACAGAAGTCATATACATAAAAAGAGATAATCATGGAATTTTGTGAAAACTCTATTCTCACATATTTAAAGACCTAGATGAAATGGGCAGTTCTTAGGAGAATACAATCTGCCCAAGCTCTACAACATAATTAGACATTCTTTATAGACTTCCATTTATTAAAGATATCCACTCAATAAGTCATAACTGTCCAAAGTACCAAGTGTTAGGCACAGATGATTTCACTGGGATTCATTGAATTACTGGGAGTAGGAATTGCTACTTCTCTAAATTTTCTTCCAAAAATAGAACAAGAAGCAATGCTTCCCCATTGACTCTGTAAGGTTGCCATCAGCCAAAGGGTAACACCAGGCAAAGACATGAGAAGATAACTATAGAGGAATGCCTCTCATGGCTTAGATGAGAAAAGTATCCTAAAAGATAGACAGCAGAATATTAATATCAGTTGTCAAATACATATGGACTGAACATTGGGAATATATGTTATACCCTATAATTTTCATAACTGTGGCCTAATTGTTCTTACTGTTTGTATTGTATTTACTGTTATAAGAAAAAGAGTCTGTTATTTGACTAAAAGGGGAGCTTTTTGGGAGAAAAAAGATACACCTCAAATTAGAAAACAACAACAAAAAGCAGATAAGATGGTGAGGGAGGAAGAGGGGAGGAGCAAGGGGACTTTGACTGAGATGTAACTTGAATAAATAAACAAATGTTAAAATCACATTTTTAAAAAGTACTATCAAGCAGTTCACAGATGTATAAGAATAATTATATACTATAATGAACTAGTATTTAACCTAGGTGTGCACAGCTGCTTCAGCATTAAACACTCAGTGTGATTCTTGACCTCAGCATGTTTAAAAAGACAAATCACATGATTAAATCAACACATGCAGAAAAAAACATTAACAAAAGCCATTTAAGATTTAAAATCTATCAGACAACAAAAGAAAGAAACCTCTTTGACTTGGTAGAGAATCTACAAGAAGCCTACAGTAAACATTAGTCTTCATGATAAGATACTGAATGCTTTCCCAGCCACTACAAACAAATATGTCCCTCTTAGCTCTCTTTTTCAATCAATCTTGCAAAAAACAATAAGGAAGAGATGTAAATATATAAATAAGTAAAAGAGTTATATGTGGAAATCTTAAATCCCTATAAAAGCAAACACAATCCTAAACATGGCTCCTACACTTTCAAAATAGATCATATACACGCTCATAACAAAACTTAAAATACATCATATACCTAAATAAGTACTAGAAAAGTAAATCTCCTAAAAGACAACAAATGCCAGAAACCAAGATAATCCTATGTATGATTTTAATGTCCTTCTAGAACACCAAGAATAGGATGCATGAAAGAATAGATAAGCTGGTTTCTTTAAAATTGTAAAATGTTGGTTTACAAAGCTTCTATCATGAGAACTGGAAGAAAAGCCACAGACTGAGTCAGAACAGAGAAAGGATAGCTGTCCAGGACAAGAAGCTCTTATAACTCAGCAGTAAGAAAAATAACACTTTGATTTTAAAACAGGTAAAGGAGACTGAATGGAATTCCATGGGCAAGTGTTCTCATTGCATATACTGGGACCCAGAATCAGTACCCACTGAAAAACTTCAAAAGGTGAAAGACTACAATACTCACCCCAAAATGGGTATGTGCAAACTATAACTAAAAGTATAAAAAATGTTCAGTGTCATATTTCATTAGGGAACTGCATGCAAATCAAGACATCAAAGTAAACTATTACACACCAATTTTAATACCCAAAATTTAAAACACTAATGACATTAAATTCTGCTGAGAATAAAGAATAAGATTTTTCTTATTCATTGTCGATGGGAATTTATAATTGTCACGGACATCCCAGATGGTCGTTTGGCAGTTTCTAGGAAATCAAAGACACCCTAATAATATGGTCTAGTGATTTCCTTCTTTTGGGCTTACTCACCACAGTTGAGAAATATATTCACCCAGAAATTCGCACAAGAATATGTACTGCAGCTTTATTCATAATTTTCAAAACTTGGAAGCAGTCAGGATGCTATTTATTACATGAATACAAATATTAATGTGATGTGCCTGGGCAATGGAAATATATGAAACACTAAAAAGAATTGTCTTATTAAACCACTTAGGAAAGTGAAAGAGACTATATGAAAAGTACCTGAACTGAAAAAGGTCACATAAGGTATGAGTAAAATTATAGAATATTCTGGAATAGGAATATCTACAGAAATAATTGAAATGGCTGTACTTGCCAGAGGTTGAAGAGTAAAAAGGGTGAATAGGCAAAGAATGTTTACAACAATTAAATTACTCTGTTGGATCCACTGATTACAGACACAGCTGTTACTCTACTGTCAAAAACTATAGATGCAAAAGAGCAAAGGTGATCAGAAATAGAAAATACAAACATGAGATGAAAATAAAACAACAGTATAGGATCATCTGCGCCACTTTGGTTGGGATTTTGGTAGTGTGGAGAGGTTATGCACATGTGGAGGCAAGAAATGGATGAAAATAATCTATGTACCTTCTGTTAAGCATTCTAAATCCCTGACCACTTGACTCCATGTCACAAAAAGAAATATTGACCAAGAACAATCTTAGTTCAAGATACAATTCAACTCTTTGAAATTTGCCTTCTACTGGATGAAACAACTGTAATTAGGTACCACATGTCTTCAGCTATTCAATCCCTCAGATAGGCCCCTGTAGACACTCCTATCAATGAGATTGTCACTTTAATCCAAACTAGGCTTCTTGATGCTGCTGCATAGGAAATGAGTCTTCATGGACTGTATGGCTGGATTAGGACTTGAAGCTCAGCTTTCCATGAGTTATTGTGGACAGGATTAGTCTGTTGATGACTCAGTTCATCCTGACCCTCCCATGAAACAGGCATTGCAGCCACCTCTTCCACCTCCCAAGGATTTTGCCAAAACTAACAACAAATCTCAAGGATTCCACTACTTTCTTCATGAGGCCCTAGGGGAGCTCGGTTACAGTTAGTCTGTACTGAGGGTCTGTTCATACTCAACTTTAAGACAGAGGCAATAGCAATTAGTATTTGCTAAGCTGCTTATATATACCCAATGTTAGACAAAACAACTTATAACAATTTCCAGCGATACTACGAGGTTCATATTAATATTGCCTTTTTTGGAAACAAGGAAGCTCAAACTTTTCAGAGTTGAGTTATAGAATTTTGTTTGGGTCATACTGATTGATATTCATGGTTTCTATTCCAAAGCTCATTATCCCAATATGATGCCCTGTGAGGGACTAACCTGTCATCATCATCGCAAAAATGGCAGCCACTTCAAAGTCGTTGTTATGTGCACTCCTGAGAAGTTTCAGTCACAAAAGTCCAGAAATAACCTTAGTAACAAATAAATTGCCATAGAGGGATATGATAATATGGGACCTTGATTGGCCCTGGCTGGCCTGCAGCACATAGAGGTCCACCTGCCTCTTCCTCCTGAGAGTTTCAATGAAAGGTGGGAGCCATCTCACCCAGATTCCCTTCATCTTTAGGAAACACACATTATCTTGTACAGGAGTTTTTTCTACAAACTATAAGTATTTGAGGGAATACACACACATGTGGGCATACCCTGCCTTCACATATATCCTTTTTATTTTAGAGGATCCTAAAAGAAAGGGCAACGGCAAGTTCATCTTCAAGTTGCAAGCCTTGAACACGGCAACATACAAAGTAGAGAAGTCATTCTTAGAATAAAGGGGAAGATTTTCTGTCTTTAGTTTTATATATATATATATATATATATATATATATATATATATATTTACTCAGTGTCTTCTCAGTATTATATGAGAAAGTTAAAAGATTCAAAACACTTGAGAATTTATAACTCCTACCTCCTACAGGCTAAAATTTAATTAGGTGAGTTGAAATCAAAGGGTTTGTCTGAGGCTAACAATTCTATAAATCTCAAATAGAATTACCTTGTAATAAAAGACAAAAATAAGGAACAAGTGGAGGGTGTTCATGTCACAAATTTATTTATAAGTAGAATATTTTCAACTAACTTTTAGATGAAAGTCAACAATGAAGCTTACAACATTGCCTTTATAGGCAATAACAATTTACAGAACTTATCTTATATGCAAACCAGGGCTTTCCTTTGAGTTCACTGCAATACCTTAACAACTGGGGTGCATCAACTCCTGACAGCACCCCCTATTCTCCTCCAAGTAGAAGATGAGCATCGAAGAATCTCCAGTGGGAGATGATTGAATTAGTCGCAAGCCTATCTCTTGGTAGGAAAAGTCCCTTGCCCCAACTGTAGACAAAATTTGTTTAAAACATCCTGAATAATTGTGTATCAGGGAAAATTAGATCTCGTCAATTCATCAAATTGACATGAGGCTTAATGTTAGTGACTATGGAGAAGCCATTTGTGTTCATGACATTCTAGTGCTAGCCAAGCTGTTTTCATTCTACTGAAGTCACCGTAGCTATGTGATATAAGCCTTTCCCTGTGTGGTTTCACGTTATTAGACAGAAGCAGCACCCTCACAGAAGACTATTCCCCCAACATATTGTAGAGAGCTGCGACATGCCGCGCCTTAAAGATGGCGCTGGTCTCCGCCTTCCACCAGCCCGACGGTGAGCGCTCTCGGTGGTAAACAAGTCCATATTTGGCTAAGACCGCTGATCTGGCTTGCTTCCGCATACGTGGGCCTCTAAGATAGCACCACGTGGCTTTACTTGATTGGCTGTTCATTTAGTATTTAGCCTGTGGGTTGGGTCTGCCCGGGCATTCGGAAGACTGTTTTCAAGGGACCTGAATAAACTGCTTGAGAAGAGCTTTTGCGAGTTGCGTCTTTCTTGCCGGTCGAGAGGGACGCGACAAGTGGTGGCCCATACGGGGAACCCAGAAAAGACTCAGAACTCCTGCAGTCAGGGGCAACGCGTTGGTAAGTTCCTGGGATAAATCAGGACAATAAAGTTTCACGGAGATAGCGAACGCAAGGTAAAGTTTCACGGATAATAGCGAACGTACGGTGAAGTTTCGCAGAGATAGTGAACGTACGGTAAAGTTTCGCGGAGATAGCGAATAAAAGGTACAGTTTCGTGGGGAAGCTGCAAACTGAAAGTAAATTTTTAAACATGGGGTTGTCTGAGTCACACCCAATTTTTCTGGCTCTTCAGGAGCTACTTTTAGCTAGGAATTTGAAGATTAAGAAGTTTACCCTAGAAAGATTTTTGAATGAGTGTGATTCCGTGGCTCCGTGGTTTGCGGTGTCCAGGAATCTTACGGTATCCTGCTGGGACAAATTAGGCAGGGACTTGGATTTTGCTTGGGAGCAAGGGACTCTGAAGCATGGAGTAAGACCGATTTGGAAAATGGTGAGGAGTTGTTTAGAAGATCAGAGATGTTGTAATGCAATTAGGGAGGGAGAGTCAGCCTTGGAACTGCTGCAAGGGGAAAGATCTGAGCAGGCAGACAGTGAAAAGGGAGGCAAAAAGAAAGTTCCTCTCTATCCCGATCTTACAGATTTTAGAGATTTTAGAGATTCTGAGGACTCAGAGAGCACAGATTCTGAAGGAGAGCTACACGCTCTACTAGAACAGTTGGAGAGGACTGTTATTAGAAAAAAGGAAAAGAAAAGATTAAAAGAAAAGGACATGTCGGCAGCAGTCAGTGTGGGAGGAGCTGTTGCTATGGCGCCTGACACGTCAGCGTCAGCGTCAGCAGCAGTCGGAGTGGGCGGAGGCGTCGCTACAGCGCCTTCAGCCACGCTAGCGGCAGCTGGTGTAAACAAAGCCGTTGCCATGGCGCCTTTAACTCCTCCTTCATATCCAGAAGCCACTCAGATAGATCAGCATGTTCAGTCACTGAAAGTAGGGAGATCTTTCTGCCCGGGGATGTGGACACAAGTAAGAACAGAATAGAACATTATCCCACTGCACTTGCTGCTTTAGCCTTGAATGGTATTCAACAATGCTTGCAGTCTTTTGGAGTTGCTCCTGCCAGTATAATAGTGCCCTATTCCAGTTATCAAATTAAGATTTTGTGTGGCACTGTAGATGACTGGGCAATATTGCAATGTAGCTTTGAAGGAGTAATTGATAACCATTACCCTAAACATCCATTGCTATCATTTTTTAAGGAGCACCCAGTGATATTCCCTAAGGTTACTTCAGCAGTACCACTTCAAGGGTCACCAAATGTGTTTACTGATGGCTCAAAGACAGGCTGTGGAGCCTATTTGATAGAAAGACAAGAGCCCGTGTTATGTCAATTTCAACCGGGCTCCCCCCAAATAGTAGAATTGAAAATAGTAATGGAGGTGTTTAAAAGATGTCAATTTGCATTCAATTTGATTTCAGATTCAGTTTATGTGGTCAACGCAGTGAAAGTATTAGAATTAGCAGGTCCTATTAAGAATAGTAGTACAGTATGTGCCTTATTACAAGAGTTACAAGTTTTAATCTGGCAGAGAAAAAGGTGTTTTTATATTCAACATATTAGAGCACATACAGGATTACCTGGACCATTAAGTGAAGGTAATGATAAAGTTGATCAATGGACCAGGATGGAATGCATTTTTTGGAGCTCATTCCTGGACCAAGCCAGACAGTTTCACCAATTATTTCATGTAAATGCAAAAACTCTACAGCAGAAATTCCATTTGTCTAGAGCAGATGCTAGACAAGTAGTTTTAGACTGTCCTCAGTGTGTGATTCACCATCATCCTCCCAGTGTGGGAGTGAACCCTAGAGGGTTGATGCCACTCAAAATTTGGCAAATGGACGTTACCCACATTTCAGAATTTGGAACCTTAAAATACATTCATGTATCTGTGGATACCTACTCAGGTATCATACATGCTACACCTATGAGTGGAGAAAAGGCTCGCAATGTCATAGGACATTGCTTAGAGGCCTGGGCTGCATGGGGAAAACCACAGCAGCTAAAAACGGACAATGGACCAGCCTATACAGCACAGTCCTTTGTCTCCTTCTGCAACCAGATGGAGGTACAGCTTAATCATGGATTACCATACAATCCTCAAGGACAAGGAATTGTGGAGCGTGCTCATCGCACCTTGAAAGAATGCTTGCAAAAACAAAAAGGGGGAATAGGCCAAGGCCGTACCCCCAAGGAGAGAATATCTTTAGCCTTATTTACTCTAAATTTTTTCAATTTGGATGCTCAAGGCCGCTCAGCAGCGGACAGACATCAGGATTCCCATGGTTCGCCTAAAAGCATGGTGAAATGGAAGGACATTCTGACAGGCTCTTGGCGGGGGCCTGACCCCGTGCTAACATGGGCGAGAGGGTCTGTTTGTGTTTTTCCTCAGGATCAACAAGATTCAGTGTGGGTGCCTGAACGCCTTGTGAGGAAGATTCGTCATGAAGACCTTCCTAAGGATCCTGGTGTTAGTAGCAGTGAGTATGTCAGGAATGACCGAGCCGAGATGGGGGATCCTGTCGATATTCCCAAAGCCGATGCCGGTCAGACATGATGCAGCTGTGTTTCCACGTTTATTTAGCAGTAATAGAAGCTTAGGCTTACCCTATCTTCCTTTTGATGATCAGAAAAGCCCTATAGAGGGTAATAGAAATGTCAGCTTGAAGGGTAGTTTGTGCTTTTTAATGAGCTTCAATAGGTCAGATGATACAAAATGCATTAAATTGTCTCAGCAGTCAGCAGATTTTTTACCACAACTGAGGTTTGGGGGTAGGAGTGGTGGTTTGTTTTCAGGCAATGGTTCTCGCCTTGAAGGATGGTGGCCCACATGAGTCTCTGACCGGGACCCCCCCAGACAGCCACGCTGGGCACCTTTTTGTAGAGGATCCACAAGAGAGGAAGGACCTTTTCCCTGGACTGGATGTCAAGAGCGCAGAGCAGTTTGGGTTCAACAAGATTATTTTTCCTTTAGCCCCATGATTAGTAATGTAGTGAATAAGTCTTGTACAGGAATGTTTGATATATCTACTAGGGATCCTCAGCAGACTGCCACCAATCCTTTTGATTTGTGGCTTTTGTGTGGAGTAAATGGAAGTTGCATGGACTTGGGACCTGTCATTATGCTTGGGGGAGGTATTTATCAAAGAGGTAATTTTTCTCTAAGGTCTGCTACCAAATTGGATTTTTCTAGCGGTAGTGGCTCTGGTACTTGGAATTCTTTGTTTCATTCTTACCGCAACAAGACTTTTTTAGCTTCGCCAGTATGTCTCTGGCCTCCTTTTCTGTGGATTGTAAGTAATGGGAGTGCATCCTTAGGTGAAGAAAAGTTAGTATGCACTCCAGGCACATGTTTTTATGCCCTATGCTGGAATGCCACAGCCTTTCCTGTGGCTGTGGTGACTAGAATGCCTCGATATGTACCAGTTCCTGTAGAGGCTCCTAATACCATGATGCTATTCAGGTTTAAAAGAGATTTTGGCATCACTGCAGCTATTGTTACTGCTATCACTATTGCTGCTGTGGGAGCTACTGCCTCAGCTATTGCCTTGTCTAGTTCTATACAGACTGCCAATGCCCTGAATAACATCTCAGCCACTGTGGCACAGGCATTGGATACTCAGACCTCTATGAATTCTCATCTCAAAGGAGGTCTTATGATAGTTAATCAACGCATAGATTTAATACAAGAACAGATTGATTCTCTTTGGCAACTAGCACAATTGGGGTGTGAGTGGAAATTGCAAGGTTTGTGTGTTACTTCCGTACAATATCAAAATTATACAAAGGCTGCTAATTTGTCTAGACAATTGTCAAAGTTCCTCTTACAGGATTGGTCGGCTGAATTTGAAAATTTGATGAGAGAGCTGAGAGTGACAATCATCCACATCAACTCCACTCGGGTGGATCTGAGCCTGGCTACTGGCTTGACTTCTTGGATACAGACGGCTATGGATCATCTTAAGGAGTGGGCGGGTGTAGGCTCTTTGGCGATACTGATGATGCTAGCCTCTCTGGTTTGCCTATGGTGCATCTATAAAATGAGAGCCACACAAAAGCGTAATGCAGCCATGATTATACAAGCCCTTGTCGCCATTGAGGCGGGCCAGTCCCCTCAGGCATGGCTTGCTGCCGTGAAGTAAATCTTCACTGAGCATAGTCCCTGCCCACTGAGGAATTCGTTCCACGGATATTAGGGTCTGGTAAGTCAGTGACGGAGTTGACGGGTAAGTCTCGGCCACCTAAGACAGGGCAGTCCCGAGTGGGGAGGCTGACCCAGAGACGGGTAAGAGTTTGAGCACCGCCCTCCTACAGGCTCAGGCCCACCGTGAGATCCCCAGATAGGGGATTACGAAACCTTTCCAGGGACTTCTACCAACTTTAGAAAAAATAAAAAAGGAGGAACTGTAGAGAGCTGCGACATGCCGCGCCTTAAAGATGGCGCTGGTCTCCGCCTTCCACCAGCCCGACGGTGAGCGCTCTGGGTGGTAAACAAGTCCATATTTGGCTAAGACCGCTGATCTGGCTTGCTTCCGCATACGTGGGCCTCTAAGATAGCACCACGTGGTTTTACTTGATTGGCTGTTCATTTAGTATTTAGCCTGTGGGTTGGGTCTGCCCGGGCATTCAGAAGACTGTTTTCAAGGGACCTGAATAAACTGCTTGAGAAGAGCTTTTGCGAGTTGCGTCGTTCTTGCCGGTCGAGAGGGACGCGACAACATATGGCTCCACAACTGCCTGGAAGCACTCATTCATTATCTTGGTTTAATTCCTAATCTGAGGTAGTATTGTGTTCATCTTTCTACTGATAAATGGCATCAGTTCTAGGGGTGGGAAAGAATATAAAACAATTATATTTTGATTATGTCTACTGCTTCAGAAATTCCATTCTGACATCATCTCAGAATGGCTAGATGAGGCTTCCGTCAATCACTAGTCACTAGGGCACTAATAGGATGTGGCTAGTCTGTTTGCAACATAGGTCATCAAGGCATCACTATGGCAAGTGTAATTGCTCTATCTTGGTGGAAGGAGTCACCATCACCTGGCAATTTAGATTGTGTTATGTGACTCCTTTGGGCCAGGAATGAGGTTTGGAAACAACTGTATAGATGCAGTTAGTCATGTGTTTCCATGGTTATTTATAAATATTATGACCAAACTTCATTAATATAGGATGATTATAAATTATTGGTTCTTCTTTTAATGGGCAGGAGCTGTTTTCCCTGAGAACTCATTTAGAAACAATTTTAAGTTCTGTTGACTCTGATGAATGTAACTTACCAGAAAGAAAATACCAACAGGGCCAAGGTCTTGGCAATTAGACACTAGCTTGCTACAAGAAATGAGAAAGGGGTGGATAAGGAGAAGAGGGACATTTTTTTTATTTGTCTATGTTTGAGGGTGTTTGTATTTGTTAACATGAGAACAGCTTCCTTGGGTAAATCACCTGCACCTTGTGGGCTCACTAGAAGTCTGCTGCATCTCTGGGTCTGAAATTTTACAAAATAAAATTACAACTTTTCCTTGTACCCTTACAACCTACATTGTTACCAGAACGCTACCAATACTAGTTGATTAAGGAATTATGATGGATGAAAACTGAAGAGGATTTAGTAATATGCTGTGAGGAATGCAAATGATGCTTCATATAGAATCTACAGCCAGTTTCAGTCCATACACTTGGCCTCAAGTTAGATAAACACCTTGGTGAAGTAGGATATGAAATGGGCTAAGTAGTCAAGGTCAGTGATGGATTGCATACATTAGTTAGCAATGATCACTTAGACATTAGTTTCCTATGATATCACATAGTGATTTCATAGTCATTTTAGTTTATGTCAAAATAGACTATGATGTGTGCACAATGATGAATTTGCCTAATGACACTTTCCTTAGAATATACCCCTGTCTTTAACTGACATATAATTGTATTGTAGGAAAAGCCTTGGGAGTCAGGCTTGTTTACATTATAATTATAAGACAGATAAAATTATTTAGTCAACCATGAGGCACAGTGGTAAAAAAGTCATATGTGTATTGTAAGTGTGTTTATTTGCAAACATTCAACTTATCATTAAACATGACACGTACAGCCACAGTGTTAGTAACTTTAATGAGTTTCACATAGGTATCCATGTGACAATGGGACAGTTAAAAGTCACAGTGTTGCTTCTGCATATTAAAAGTTTTAATTAATCTCTTTATTATTTCTGAATTTTTAACATTTTTCCAGTTGCAAAATTATCTTGTGTGTTTCTTACTTTGAGAGAGTGGGAGATGAGGTTCAGGAAATTAACTTTTCTATAAAAAAAAAATCTCAAAGTAACAAGGAAAAAAGTAAAAATTGTTTTCAGTTCTTGAAATAGTTGTGATTTTATAACTAGGTATTTGAAGGCCAAGTCTGTGACTTCTAATATATAATTGTCTATTATGCCAGGGATTGAAGGCAAATCTATAATTATAATCATAGATAATTTTCTGCTTAAATTTAAGAGTTTAACTTAAAATATTTTTGAGAAAAGGTTTCATATAGCCCAGACTGGCCTCGAACTCACTATCTATCCTACAATGACCATGAACTCCTAATCCTCCCACCTCTACCTCCCAAGTGTTTGGATTTCATGCATGTGCTACTATCACAGTTTATACAGTGCTGGGGACCAAACCCAGTGACCCATGCATGCTAGGGAAGTACTTTAACAACTGAGCTATATCCCAAACTTAACATTTTAATTTCAATTGAAAATATAATCATAATCTCTTTTAGTCCATTTTGTCTTGCTCTAACACAATAGCAGAAACTGGATAATTAATGACAAACAAGAATTTTCTGGCTTCTAGTTTTGGAGGCTGGGAAGTATAATACCAGTGTTCTAGGAACTCAGCAAAAGCCTCCTGGCCATAGTCATGTGAATAGAAGGCAAGATGATGACAGGAACCAAGAAGGAACTGAATCTTCCCTTCATAACAGCTCCAGTTATAGCATGAGAACAGATGAGAACAGATCTTTATGATCTAAAAACCTTCCAAACTTTCCATCTCTTTAATAGGTACCAAATACCAGAAGAATAATGATTGTCACCTCTGACCTAGAGGCCACTGCAATAAGATTCTATATACATAAAGGCATAGTAATAGACTAATGAAATTTTCTTCTCTTAAAAAGTAGGGAACAAAGCAAGAAACATGGAAAATAATCCAGATCATGAGCACATTTTTGATCCATGGAAATGATCCTAAGAGCAAAGGTTGTAATTTTTGCATGTTAATCCCATTTCTATGGCTATAACAAATAACTGAGATAATCAACTTATAAAGAAGAAGGAACTGGTTTGCTCATTCTTTTGTGGCTCCAGGCCAGGAATGCTTGGTGGCTTTCCTTTTAGTCCTTTAAGGTGGTACATCACAGTGGAAGTGTGTGGTAGACCATGATGGTTCATGGAACTGAGAAGCTTAAACAAGAAGAAAAGGGGACTAGAGTTCCACCAACTCTGTCAAAGGCACTGCTACCAACAACCAAAAGTCTTAGTCCTAGCCATGATCTCTTAAAGTCTCCATCCTTTCCCAGTACTCCAGGACTTTGATGAATGGATTTTTGGGTAGCACCTATCCAAACCACAACATTCTAACAACAGTGAGTTTAAGTGAAAATATGTTCTAATTTGATTACTGTTTAGAGTTTTTAAAGCTCCCTTATCACTGTGATGAGGACAAAATTATTTATGCAAGAGTGTAAATTTAAGAAACCAGTCTTCAGATTATCATAGATCACTGCATAAAAGATGAGGGCAGCTTCAAGAAAATGTGAGTTCACAAGACAAAGATCAATGGGTATGAGGTCTATTTTGGAGGAAGAATTGACAGGACTTCCTGATGAATTAGATGTGGAAGATGATGGAAAAGGAGAAGTCAAGAATGACTTGTAGGCTTCTGGCTTAGGTAGCTGAGTCCATGGTAGCACTGTTTACAGAGATGGAAAAGGTTGAGGAGAGCCAGGCATGAGGGAGAGATGAAGTGCTCTGTTTTGGCTGTACTTAGCCAAACATATTTGTGAGACATAAAAAACAGAAATACTGAAGAAATAGTCAAACTTGGGGTCTCAAATTTTTGAAAGGCATGTGGCCTGGAGATAGAAGATTGAATACTCTATACCTGTAGATGTCTTTAGACATGTCTTTCTGGTGTTGATTCTTTAATCACATGAAATTTTGATAATTTATATTTTGGTGGTTTTGTCTCTCAATCTTATATATAGGGATCTATCTTCTTTTGTATATGTTTTGATATGGATATAGATGCATATAGATGTTTGTAAATATTTGCTTATTTTTTCCACATACATATCTGTTATGGATAATACTGATTGTTGACAAGAACTACCTAGGAGACAAGCCTTCAGGAATAGCTGTGAGGAACTGTCTAGATTAAGTTGGCCTCTAGGCGTTCCTGTGAAGGATCTCCTCATTTTGATTATTTGAGTGAGATGTTATCCAGTTCTTGTCATTAAATATGGTTGGACAATTTTATGGGCTGAGGTTCAGGACTGAACCAAAGGGAACAATCTAGCTGAGTAGCATCCATTGTTCTCTTCTTGAATAAAGATGAAGCCTGCTGCCTCAGGTCTTGCTGCTGTGACATCTGCATGTTTACAGATGAACTTTGAACTGTGAGTCAAAATAAACTCTTCCCCTCTCAAGTTACTTTTGTCATGTGTTTGCTCTCAGTCATGTTCAACATGACTAATACAGGAAATTGAGACCAAGGGGTGCCACCATTAATGTTATAAACTGACCATGTGTTTCTTAGGCATTTACATATGGTTCTCAGAAAGAATGTGGAAGATTACAGAACTATGAACTAGAAATGACTTTGAGCTTAATGACTCATTTTGGTATGAACTTGAAAGACAAGAATGCTAAGGGAAGTGTGGACATAAGGAACCTAGCTTATGAGTTTTCAGAGAAGAATAAGATCTCTATGAGGAACTGGGCCAGTGAATAAATATAGATCTGGAAAAGAATTTGGCGATATTATGTCCATATCCTGAGAACTTGAGTAAATTACATTTAAAGATAACAGCCAGGTTTCCTTGGCAGAGGTCATTTCAAGACAGGAGTGCCTTCAGACAGCAGTATGCTACTACTATTTACACTTATTCTAGTCTACAGGGAAAAAAGGAGTAAACAGTTGGACATAAGGATATTTTTTAAAAATGTGTGTAGTGCATCAAAGAGAAAAAGAACACAACAAATATGTGTCAGAAAGAGATTGTAATTGTTAAAGAAACAAAAATCCTCCTATAGAGTAAAAAGAATCATGTAAACTTCTTTGAAAGGAAAGTACTTGAATTGACAACGGAGGTAAAGAGGGCCCATGATCATAAAACAAATTGCCTAGGGAAGTACTTTCCCTGGTTCATTTTACAGGAGGTGATACAGCTGTGGGCACAAAAGCTAGGCTACATAAGGAGCCGTCATCAGAATTTTGCAATATCAGCAGCAATACTGGTTTTTCAGGCATGAAAGATGCAAGACTGAAGGGTCATTAATTCTTGCTCCACAGTTTGAGAACTGTTGAGGCTAGGAGAAATGCAACATGGTTAGAATCTCCATAAGGAGACATGAGAGGACGTTAGATGAGGCTGTGGAAGTAAAACCTAAGTTCAATGGAAGCCACAGGATATTAGAGATGCCAAGACATAGAATGGAGACTGCTTCAGAGAAAAGTTGTGCGTGATAAGGTGGCAGAGATGGAGGGGCAGGGCTATGCAAACATTTTGGAGCCCAGAGGATTTCATTACAACCCGAAGAGGCTGAACATGGAGTTTCAAAACTTGCTGTTTGCCCTGATATGTTTCAGTCCTGCTTTGGTCATTCCTCATTGTTTCCGCAAGCTTCCAGTTTGGGATGGGAATGTTTACCCTATGCCTTTGTATATTAAAATCTTTTCTTAGTTGCTAAAGATTCTGAGGGCATTTGTGAAACTAGATGGTAGAATTTTTCATTATGCTTTGGCCATGCGCTTTAAAGGCAAGAGGTGTCCAGTTATGGCTTTTAAATGATGTATTGTGGTAGTTAATACTGATAAACTGACGTGTCCAGAATCACTGAGGAGACAGGCCTCTGAGCATGTCTATGAGGGATTATCTAGATTAGGTTAGACTGTGCCGTGCCTGCAATGGGTTTCCTTATTAAGGTTAATGAGGGTGGGAAGATTAATTCTAAATGTCAGTGACACCATTCTTTGTGCTGAGTACTTGGCCTGAACAAAATGGAAAAAAATAGCTGAACAGTAGTGTTCATCACTCCCTGCTTCTTGAGCTGCCCAAAGCTCCTGACACTGTGTCTTCCCCATCTTTGTAGGCTGAATGAACCCCTGAACTGTGATCCAAAATAAACCCTTACCCCATGCAGTTGCTTTAGCCTGACATTTTGCCCCAACAATTTATAATACCCATAAATTATGCACATTGATATCCAAGCACATAGGTAGCTTCACAGTTGAACTGATTTCTCTTCATCCTACACCTGAGCATAGACGAATCCAGATGAGATTCTTCACCTTGTGTTTTCCCTAAACTTGGCATGGGTGTGATATTATTTCTTCCCAAGGAAATTACAAAAGTAGAAGCTAAGAATTTCTTGCCAAGCTCCCACTACTGGGCCACCAGGTCAGTCCCCCTAGATGTTATGAGAGTTAATGACTCATAGCATCCCCCTTCTCTACAGAGTTGTTAACAGAATGTCTCAGGGCTGCACACACCCACCCATACACACACACTGTCATTGGGAGGTTTTGTGGGTTCTGGAGATACCTGCATCAAAGTGGGTGGGTCATGATCCTGGCTATAGGAATTTGTTACCTTGCGTCCAGACAGATGCTATGTTTGCTCAGCTTCTCCTGCCTCCTTTTGCTTCCTTCACTCGTTTTCTTCTAAAAGTTCTTCCTCAATACATTTTTCTCAAAGTATTTCCACTTTAGGTTTTACTTTTCAGGAACAAAATTAAACCAGTACTTTCCTATCTTAGTGGTATCAGGAGACACTGTTAGCCAAGAAAAGTTCATTGATAACAAATACTAGGCTGTATTTTTTATTGGACACAACGGCCAAGAAGATCATTATGATTGATACATTTAATATTATCCTCAAGTTAGAAGCAAATTGTCTTCCAGCCTTATCTAAATTTATACATAACACATATATGTAACAAACAGACTGCTGCTCACTGGAAATTCAGTATAATAAATCAAGAATAGGTCTAGTGTATATGTGCTATTTTCTTTTAGTAGGTGTTAGACTCTATACATATATAGATAGGCAAATTGGTCTTCATACAGATCCCTTAGCAAGTGGTGGGAGGTAGTCTCTGTTATGGAATCTTTTGTCTGTTAATGGAACACCTTACTCTAGCTGGGCTGCCATGTCAGGTCTCAGAGCAAGAGGAAGCTCTTAGCCCTCACATAACTGATGAACTGAGGAGTGTTGATATGTGGGAGCCCCCCACACTCAAGAAGAAAGAGAGGAGGGAGAGGAGGAAGAGGGTGGGAGGGTGGGGCTGGGAGGGGAGGAGAGAGGGGGCTGTGATCGAGATGTAACTTGAATAAAAGGAAAGAAGGAAAGAGAGAGAGAGAAAGAAAGAAAGAAAGAAAGAAAGAAAGAAAGAAAGAAAGAAAGA
>CAJQZJ010033945.1:1306506-1343862 GCA_907164525.1 Lophiomys imhausi
TCCATAAGTTTATAATCAAGTAACAAAGACAAAGATCCTGTAAGTTTATATGAATAAGAGGGCTGTCTTACTCAGAAGTAACACAATTTAAGCAGTTCAAACACACTCTAATTTCATCTTCCTTGGTATTCGGATTTTAAATCTTGTGCTGATTTCAAGCCCAGCTTTCCAGTTTTTGCTCGCTAATCTAGGTCAAACTCTCTCCTATGGCTGGAATCACCTTGATAGAAAAAAGTTATTTTTTCCACCAAGTTATGATTCTCTGTTGTGGAGTTGTCAGGCTTCTGAAAGAAATAATGGGGTATCCCAAGATGTTTCAATTACCTGGATTTGCTGTTTTGTTCTATTGTACTGGACGAAAAGCAATCACAAAGCCAGAAAAGTAGGGAAATGGATCTCATCTTTTGACTGAAAAGCAATAACACAACATTGCACAGGATGTGATTATGCATATCAAACATTGGGACTATTTACCATAACCAACCTACCTCAAGCAGGAAGTTCAATGAGCAGGCTAAAATAGATGGCAAAACATTGACTTTCATGGCTTAGAAGAAAATGTAGCCCAATGAGTTGACTCAGCACATAAAGACACTTGCTGCCAAGACTGAAGACCTGAGTTTGAGCCCCAGATTCCACAGTGGAAAGAGAGAATCATCTCCTCCAAGTTGTCCTCTAGCCTCCACGCTTACAACATGGCAGGTATATCACATTCACACATACACACACATGCACGTGTGCACACACACATATGCACATGCACTCACACACTAATCATCGTCATTAGCATATTATTAAAATTAAAATAAACCTTGATTTTGTGAGTATTTTAGCTATGAATATTGGGGAAGTCTGCTAAGGGTCTATGTCTATGTTGTCTTGTCAATAAAGTTTACAGAAGTCTATGCATCTGATAATCTTGCTGAAGAGTTAAACTATGAAATTTATTTAACACTCTTAACAAAATGCTCTACATACTATAAGCTCCAAGTCAGTAATAAGTCTGTCACTTTTTTTTCTGTTATTTCTCCTTTTAAAACTGTATGTTAATTAAAATATAACTGCATCACTTCCCCCTCACCTTTCCTCCCTCCAGGCCCTTCCATCCTTCCCACTTCCTCTCAAATGAATGCTTCCTGTTTCTTTAATTTTCACTGTTACTATATACTGAACACTAAGTCATGTTTAAGCAGTGTGTTTAAGAAGGTAAGAAGTGTTTTTTGATCAGAGCTTTAGCATGCCTTAATGGAGACCAAGTTGAAGTCAATAGAATTTATGACTTGCAGTCTTGTTCTGGAACCAACAAGGCTATGATGATGGTTGTTTGTATCACCAGAAACCCTGAATCAAGACCAAAAATGATCACAAGCCCCATTGTACTCAGCCTCTGCTGACAGAATTGCAGGCAGTATAGGACCAGCTTGCTTGAGGAATGGGAAGTCCAGCACAGTTTTACACTCATTCTTGAGACTTTAAATAATAAAAATTTACCTTCCTCTTAACAATTACCATATTCTTCCAAATACCCATACTTTTATGAAGCCTTACTTCTTTCTCAAATGTGGATTTTGGAAAGCGGACTATTGTTTTAATTACATGAGGGGAAGTTCATTTAGGTGAGAAAGAACATTAGCCTGAAAAAGAAAAAGAGCCCACATTCTTATGAGATTTTTTATAACCTCTACTGGATGTATAGAAGGAGGGAAAACCATTATCGGGATATGTTATTTAAGAAAAGAATCTGTTTTCAATAAAAGGGGAAAAAACATTTCCCAGCACCACTTGCAATAGGCATTGTGATCAATGGCCTCTAAAAGTAACATCAAGGTGAATCTATTTAAATCAGAGAAATGAAAGCAGTTGAAATTAATTTGTAAACTGAGCACTGTGAGGGTAAAGGGAGTTTTTTTGGCTCTGATTAGACAGGAAGTGAGTTTTCTCATTTCTATTGAGTAGCATTGAAAGTAGGCTGAGCTTCAAATATAGAAATAAGTAACAAGGAAGAACTCCTAAATGAGAAGGAGCCATGTGACATAGAACTGAATAGCTGAACTTGTCAAATATCCCCCAGAGATCTCTCAGAAGGAGCTTGATTCTCATATGTCTGTGGTTGGTCAATTAGATGTGGTCTTGCTCTGTGGTAGAAAGCATAGATTTACCAGTATTGTCACTCCAGAGTCTGATTCAATGAAGCAAACACTGGTTCCTGGACATGGAAAACATCAATTGTGTCTCCTGAATGTATCACTCAGAAAACCCATTTGGGTCAAGATTGTGACAAGTGCCTAGCATTGTCCAGACTGAATATACTCTCAGGCATGTTCATTTTTCCAGTGTGTGTGGCAATACTGAAAATGCTTGCAAGTCATCTGGAGAGAATCCTCAAGCTAGGATGCACAGTAAGCTCCACACTCCTTGGAAGCACTTCACTATTTAAACACATGATTGCTTTAAAAAGCTTAGCTTGTGTTTTTATTTGTCTTCTTGCTATTGTTTGAAGACCACATGGACATTTATATACAATAACCAAATTACACTAAATTTGGCATCCAAATAGTTATGAAATATTTGATGTGATGATAACTGATGAATAACATAACAGACTGCTGAGTTTCCTTTATGCTGGCAGCACGTCATTATGTCATCCTCTCGCTCTTCCCCATCTATGTGGTTCTCCTGGAAAAAAATAGATAACTGAGCTAAACATGACTTACTGTTCAGTATATAGTAATGACTATTCTACAAAAGCCGAATATAATAGATTTGATATACTATAAACAATAACATAAAAACTTTGAGACTAGCAGGGATGTATTTAATTTAAACTCAAAGTTTAAAAGTACACAAATGTTCAAATAATCATTTCATAAACACTGAGGACCTAATTAGATGTGAACTCAACAGCAATAAAATAAATATACACTAAATCACATCATCAGAAGCACACTTTACTTAGAAGAAAATTCCTATAATAAAGAGAAATTTGTGTCCACCTCTACCAATTTTTCATGTAAAATTATTACACCCAAAGGTGTCAAAAGGTAAGACCCTTGAGAAGTGATTAGTTCATAAGGGTTGATCTCTCAGAATAAGATTGTTGCCTCCATAGAAAATGCATCAGAGAGTTCTCCCAGCCCCTTTCTACCACCAGAAGTTGCAATCAGAAGCAGCTAATCTACAGTCTGAAAGATTACCCTTAACAGAGCCCGGTCATGCCTGTACCAGTTCTCAGACAATGAAGTACTGCAAAACTCTGAGAAATAAACTTCTGTCATTTACACATCATGCAGTCTGTGCTCCCTTATTATAACAATCTGGACTAATAAAGATACTATCCCAACATGGTTTACATTTATCACACAACTACTGAGAAAATTTGGGTCCCATTAAGGGGAATACAAGAGGAGTCTACTCCAATGGATAAGGATCAAGCATGACAGGGAAAATTGTAGTAGGTGATGCCAAATGTTCCTAAGAGCCTCAGTCAATGGCATTCCTGATTTAGTCTGCCTTGAGGTCCTCACACGCCTGTCTAGAAGAGTTTACTCCCATTCATTACTTGGCTGGTCCTTTATTCCTTTTCTTGGTCATTGGCTAAGTAGGACTTTCTTGGATCACTCCTACATCTAAATGTCCTTCTGTATGAGTGAGTTATATTCCCTAACTTTTCCTCACAAAACCTATTCTAGTTGAACATTTATGTTATTTCACTTACTGATTGCCCACTAACCATGACCTCCATGAGAGTGGAGAGCAAGTCAGATTTATTCAAGGCTTTATCTTATGAAACACAGAATGTCTTTAGAATTACAGTAAATAATAAACGCAAATAAGTCATCTACTTTGCATGACTATAATTTTAGGAGACATGAAAAGGGCAATTTATTTATCACAGATACATTTTTGATAAAATGCAGAGGTCTGTAAAACAAAACTATCAGTGAAAGCATCAGAAGACTTTCTGAAATTGTCTTGGGAAATCAAAACTCTAACTTGAGAACTAACAAAACTAGAACTGAATACCTTGTCGATTTTAACAAACAGAAAGTGGATTCATATATATATATATATATATATATATATATATATATAAAATTTATACATATATAGCTACATATTGTTCTCAACAAGTACAACAAGATGAATGGATGGATGGATGGATGGATAGATGAATGGATGGATAAGATTATGAATCCAGAAGATAGTTGCCCATAAGTTGTTGAACAGTTCTGCATATAATCACTTTCTTTATTATTGTTTTATTTTTTTAATAATTATTTATTACTTCAGGTTACATCTCCATCATAGTGTCCTCTTTCCACCCCTCCCAGTCCCACCCTCCCACCCTTTACCCCTAACCCTTCCATCCCACTCCTCTGGAGTGGAGTGTCCCTACATATCAGTCCCCCGTCCCAGCTCAGCAGTCATATGAGGGCCAAGAGCCTCCTCATACACTGGAGGCCTACAAGGCAGCACCACTAGGGCAAAGTGTCTCCCTGACAGGAAACAAAGTCTATGTTCATGTTCCCTTTGATGCCTTGTTTGTAGTATAGGTATGCTGTACTATAAGGTTAAAACCCAATTAAAAGTGAATAGATTCCATGTGCATCCTTCTGAGTCCAGGTTAGCTCACTCAGGATGAGCTTCTCTACTTCTGTCCATTTGGCTGCAAATTGAATCATTTCCTTGTTTCTTATGACTGAGTGGTATTCCATTGTGTAGATGAACCACAGGTTTTGTTGTTGTTGTTTTGTTTTGTTTTTTTTTTTAATCCATTTCTCGGTTGAGGGACATCTGGGTTGTTTCCAGTTTCTAACTATTACAAATAAGGTTGCTATGAACATAGATGAGGAAAGGTCCTTGTGGTTTGGTGAGAAATCTTTTGGATGTATACCTAGAAGTGGTATGGCTGGGTCTTGAGGTAGAACTATATCAAGTTTTCTAAGATATCTCCAGACTGATTTCCATAGTGGTTGTACAAGCTTGCACTCCTACCAGCAATGGAGTAGGGTTCCCCTTTCTCCACACCCTCGCCAGCATGTGCTGTCATTTGAACTTTTGATCTTAGCCATTCTGACAGGTGTGAGATGGAATCTCAGAGTTATCTTGCATTGCATTTCTCTGATGATTAAGGATGCTGAGCATTTCTTCAAGTGTCTCTCAGCCATTAGGGATTCCTCCTTTGTGAATTCTGTTTAGCTCTGTTCCCCATTTTTTTGATTGGATTATTTGGTTTCTTGGCATTTAATTTCTTGAGTTCTGTGTAGATTTTGGATATTAGCCCTTTTTCGGATGTGGGGTTGGTGAAGATTTTTTTCCCAATCTGTAGGTTGCTGTTTTGTTTGAATGACAGTGTCTTTTGCCTTCCAGATGCTTTTCAGTTTCATGAGGTCCCATTTATTGATTGTTGGTCTTAGATCCTGAGCTGTTGGTGTTCTGTTCAGGAAGTTGTCACCTGTGCCGATGAGTTTGAGGGTTTTCCCCACTTTCTCTTCTAATAGATTTAGTGTGTCCAGCCTAATTGCTCATTTCTTTATTTTTTTAAACATTTATTTATTTATTCAAGTTACATCTCAATCACAGTCCCCTCCTACCTCCCCCTCCTGGTCTGAGATGGTCCTACCTGGTCCTACCCTTTTCCCCCTCACCCTACTATCTTCTTTTTTTTTTTAATTTAAGGTGTATCTTCCCCCCCCCCAACAGTTCCCCCTTTTAGTACAATAAAAGGCTCTTTTTCTTATAACAACAGCCTTCATTTTAAAACTGAGGCCAAAAATGATTATGCAAATCTCCTCAATTCATTATGCCACTAACCCATTAAACCAGTATTTTTTGAATATGCCAAATACCTCATGTTTTCCTAAGAGTTCAACAATGAAAAAATAAAAGAATATCCCTTCTTGGAGCTAACTGGAAGGAGACAAAAAGTAAATCATCATTTAATATGAAATCCCTGCATACTCTGTAGTTCTCATAAGTCAAGTCACTTGAGTTCAAGTAGTGGAAGCAGTTCTTATTCTCAAAGGGAGGACTGAAGAATAAAAGACACAAATTTTAAGTAACCAAAGGAGGTTTTAGAATATGCTCTTATGGAGACAGTGGCATTTGCAGAGATCACACTGTGTAGAAGAGATTGAAGAAAGACCCATACAAATAAATGAAAGAAAGTAGATGTTTTAAGAATCAAGAGACAGTTAATGGACAATCTATGCAAGACTTCATAGGCATCCCCAAAGATATTAAGGAAATTGAGAAGCATGAAAATAATCTTGTACTAGATTTTTAGATACTTTCCATTAGTTTTTATCTTTCTTTGAACAATATTTGCATAAAAATGTCACCAAAATATAACCAAATAGGAAAGGCTTGGGTTCTTCTCAGATATTTCCCTAAAAGAGTGCAATCACAGTCTTGCTTTTTCCTTCCAAAATTCTCCTATCGTGAACGTGAGATTGTCAATTCAGCAGTCAAGTTGGATCAGGAAGGAATGTAACAAACTTGGAGAAGGCAGGTTTTCACATACTAGCACGGGTTTATGCATCTCTGGGCTTCCCCTTCATAAAAAGCATCAAACATTCTAAGCCTTCACCACCTACTGAGGTAAAAAGGAATGCCACAGATGGAAGGTGACACACCAGAGGATTGTTGGGTGATGGAGCAAACATCAAGAACTATTGTGAACATGACATATGTGAGATACTACTTGGATGTTCAAGTGAGCAGTTATATAAAAGGTCTCTAATTCCTAAATAGTCTAGATTAAATAAAGACATTTGAGGTGATTACATATAAAAGACATTTGCTGTCCAGTGTGATGGCTTTAACCCTTTAACCCCAAGATTGGGGATATAAAAGCAGTAAAAATAAAACAAAAGAAATCTCAGATTCAGTGCATGTTCAAAAAGTCTCACATGAGACCCTGTCCAAACAAGAATATTTTGCCCACACACATAAGCATGTACACAAAAATATAGAAAGAAGGTAGAGACATTGTAACTGTCATATACTGCTGATGTGTAAATAGTCCAATGCTTTCTCAAATTTTTAAACATAGTTGCCATATGATACAGATATTCCATTCCAACATATACCCTAGAAGAAATTAATATATCCACAAAGAAACTCTTATTCATAAATATTCATAACAAGCTTTATTCATAGTACCCATAAATTGGAAATGACTTAAGTGTGCCTCAACCAATGAATGGACCAATCAAATTTTATATCTTTATAACTTCACATTATTCAGCAATTAAAAAGTAATGAGCTACTAATAGATTCTGTAAAGTACTTGAACTTTGAAGACACAAGAAAAATTATAGATATAAGTGATGTGTGTCATTGAATACCACACACATGAAAAGTCTAGAGTAAACAAATTCAGAGAGACAAAAAGATAGGATGGTGCTCAAATCATTGGGGATGGTAGGTGTGGGAAAGAATGAGGTAGTGATAATGCATATAGACCATTCTTTATAGAATAATAGAAGTACTTTTAGAATAAGTTGCTTAATTTGGGAATATGCTAAAACCTAACCAGATTACATTGCTCATGCTCTATGGATTAAATCTCATTTAATGATTTAAAAGTGTCAAAAAGAAACTGGTTTGAGGAAAGAAAAAAACCAAAGAGCCAGAGCAAAGCCTCACAGCTGCCAGATCTGAAGCTCCCTGCTGCCTCTCCCTGGACCTGCTCACCTGTGCTCGCCTGCAAGCTGACACTGCCTTTGCCACTACAATTCACCCCCTCTTCAGCCCCACAGGTTAAATGACTTCACCCCTTGCCTTTACCTCCCCAGTTGTGACAATGTCTCTACCTTCTTTCTATATTTTTGTGCACATGCTTATGTGTGTGGGCAAAATATTCTAAAAACAGTTGACAAGTTTTCTGTCAGAATTTCCAAAATTTGGATCCAGATTTCTGTTTGGGACATACTTAGTCCTATGTAAACAAAAATAAAATTGAAAACAATTGATTACTTATCACAAAAAAATGATCCATTGGAATAACCATTCACAATCAAGGTCACGTATATCTTTATACTACAAGATAAATGCATCTATCCTCTATGGATCTTTGCAATATTTATTAAGACATCATTTAAGAAGACTTAAGCCATATTCTAGCTTCTAGATTGGTCTTTTTCATTTTTTTCTGATCTAACTACATAATGTACTTTGTCACAAGGAAGAATTTTTTTTTTCCAATTCCTCCCAAACTTAAACTGTATCAGACTTCCTAGTACTCTATTGGCACATCCCCAGAGACTTTGATGACATACCCTCCAGGTAGGAACCGAGGATGCCCATTTCTGACTAGCTCCTAAGTAATGCTGCTGATGGTATCAAAGAAAAACTTTGAAATGGTTAGTTATTAATTCACTATATAGCTTCATCTAAGAGTGGGCACTCATGAGATTTCTCCCATCCACATTGGCATGACAAGTTTATGTTGTATTTATGCAGGTTGCTTTGGGTATTTATGAAGCTGGCTTGTTCAACCATCCAGATCATTGATATTGTATGGGTGCAGCTTTGCTGTCATATCTAGAAGACATATATTGCAGCCGACCGCCTGGTCTTACAATCTTTCTCCTTCCTTGTCCATAGGGTTATCTGAAGACATGAGTGTCAGTCTTGTGTTGTAGATGTAGCATTTGGGGCTGAGCATATAGTCAATTGCTCTCTCTGTATCTTGACCAGTTGTGGGTTTTCTGCAATGGTCTTAATCTGCAGCCAAATGAAGCTTCTTTGATGAGGAATGACAGCTACATTTATCTGTGAGTGTTATGTATTTAGAATACAGTCAGTAATTATCTTGGTTAAAAAAGTGACAGTAGTAGGTTCTTCTCAAAGATTTATGACCTCACTAGCCATAGGTAGTTGTCTAGCTTTCCAGTACCAGGAATCTTTCCTGATGAACATACCCCAAAGTCAATTAGATGTTGTTGGTTATTGCTATTAGCAGTACCCCTACTGCATCTTTAGGGATATCTTTCTGGGCTGGTCATTGTTATAGTTCATGGGCATCACAGCTTGGTAGACTATTCATGGCTCTTCTCCCTTGGCAGCTTGCATTGCACCTTCCTGTACTATGAAGTTAGTCTTCAGAGAGGAGACATTCTGGTCACATTCAGCTCTGGTTCTCTGAATACTGTTTCTGTAGTATGCAATGTCTTCAGCAATTTTAACTTACTTCAAATTCTGGATGGTAACCAAGGGCAACTACAATATTTTATATTGTGGTGAGAGTCCCTTAGACTCTCCTGACCAGCAACTTGAAAGGAGGTTTCTCATACCTAGTGCTGGAGGTTTTGTTACATATTTGTGACTCTTTGGAGGAGCACTATCATCTAAAGTGTTGTAACATTATTTAAATGTGTGTGTGTGTATGTGTAGACATACACTTGTAATATTGTACTTGTAGGTTAATATGTAACGGTTCTGTACATATTTTTCAAATATCCTTAGTATTCTTTCCCCCCCTTCTGTTTCATCCTTTCTGACCCCTCCTCAGTTAAAGCCACCACCCATTTTTTCATTTCCCTCTTCATATCACCTGTATCTCACACTCTTACAGCCCAACAGTAGTTAATAGTAGTTAAGGTGTAGGTGTATTATTAAAGGAAGCTTTGGGGATAGCAGATCTACAATAGTAAGATCACACCTTCCAGACTATCATTTTTCAACAGTTGAATTTAAGTATATTACTACATATGTAATAAGTTTGGACCCTGAATTCTCAGCCTTTAATAATAAAGGTAACACATTGCTTGTCATTTGTTTAAAAACAGTTGTTCTCATAATTCCAGAGTGCTCATTTATCTGAAAATAGTACTGATACTGTTGAGCAAAGTTACCAAGTGAATGCCCATATTATGCAAAATGACAGAATTATTCTTGATACTATTCAATAAAACTGAAAATATCAATAAATTGTGTAACAAAACATTTCACAAATGGAATGCTGTAACCATTAACCATAAGAGCCAGTGGTAAATATTACATGTGTGTCATTAAAACCCTATGATTCTTTCAATTGGTCTGGCTTTGATTTTTGTTTTTGTTGTTTTGGTTTGGTTTGGTTTGGGACAGAGTCTCACAGTACAGTCCAGGCTGGCTTCAAGTTCAGAGTACTTTTTATGCCTCAGCCTCTCAAATGTAGGGATTATAGGCATGATCCACTACATGGTTTCTTATTATTATTTTGAAGGAAATTTTTTTATTGAATTTATAAAATGAATTACAAAAATGAAATATTATTTAAACAGCATATACATACATATTTTTATTTTGAAAGGTGTTCTTTCCAGAGAGACAAAATGAAGAAAGGGAAGAAAGGATTGAAAGGAAAAGAAAAATAAAAGAAAGTTGCCCAAAGCAGAATTCCTGACTCATGGGTGGGTGTAGTCAGCATCTTGCTCAACTGCACACTTGGATTCTGCAGGTTTGGGCAGTAGCCACAATTTGGCAATTTTAACAGTTTCCCAGTTGACACTGATGAACAAGGATCACACATTGTATGGAAACTCTAGTATGTGCTGCCCAGCTTTATGGTGTTCTACAGATAATGTTAATATCCCATGTATTGCAATGAGAATAGGAGATAAACATTTCAGCATATCCTCCATAATTCACTAAAACATCTATAAATGCTTAAAACTTAAATTGTGTCTAAAGACTCCAACTCTTCCATATCCTTTCCAGAAAGCTTTCTGATTATCTCTTTATTGGTGCTAAATCCAAATATGTGGAGATATTCTGTTCTGGCTCTTATTGATACTTCTCTGATATTTAATGATATAAGAATCTTGCATATGCTTCTGACCATGTATTTATACTTTCTAAAAGATACATATATATAGATATCTAGACAACCAAGTCTGATCTGGCTTATTCATTCATTAACTTACAGATTCATCTAACAAATATTTACCAAGTTGCTATCGTATGTCAGTATGTTGTATGTCTCTAGCAAAAAATCAAAATGTAATATGGTTTATAAGCTAACAAATTATCTTGGGTTTCGAAGTCAGAAATGGTGGTTCAACTCTGGAGACTGAGACCGGAGTCTTATGAATGTTAAGCCAGCCTGGGTTACATGCTAGGTGAAAGGACGGAAGGAGGAAGGGTAGGCCCTGAATTCTTTTGCACAGCTTGTGAGCAAATGTGAGCCAGTGGACTAGATTTATATCTTTCCCACAGAGAGAAAAGAGGGTCCTGCATCCCAGGAGAAGGAATAACAAAGGTTTGACTTGTAGCCATGGGAACTATGCTGTGGGGTCAGAGATGAACTTGACTGAAGGGTTTTCTGTGATAGCCTCCTGGCACTTAATCTCAGCCAAATATTAATGGGCAGAATTTATTGCAGTTGACTTCTGAAATTAAAAATGACCATCTGTGGCACATGTGTATGGTATGTAAAACAGTAATATACTGTGGATCAGTCTGATCTAAAGCTAAGAGCATTAGGATGGTGACAGGCTGCTGAACTTACTCGTACCAAGAGAGCAAAACGAATCAGCTGGATACTTGCACCGCTGGATACTTGCACTGCCCCAGGTGCAGGTAACATGCTTCAAATATGACGCACAGCATGTATGAGATGTTTGTTGACAGTTCCCTCCTTTGCCTTTATAACAGACTGTGCTGTGTACATCTGGAAATACAGTCTACTTAACCAGAACAGGATAGCTAATTAAAGAAAACTCAATGTTAGAGAAAAACGTTCACTAGTATCAGAGTCTGGAGATGGAGCCTGTACTGAGCTTTCCAAGTAGATGGTCCTGGTAAAAGTAGAAATGTAGGTGCACACATCTGTGACAAAAAGAAAAAGAAAGAAAGAAAAGTAATAGCATCTTCATTCAAAAATAAAATGCACCAAAAGTTTAGTTGTTACAATTCAAATATGATCATGGGTACATTGCTTACTATCTACATATAGATTGTGACTTATATATATCAAGACTGAAAATGCAAAACCTCAGTAGGAAGCTGGCCTTAGAGAAAGTATGCAACTTGACAAGAAATGGAAACACGAAGCGTGCATATGTTCATTGTATTGTATATGTGCTTCTTCATACTGAATTGTCTGGATCAGAGGAGGAAAAACAAGGCACTTAAAATCTGTTCTTAGAACATCTTATCCCAGCAGAGTGTAGGCTATTGTCTCTGTGGCTTTGGGTTGTGCTCACACAGTGAACTCAGAAGATGTTTGTGCCAAGGTTCTAATGTATGGGTGCCTTTGTGGTGTTATAACTAAACTATATAATGTCCAAGCACTTTCCTACCAGATACTCGAAGATGCTCAAAGACTTTAAATTTTTCTATAATTGAAGGGCCCTAGTAGGCCAGAGCATGGCAAACATGGCTCTGGCAGGACTTGTCCTTCTCCCATTCCCTCTGCCTTGCTAAACCATTAGATGACATTCCTAAAGCTAGCCTAAAGATCTATTCCCTTACTTGGCCACTTCCTCCTCCTCATGCTGACCACCAAGGTCTAGCTATCAGAGCATTGGGGTCCAGCAATCAAAAGCCCCCTTTGGTTCACCTAATTAACATGTCCAATTAAAATTAAACACTCATCCTAACATGGGGTTTCCCCCTTTACCTTTATAAACTGCCATTTGTCTATGGGTCACATCTGTCTCCCCTCTACCCAGAGACATTCATTTTTCTCTTTAGGACAAATATCCCTTCCCCCCTCTCTCTTGTTCCTTTTTCATTTTCCAGTGTCCTCTATACCCTGTCTTTCTTATTCCCTGCCTTTGTCTTTCTGTGGCAAATAAATCTCCTGGTATGAACTATGCCAATAACTGGTCCTTTCAATGAGAGGAAAATTAGAGTAGCAATCAAAACAGTGCATTATTGCTATCTGATGAGTGGCTTTAATAGTCTCAAGTTCAATGATCTAACCTGCCTGACAATGTCATGCAGAAGGATGGAGATGGACAGAGGGAGAAGAAAGCAGAACAAATCTGTGTTCATTTGACAGTATTCATCATCTTCCAACTGTGACCGAAATCCAGCTCAAACTGAAAAGGGAGCATGCAGAGCCTTCTGGATATGTAAATGTTCAATTCAATAAAACACATAATTTATTCTTTTAAAAGAAAAGAAAGTATGGGCCAAGACCACTTTGACTCTAATGTGGACAGGTTGTTGACAGAGGACAGAGGGACAGTCAGTATCATGCTATGGCATGAGAACTCACCAGAGATCAGTTTAGCAAAAAAGTGGTAAAAACATGCCTCCTCACTTATTCATTTACTAAACAAATAATTTTCTGACTATTATATATGAAACATCTGGTGAAATATATTGCATTCAACAATTGCATTCTGCATGACAGTCTGGATTGTGTGTGTGTGTGTGTGTGTGTGTGTGTGTGTGTGTGTGTGTGTGTATGTTGTTTAACTTAAGTCAACAATGCAAACCTGAAGTTGTGACAAGAACTAAAAATTATTCCCAGGCATTATTATAATGCCGATAATAAGGGTAAGCTGAGAAGACGCAGAATTGTGACACGGTTTCCTAGTTTACAGTGAGCCATAAAGATCAGAGTGTAGGACCAAACCAGCAGGGACTACACATGAGACCTTGTCAGGGAGGGCATAAGGAGAAGGATGCAGAGAGGGAAAGAGAATGGGAGAGAAAGAATGAGAACTAAGCAAATGTTTATCTGTGAAAGAAGTAAAGCAGCTGAACATCATGGTTTCTACATTTACCTAAGGAAACCAAAGGAATGAGGAGTATAACAGAGGAAGTCAGTCAGGCAAGCAGAGGCTAGGCTGTGGCAGCAGCTGTCACATCATGGCAGCTTAACCCAGAACACGTGTGTTTCTCTCTTAGTCCTGTGAGCTGATACCACGCCCTACAACTCTGCCTCCATTCCCATTCTGGAAGCAGTCTTCGTATAGAATATCGTCACACTCAAAAGGACAAATGCAGAAAGGTTAAAACTAGTCGCCTGACCTTAAAGAGGAGTCATTAGAGATGTTCTTCTACAAGATGCTCTGATGTTAGAAGGCTGAAATTCTTAGTTAACAAACTAAACTACATGTCTACTGTGGCTGAGTAGAGTGAGAGAAATCTGTTAGAAGAGGAAATCTATCTGTAGCCTACAAGCAATGTACTTCTATGTAGCTTAATCCACAAGATGTTTACCCAAGAAGTGTTTTTTAACTTTTAAATGGTAGAAGAATATAAATATTTAGCAATGGTTTCTAGCTCAAAAAGTATTTGCTGAATCTTTAGAAGTAGCATATAAACAATCTGATCCATCCTGCCCTCGCCATTCCCCACCCCCAGACTCAGTCTTGGTTGCACCTTCGGCGGGCTGCTCTTGTCCACTCAATTGACATATGCCCCCTGTGACACATCCAACCTTCAGGCCTCACCTTGAGGGCTTATTCAGTGCTCCTGTCCCTCATTAAAGAAGCTGGGTTTGTTGCTGCTGCTGCTGCTGCTGCTAGTGGTGGTGGTGGTTTGCGACAGATGGAGATCATTATTGAAAGACATAACTAGTCAAAAATCATAGAACTAACCGTGGGGTGACCAGACCTAACTGATTCATCTACAGAACAATCACTACACCTAAGGCTTAAAGAATATTATTAAATGGGGACAGAAATATTTCAAGAGCCAGAGGGCCAGGATGACTGTTGCGGGATTGTGTTGTACATATAAGGCATGAAGCTCCAGCCATGAAATCTCAACAATATGGCTACCAAAACAACACTGGAGTCAACTGACATGACAATGTGTGTGTGGGAAAATATCAAAAGCCTTTGCTCCTAGATGAAGATCTATGGATAATTAAGGACTAATCAGAGAGAGAGCATTGGTCTCTCCCAGTGATGAGTCCTTAATCAGCTATCCAATGCCAAATGGTCAGCCCAAAACACATATACATAGGAGCAACACTAAATGCCTCAGCAGGTTATATTTATGAATTTGTTTGTGTGTGTTTGTGAGAAAGAGACAGAGAATAAATAACAAAGAAAAAGAGGCCATCATTTGAAAGAGAGAGAAAAAAAGGAAGGAACTTAGGAGAAATTGGAGGGAATGGTTAATGATATAAATACAGTGAATATAAAAAAATTTAAATAATAAAACTATTGACATAATTTTCTTGTAATTGCTACTTCATATCATTGGAATATTCTAAAGATTGTGTTCCTACTGCTGAAGTTCAGCTGTCTGGTAAGAGCAGGTTAAACATTTGTCATCATCTTTTGATGACACTAGTCTTGAACAGCTTCACAGCTCAGGCTCTAGATCCATATAGCATGCTGCCCAAGGGCAATGAGACAGCAAGTTCCCTGACTGAAGGAGCCAAGTATGTTTCGCATAGAAATTCTAGAGTCTACACAAGCAACCACACTCATCAATAATGACATCAGGGGAATCTGCACTGCATCCTCCTTTTGACATCCTTCTGGCTGTGCTCATAGAAAAGCCATAACTGCCAGGAAGAGATGGGAGTAATGCAACAAAAATGTCACTGATGACACAGTAAGACTGTATGAAGCCTTGAAAACATGTCTGACTCTACTTTCCTCAACACTGGACATTTAGAAACTTTTCTGACTTCTCCAGAAAACACTTGGCACAATGTCTCTAACCATCTCTCACCTTCCAAAAGCAATAACAATAATCTGTTTGACTGGAATTTGCAAATATTGGCAAACTTTGATCTGAACTATACCTAGATGGCTTGATATATCTGACATAACTGGGTTGCCCCAAACTGAGCCTCACTCCTATGCAAAGGCAGAAAGACTTTTAAATCTTCCCCTGGGAAGGCTGTCAGCGAAGGAAGAGGCCTGTGTGCCTTGCAAAGCTTGCTACACAAACCTTGTTAGGAATGAATTTGGTTTTGCTATTTTAAGGGGGAAAAGTTAAAGAATAAGAGTCTCCTTAGAAAACCCAAAAGCCAACATTTTCCTTATCATAATTACCGCATATGAATGCCCACCCCTGGAGCCCTTGCTGGCTTTCATTTTCATTTTCATGACATTTCACAACACTTTAGACTCCAGGAGACAGTCTTGACAGTATGAACTTTCATGATAAAAAGAAATCTTATTTTTGGCTTCTAATGTCAAACTATAAACAGATCTAATGAGTTGAAGTAGTGTCTGAAATAAATTAAATTTAAAATATAAGAACAGCACTGGGGAGGTGTCTACAAGGATAAAAGAGCTTGTTGGACAAACATGAGGTCATGGGTTCAGATTTTCAATGCCCATTTAAAAAGCCAAATGAGCTACCCACACCTGTAACCCCATCACGGTGTCACTGAGATAGAAAGGATGTTTGGATCTCTGGGGCTTGCTACCTGCAAGACCTGCTGAAACAAAAAGAGGTAAGCCTCAAGGTCAGTGAAAGACTCTGTCTGAAGGGGATATGGCAAAGAGGACACCAAGTACCTTCATCTGGTCTGTATATGTATGCATATATGCCTACCCCTACAAAAATATGTACATGTATGCATGCAAAATAAAACCTGAAGGCTATTCATGAGGTAGTTGGTTATATTCTTCAGTGGAAAAGTTTTTTGATACATTGGCTTCACTTGGGAGGCATAAGTAGACATTTAACTAGTCTATGTCAGGAAATCAATGGCCAGGAATTCTGTACCATATTCAGTAATGACTTCCAAAAGCACTAATCAACTTGAACTAAGATGACATTTGGAGTCAGTGGGGAACAAATAATGGAAACAGCAACCTTTCAAGGAGACAGGAAAAATTGAAATCTGATTAGTTCAAACAAATACTTAATTGCTGTTATAGTTTGGAATATGTGTTAAAAGCTGGTCATCCCCTTGAGGTTTACACGGGGTGATAGATCTTTAAGGTAGTGATACCTAGTGGCAGGAAGTTGGGCCATTGGGGTTGAGCACTAGAAGAGATTTTGGAATCCCAGCCTTTCAGTTCTCTTGCTTCTCAGCCACCATGAGGTCAACAGCTTTCCTCTACGATCTGCTTCTGCTGTGCAATGTTCTGCCTAATCACAGGTCCAAAGCCATGGCTCCAACTGACCATGGATCCAAAAGTCTCAAACTGTGAGCTAAATTATATTTTCCTCCTTATATGTTATTTGAGTTCTTAAACTTGGGTATTTTTGTCACAACAACTAAATTTAACATAAATTCTCAGTAACAACTGTTTGTGAACTGTTTGTTGTTCTTCCTCAAATGAGAAAAAATAAGCTATGGGAAGCCATAGACTTCACTAAGATGAGGAGAGGGTAGGCACCTTTGAAGGGCCCAGCAGAACAGACCAGGCTGGGTCACAGATCAGATACTACCACGAAGCAGAAAGGCTAAAATCTGGCCTTTGCAGCAGAAATAGCTAAGGCAGTGATTCTCAACCTTGGGACACTCGACCCCTTGAGGGTCAAATGACCCTCTCACAGGCATCACACACGAAATATCCCACAATGAGATATATATATATATATATATACATATATATATTACAATTCATAACAGTAACAACATTGCAGTTATGAAGTAACAACAAAAATAATTTTATGGTCGAGAGCTACCACACATTACAAAATTTATTAAGAGGTCGCAACATTCGGAAGGTTGAGAACCACTGAGCTAAGTTTTATGTAGAGCTAGTTATTAGAAGAATCCCAAGAGCATGTCAAAGTCTAGTAGAAAATAAGGGTGATAATTAGTCTGCACTGAGGCTTTTGGAATATACAGGACATGGAGCAACTGCAGAAAGGTCACTCATGCCCTGAGATTTCTCGGACAGAGACTCTGCTGTTGTTGCTTGGGTCTGAATTGCATAACCATCTACAATGGGAGGTTCAACATCCCAAGGTTTTCTGAAACCAAGCTTAGTGAGTAAATCTTTTTTTTTTCATTTTCAGTATATATTGATACCCAACAAATTGCATAGAATCTGTAAAACGTCTGGGCCAGGCATGGTGTCGCACGCCTTTAATCCCAGCACTTGGGAGGCAGAGGCAGGAGGATCTCTGTGTGTTCGAGATCGAGGCCAGCCTAGTCTACAAAGCAAGTCCAGGACAGGCAGGGCTACACAGAGAAACCCTGTCTTGAAAAACCTAAAAAAAAAAAAAAACCATGTCTGCACTGGTCCAGTACATGCTTCCCTTACTATGTGATCGCCACAGTGCAGTGCCCTTGGGTTATCACCCTGTTTCAGAACCTCACATATGCAAATAGATTCATAACATTCAACATCTTCAGACAACTACCAACCCTCATTGTATATTTCTTACAACATACACTATGTGTTTAAGTCAAACTAAAATATTTTTATATCACAAGTCATGTAATAACTTCAAGAAAATCCTGACATTAGACCAAAATGTAAAGAGGGAGATATTAACATTTTCTATTTCCTTTAAAAATCTTGCTATCAGCCAGTACAGTTAACAAAACCAGGGTGCCCACATCTCAGGATATTTAAGGAGGCATCTGTGGCAGAATTTTTGTTGCTGATGTGTTTCATTTCCAAACACTTTTTCCTGGACAGATAAAGAAGATTTTAGCTTTTTAAATAACTTATCTCAAGGGAACAAAATGAAAGCTTTCACAAATAGGACATAAAATATTACTTAAATAGAAGTCTGTGATAATTATTCCATAATGGAAGGGATGTGATTGTGTGTGTGTGTGTGTGTGTGTGTGTGTGTGTGTGTGTGTGTGTGTGTGAGAGAGAGAGAGAGAGAGAGAGTGACAGCTCAGTCTCCTGCCAGTGCATGTCATTTTGTCCATTTCACAGAAGAAATCTAAAGCTTCCCAAGAGCACTTGCTGAAATATCTTGGGCTATTGAGCAGATGGTCCTGATGTGATACTGACATTCTGCATCATCTTTTTTTTTTTTTTACTTTTTTTTTCCTTTATTTTTTATTTCTTCAAGTTACATCTCAATCGCAGTCCCCTCCCTATTCCCCCTCCAGTCCCACTCTCCCACCCTCAACCCCCCATCCTCTTCCCTTTTTTTTTTCTTTTAAGTTTAAGGTATATCTTATTTCCCCCTACAGTTTCCCCTTTCAGTCCAAAAAATGGCTCTTTCTCTTATAATAACATATACAATACAGTACAACAGAGGTAATTAGGCCACAGTTATGAGGGTTATATGGCTTAACGTACATTCCCAATGTCCAGTCCATATGTACTTGGTACCTGACTTTAACATTCTACTATCTAAACATCTCCATGAGTTTAAAGGTCTATATCTGACTCAACATTCATACTAACTTGCAACACAATTTTAAAAGTATCTTCTTAGATCTATAACACTCTCTTGACTCCTAAACAACTCAAAATTAAATTATGAGACTCTAGCTATCTGTTCTTCAACCACCTCAGAGACCTGAGAGGGATAAATATATCTGATTTTATAGGAAGTACAGGGCCTGCAGCTTCCCAAACTAAGAAATGACATACCTGTGGCTGCCTGGACAGTTCCCATTTTCTCTCCATACATTACAGTATCGCTCTTCAGTCGTTTGGCCCACTTCTCTGACAGACATTGATTGTAGAGCAGGGGTTATGAAGGACTTACCTACCCTGTCTTGGCAGAGCTAGGCTGTCGACTTACCTGCTTCCAGGTTTTGTCCTTTTTGGACAGCATTCTGTCTACAGTTGGGGCAAGGGGCTTTTCCTACCAAGAGATAGGCTTGCAACTAATTCAATCATCTCCCACTGGAGATTATTCGATGCTCATCTTCTACTTGGAGGAGAATAGGGGGTGCTGTCAGGAGTTGATATGTCTTGATATAAAAAAAATCTAAAGTTACAAAAACATCTTTGAATGCCATATTCTGCAGATCTCTTGAGGTTTTTGAAGAGGCCCTATCTATCTCTTATATTAGGGTAAGCAGATGTTGCTTGTCTCTTGCCGGTTTATTTCTGCTTAGCTAAGAAAGTAACTATAATAGGCTGTCATAGTACCTAACTGAATGACCGGCTTGCATAACCATTAGTTTGCATTTCTTAATTTTCCTAAACAGTTTATGACAATTAGTAGTAAAAAGCCGAAACATCACATTTCATTTTTTTTTCTTTGCCTCCTAACCCTTCCATCCCATTTCTCTGTGGTGGAGTGTCCTTATATAACAGTCCCTCATCTCAGTTGAGAGGTCGTATGAGGGCCAAGAGCCTCTTCATTCATTGGGGATCTACGAAGCAGTACCATCAGTGAAAAGTGTCTCATTGCCCGGGAGAGAGAACTACTAAACAAACAAACCAATAAGCATACAATAGATAAAAAAGACTAAAAAATAGAAAAAATATAACTAATATATAAAAAATAAATAAATAATAAGAATTAAAAATAAGAAGTCTATGTCCAAGTTCCCTTTGGTGTGTTAGTTGTAGTATCGATACCTTCTACTATATAGCTAAAATCCTACTATAAGTGAATAGATGCCATATATGTCCTTCTGAGTCTGGGTTAGTTCACTCAGGATGAGGTTTCTAGTTCCATCCATTTGGCTGCAAATTGCATAATTTCATTGTTCCTGATAGCTGAATAATATACCATTGTATAGATGTACCACAGTTTTTTGACCCATTCTTCAGTTGAGGGACATCTGGGTTATTTCCAATTTCTAGCTATTACAAATAAATGCCAAGAAACCAAATAATCCAATCAAAAAATGGGGGACAGAGCTAAATAGAGAATTCACAAAGGAGGAATCCCTAATGGCTGAGACACACTTGAAGAAATGCTCAACATCCTCAATCATCAGAGAAATGCAACTCAAGACAACTCTGAGATTCCATCTCACACCTGTCAGAATGGCTAAGATCAAAAACTCAAATGACAGCACATGCTGGCAAGGGTGTGGAGAAAGGGGTACCCTACTCCATTGCTGGTGGGAATGCAGGCTTGTGCAACCACTATGGAGGTCAGTCTGGTGATATCTTAAAAAACTTGGAATAGCTCTGTCTCAGGACCCAGCCATACCACTTCTGGGTATACACCCAAATGCCTCTTCATGGAATCATAAGGAAGTTTCCTCATCTATGTTTATAGCAGCCTTATCTGCATCATCTTCTAAAGTAACTGTGTGTTGTGTGGCATTGTCTGCATAGCTAAAATAGTTGAAGTTAGATGATTTGCACTTTGATGATTAAGGAAACCATGCATATTTTAGATTTAAAGCATTATTTTTAGAAATTTGGGCATTTGAAATCCTCCTTTTCTATAACTTACTGGGTATTTTTTTTAAGGTTAAGCTCTTTTTTTAAAAAAATGTTTATTCACTATTTCAAGTTACATCTCCATCATAGTCCCCTCCCTCCATCCCTCCCAGTCCTATCCTCCCACCCTCTCCCCCTTCTTCCACCTATCCTAGTCCTCTGGAGTGGAGTATCCCTACATATGAGCCCCCTTCATTTCAGCAGCCATATAAGGGTTAAGAGCTTCCTCTTGCACTGGAGGCCTACATGGCAGCTCCACTAGGGCAAAGTATCCCACTGACAAGTAATAAAGTCCATGTTTTTGTCCCTTCCAGTCTGTTGGTTGTAGGATAGATATCCTGTACTATATAGCTAAAATCCAATTATAAGTGAATAGATGCTATGTGCATCCTTCTGAGTGTGGGTTAGCTCACTCAGGATGAGCTTTTCTAGTTCCATTCATTTAGCAGCAAATGCATGATTTCCTTGTTTCTGATAGTTGAGTAGTATTCCATTGTGTAGATGTACCACAGATTTTTAATCCATTCTTCAGTTGAGAGACATATGGGTTGTTTCCAGTTGCTAGCTATTACAAATAAGGCTGCTATGAACATAGATGAGGAAACTTCCTTATGATTCCGTGAGGAGACATTTGGGTGTATACCCAGAAGTGGTATGGCTGGGTCCTGAGGCAAAGCTATTCCAAGTTTTCTAAGATATCGCCATACTGACCTCCATAGTGGTTGCACAAGCCTGCACTCCCACCAGCAGTGGAGGAGGGTTCCCCTTTCTCCACACCCTTGCCAGCATGTGCTGTCATTTGAGCTTTTTTTTTAAATTATTACACACTTATTTATTAACAAATGCACTTACTTATAACAAATACACTTACTTACTACTCTTCCTATAAATTCCTACAACCCCTCTGAATGCCTACAACCCCTATAAATGCCTACGACCCCTAAGACCTAACCACTAAACCTATTGATAACTATTACCACTATTTTTTCTAAGGATACAGTCTCTGGGGCAGGTCCTCAGTCATCAGGAACACAGTCTCTGGGGTAGACTCTTTAATGCACTTAGCAGTCCTTTTTCTGGAATATCTCAGACGCAGGTTCATCAGGGTAAATTGGCTATGGTGACTTCACCTTAAATAAGGCTTGAGGCTTTCTTCTCTCTGGGAGACCTCAGCCGTCTGTAGGCCAACTTATTTCCTTTGTTAAAGCAACTCTGCCGCTCTGCCTCAGTCTTTAAAGCTGGCCACAGTTCCGTTCAGGCCGCTGTTCGGACAGGTCAAACCCCTCTAGGCAAAAGCTGAGCCACAGGGTTTAGTCCTTGGCCTTTTGCTGTCTTGCTGAGGCTTTCTCTGCTCACCAGCTTCCTTCTGCCTCAGGGAGATCTGGCCATTGGTCTACCAGCACTTTCTCCAGCAGTACTCTCTGAGCTCTCTAGTACCCGGGGAACCCTTAGCACGCAGCTCTCCCGGGCTCATCCACTTGCCCTTAAACAAGATCGCTCCTTGCTCCACCTGCTTCAGCTTAATTTGGGCTCTGCCCCTTTAACAGTTGAAAACAATGCCAGGTCATAAAGTCTTTACTTGTTTCACCTGGCTTCAACCTTGTTTATCAGTCCAAAGGGACTCCCCTCTTTCATGTGACTTCATCCATAAACTGATAAGCTAATTGCTCACAGCAAAGTTGATCTTCATTCTCCAAATTAAGAGACTGTATCAGAAACCTAGATATTCACTAAATCTGACTTATATTAATCTGCCCCTACAATGTAGAGTCTGAAGCTGCCACAGTCCCTCAAAGCTCAAGCAAGCTGAAGTCAAGAGGAGCTCTAAGCATTGTAGCTGAGCTATATTGGCCAATGGTTAACACGTGGTCCTTTTTTTTTTCCCTTTATTTTTTATTTCTTCAAGTTACATCTCAATCGCAGTCCCCTCCCTATTCCACCCTCCAGTCCCACCCTCCCACCCTCAACCCCCCCATCCTCTTCCCTTTTTTTTAAAGTGATTAACATGTTAACTTTAATGTAACCAAATTATAATGTATGCATATATGAAAATGTTACAGTGTGCTCCATGAATATGTACAAATGTTACTTCTTTTTTTTATATAAGTACTTTATTTTTTTTCTTCAAGTTATATCTCAGTCACAAACCCTTCCCTATTCCCCCTTCCTGTCCCACCCTTCCACCCTCTTCCCCTCCAACAGCTTCCCTTTTCAATCCAACAAATGGTTCTTTCTCTTATAACAGTAAATTCTATACAAAACAGCAGAATTAAATATGCCACATTTATGAAAGTTAAATGGCCCAGTATACCTTCCCAATGTCCAGTTCATACATATTTGGCCCCTGACTTTAACCTTCTACCTTCTAACCATCTCCATGAGTTTAAAGTTCTATAACTGACTTAGCTTTCATACTAACTTGCATCACTATTATAACCATCTTCTTAGATCTAGAACACCCTCTTGATTCCTAAACAACTCAAAATTTAGCTATGAGACTCAAGCTTTCTATTCTTCAACCACCTCAGAGAGCTGAGAAGGATAAATATATCTGATTATATAGGAAGTGCAGGGCCTGCAGCTTTCAATACTAAGAAATGACAAACCAGTGACTACCTGGACAGTTCCCATTTTCTCTCTGTACATTCCAGCATCAGTCTTCAGCCTTTTGGTCCTGTTTCTCTGACAGACATTTATTGTAGAGCAGGGATTATGAAGGACTTACCTACCCTGTCTTGGCAGAGCTAGGCTGTCGACTTCCCTGCTACCAAGTTTTGTCCTTTTTGGACAGCAGTCTGTCTGCAGTTGAAGCAAGGAGTTTTTACATGCCAAGAGATAGGCTTGCCACTAATTCAACCATCTCACACTGGAGATTCTTCGATGCTTATCTTCTACTTGGAGTAGAATAGGGGGTTCTGTCAGGAGCTGATATGTCACGATATCAAAAAAAAGTCTTAATTTAAGACCATCCTCTTCCCTTTTTTTTTAAGTTTAAGGTATATCTTATTTCCCCCTACAGTTTCTCCTTTCAGTCCAACAAATGGTTCTTTCTCTTATAATAATAAATGCAATACAAAACAACAGATTTAATTAGGCCACAGTTATGAGGGTTACATGGCTTAGCGTACATTCCCAATGTCCAGTCCATATGTATTTGGTACCTGACTTTAACATTCTACTATCTAACCATCTCCATGAGTTTACACTTCTATATCTAACTCAACATTCATACTAACTTGCAACATAATTTTAAAAGCATCTTCTTAGATCTATAATACCCTCTTGATTCCTAAACAACTCAAAATTTAATTATGAGACTCTAGCTATCTGTTCTTCAACCACCTCAGAGACCTGAGAGGGATAAATATATCTGATTTTATAGGAAGTACAGGGCCTGCAGCTTCCAAAACTAAGAATGACATACCAGTGGCTGCCTGGACAGTTCCCATTTTCTCTCCATACATTACAGCATCAATCTTCAGTCATTTGGCCCCGTTTCTCTGACAGACATTAATTGTAGAGCAGGGGTTATGAAGGACTTACCTACCCTGTCTTGGCAGAGCTAGGCTGTCGACTTACCTGCTTCCAGGTTTTGTCCTTTTTGGATAGCATTCTGTCTACAGTTGGAGCAAGGGGCTTGTTTTTTTTTTTTTTTTTTTAAAGATATAGCTCATTCACCATATTTTTTCCTTTTCCAATTGTCAGTTAATTACTTGCTTGTGTAATGCTTAGAATTTTGGATATTCATCCCATCACTACTGGAATCTATGCCATCTATGCATCCATTGGGGCATCTAACTCACTTGCAAAAAAACAGTACTATGGGGAAAGTAACAGCATGCTTCTGGGGCTGCGTCATAGGGACTAACATGTCCTCTTCAATTTAGTTCGCATCCCTGAACTAAAAGCCCAACAGTTGGGATACAATCATGTGAGGGTGAAGCTGGCGATACATAAAGAAATCATATGTCCTTGCTGTCATTAGCAGCTCCAAGTAGAGCTCCCAGACAACTGCCATCAAAATCTGCAGCCAGGTGACAGGGACACCTGGAGCATCCAATCCAGTGAGGCCCTGACAGGGATATAGTCCATAACTGCAAGGTGGCAGACCCTTCAATTGGGAATTTTCCAGGCAAATTCTCTGAATTCCCGACCCTTTAAAGTATGAGCAGAATAGTATTATTTTAACCTCACACATTTTTGGAAATTTTGTTATTCAGGATGGATAACTGAAATATTGTCTGATTCACATTTTCACTGTGAAATGAACATTTAGATTGCTAAAAAATAAGACGATCCCCTGCAAACATGCTGGCAAATGCACATGTGTATGCGCACATGTGCATGTGTGCACATGTGCCCACACACATGCAAAGGGCTTAATATGACTATGTTGCTTATGTCAGAGTAAATTTCTCACTCTCTGCCTTCAAGTCAACATTCTAGCTAGCATCGTCTGGCTTGTAAACACAGAAAAGGGCCTTCAGCAAATTCATCGCTGGTCTTTTCTCACTCAGGAAGGTTTTTACCCCCCCCCCCCGTGCCTCCCAATTTTCCACAAGAGATGGTGTTGGAAATAAAATGTTCCTTCCTGTGAGCATCCTCCAGTTAAAGAAGGACTGACTCACAAGTACAAGGGATTTGCAGCATCTTTCTTGAGGTCATTTCTCTAGCACAGTAAAAAAAAAAAAAAAAAAAAAAGTTAAGTTGTCTTTTCTATTGCTTCCATTGTGCTGGATGCAATATTTCACAAATGCAACCTAATACTGTGCTAGGCTACTTTTCTAACAGCCACATCATGCTACTGGCTAATGTTATGGCTTCCATCAAGTGGAAATCCCAGTGTTTTGCCACCTGTGCCATAGCCAAGCCGGCTCATTCTCATGCAGCTGACTTCTGAACCTAAACAGATCCTGAAACTTGGTTCTGTTTTATGTCATTTTATTAGTTTCTGCTCAGCGTGTCTCTGGTAGCTGCAATCATCTTTATTATCTGGTATGTCCCTTAAAGATTTTTTTGTGGTCTGGTTTTTAAATTTTATTTTATTTTTGTGAGCTTCATACATGATCACTGCATCTTCATCACTCTCCCCCCTCCTCCTCCCCTCGAATTTCTTCCTTCTAAATTCATGACATCTTTTTTACTATACTATTGACATACTATTGTCATACACATATACACTATATATATGTATATATATATATATCCTACTGAGTCTATTTAGCATTGCTCATATTTTCATATATCTAGAGCTAACCACTTCAAGTTGTAAAACCTACACCAGAACTTATCCTTAAAAAAAACATATTCTCACTCTCTTAGCAGCCATTGACCACCTACAGCTCTTCATCTAGGGGGTAAAATCTCGCAGCATTTCCTCCCCATGTTGGCTTTCTGGTGCCATTTTTCTGTCATGTTCAGATGATCACATCATTGATATTCCATAGATGTATTTTTTCCTGTCATGTCTAGGGCACTTCATCTGTAGAAGGAATCATGGTCCTGTGATTTTTACAACCTCCCTGAACTACACCCCCACCCTTCTTCCAAGATGTTCCTGTAGCCTTAAGTAGAGGCATTACCTAGTAGATGTATCAACTGGGCCTGGACAGCCCAAGGTGAGTTATTCTGTGCATTTGACCAGGAGTGGCTCTCTGTAATAGTCTCTGTTGCATTAAGACTCTGATGACAGATGAAATTTGCACTAATCTGTAGGTATAAGCACACATATTTAGAATTCAGTTCAATCAGATTAGTTTAGGAAATTGCAGTATATGTTCCTATCTATAGTCTATGACCTCTCTAGTTAAGGATACCTGGCTAGGTTTATAGTACCAAGCATGAATTCCCTTCCATTGAGTGCAATTTAAGTCCAATTAGACTCATGTTAGTTACTCCCAAGATACAAGTGACACTATTGAACCATTAATGTAACTTGTTTGACTGGTCATTGTGATTCATAGGCTTCACCACTTGCATAGCACTTCCAGCTACTATGAGAGTCAGTCCTCATGGAGAAGACTTCCAGGTCAGTTCCAGCTAAATTCCTCCAAATCCTGTCTGTAATGTATGGTGTCTTCAACAATAGGCAAGTTCATATTGTAGAAAGCAACCCAGGGGCAATGGTAATAGACCATATTGCCTTAGGAGACTCTTATTTTCCCCTAACCAACAATTCAAAGGGAGATTTCTCACATCTAGAAATGGTGATTTTCTTTGATAGTTCACAGCTCTTGGGGGAGCAACACCATCCAGTGTGACCTAACTCTATAAACACACATACACACATGAACACATATATATTTTAAGTAAGACTATAAAATAATAATTTCCATATGTTTTTTCAAACATGCTGTGTTGTTTATCTCTCCTTCTCTATTTGTCACTTAAAGTTTTATCTGTGAATCCCATCTATGCACTCTCAACTCTAAAGTTCTATTAGCCCATTCCCATTAGAAGACTACAGAGTTCCTTACCAATACACAGCATGCAATTGTTTAAGACCCCAATTATAAACAACTTCATTGTTCAATCCACTAAGTATGAAGTTCTTGCCAAAATGTTGGTAAGATGTATAAATAAAATCAAAATAATTAAAAAGCATTTTATCCATAGAATGTCACATGCTCTAGAGTTATAACAAAATGAGAAAACATACATTTAATACAATTTGTTTTGCATGGAAATAGGCTAACTCCTAGAATATGTAAATTATCTTCCAAAGGCTTTAAATCACATGAAACTGCAACCTTGTTAACAACGATATTTATTTGTAACAACAAATTGTTATAATATGCCAGCAGAGCAACTGGAAACCTGGTAGAAAACTGGCTGGCCTGACTCACCTTATAGGCCTGAAGGCCAAGAGGGGCAACCTGGCAGTGTTGTCTGGCAGGGCAGCTGGCATATACTTATTAATAACTTTAAATTGTTATATTAGACCAACAGAATTGCCAGCAGCCTGGAGGGGCAGCCTTAGTGGCCTTTGGGGAAGGCCCATAGGCCTGATTGCTTTGGCTGGCAACCTATAGGCTGCTGTGGCCCTTTTCCCAGTAATTAAATATGCCAAGACCTTTTAATGCTTCAATGCTTAGTTCTTAGCTGGGCAGACTCCCAACTAGCTCACTTAAATTAATCCCAGACCACCTAGTCCCAACCAGCCGTGTGGCTTGTTATACCTTCTTAGGTCACAGAGTTCAAACACAGAAGTCCTCTGCTCCAGTGACATGGCAGGGAATTTCCTCTGTGTAAAACCCAGGGTTCCTTTTGTGGTCTCAGGAAATCCCACCTTCCTATGCTCTTTCTGCTCTGGTAATTGGCCACCAGTGACTTTTATTAACCAATCAGAGAGTGCCTCCTCAGAAAGGGCGGTAACCAGAACTCTAGCACTGAAATCAGCCTCCAAGGACCAATGCATTAGACCTTCCTCCAACAATCACATGCATAATCATCCACTCTAGAATATTGTGTTACATTTTAAAAAATGGATAATCACAGTATCTTCAGACAAAAATAAATGCTTTTCACATATAAAATAAAATAATAACTTTATTTTATGTTTTTTAATAGTGCAAAATAATAATACAAGCTCCCTTGAAACACACCAATCCTCATCTTAAGGTTTCACTGCTATCTTGAAAAACCATATATCATTTTCATAGTTCAGACTTGTACTATAAATTTTGCTTTCTGGTATTTCTTTAAAATTAGAGTGTAACCATTCTACTATTAATAATAAATATGTGTAAAATTAATGAGTAAAAAGACATGAGTTATTACATTATTTTTCTTTATTTTCTTCTTATCTAAAACATATCTATGGGGTTTGTTAACTGGCCATTCTGTTTGAAGTTTTCTGTTCATTCCAGCTTGTATGTGTAGACTTTGTCCACTTCTCTTGAAGTTGTTCGTACAGTACCTATAACAGATCCCAGGGTTTATAAGTACTCTAGAGAGATGTTGAGTTCAGTAGGATTTCTTCCATTTTATTTTTCAGTTACATTTATCTTTACTTATGTATGGGTAGTGCTGTAACTGAGTGCATTTGTACAGTGTGTAATGATCTAATAACGATAATTACCATCTCTGCCTCCTAAAGTAGAACTGTTTCTATATGTTGGGAACCTTGGAATTCTGCTCTTCTAAGCATCTTGAAATGTGTAATTGACTGTTCTCAACCATATCTGTCCTGTGTTACTATGCAACAGAATGACTTACTTGCCATATGTATTTTGGTACCCTCTCCCGACTAACCTTCCCCCATATACTTGCTATCATCTTTGTGATTCTTTTTAATTAGTTTCCATTAGTGAGTGCTAACATGAGAACCAGGTTTTTAAAAATCTTCTCAGAACATTCTAGCATGCAGAAAAGTTGAAAGCCATTCATTTAGGGAAGACCTACCTGGATAGTCTTTTCTGGTTTCTCTTGCCAAATCCTGAGAAAATCTTCTCTCCACGTGAGAGAGCCCCTTACTCACTTTGGTGCTCAGTGAACACCATTAAGCATTATTATTTGCTTCATTGATGTTTGTCATCTGACCTTCCAAGAGACTGTGTAATTATGGATAAAATAAAGCTTGCCCCCATCCTCTCTTTTTGTGGAAATCCTGGGGATCATCCCAGCCTCAAGGGTGAGTCAATTCAGTTGAATATTCAGGAGGTAAACCACTTTCTGTCCTGGTATTTCTATATAGTCTCTGTCCACATCTTAAAAGTTGATGACAAATCTCATTGATATCTCTTTGCTATTCCCAGAAATTATGCAGTACTCTTCAATCAACATGGTTACCAAAATTTAAATTAATAAACAGGCCGAATTGATTTAATTGACCATGCCATAAATAGAAAGGGCTACAGGCTTTAAAATGGCCCCCAAAGAAAGCATATGCATCAACTCCATTCAAAGACCAGACAGGAAAGTATATTTCAATCCATCTTAAACTCTTAACTGGAGTGAAGCACTTCATCTTCTCCTTGATTCCCTAGGAAGCCCGGCATCTTTCTCTAAGGGGAAAATTAATTTTCACCAGAAACAAGTGTAATCTAACATGAACAAACAATCCCCTTCTGTTTATACTGACCCTGACCTTGCTTCTTGTGAAAAACAAATTAATAAATAACTTTAACATGGGGTGTCAATACACTTCTTGAAGACTTGGCGGATGTTCAGGAGCCACTCCAGCAGCAGAAAAGGAATCCTGTCTTAACCATCTGGACTGATGCTTTCAGATCCTCCCATTTCTGCTCCTATAAGAAGGGGAATGGTGTCTTGATTTATTCACACCATCAGAGAAACTCTGTACCTCGTGAGCATTGAAAGGAAAAGAAAGCTCTGCATGTTATCAGTAGTCAACACTGAACAACCATAGGAGTTACCTGGGGATCTTGTTAAATGCAAATTTTGAGCTTTGTGTGGGAACAGAGAAGTTCTTCATTTCTAACAGGCTCCCAATAGATGCTCCCTTTGCCAGTCCATGGAGCTCTCTGAGTATCCAGGACACAGACATGTATAGGAAAATAACAATGACCCGCCAAGCACTTTTCATCTCTCCCCTTTAATCTTGTGCTTATTTGAAGGACTAAATTAGTTTTTCTAATAGTTAAAAATAATCAGAGGACTCTATTGTTCTTAAGCATTCCATTTCATTTGATTTTGTGATGGAAAAACCTCCTCTAAACTATTTTAAATTACAAGGTGGTTTTATGGGGGAAAAAAAAACACTGAAAGGAAAAAAATTCATAACATAATAAGATGCATTTATTTTAAGCAAGCAGTGTGTGTGTGTGTGTGTGTGTGTGTGTGTGTGTGTGTGCGCGCGCGCGCGCGCATGCGCATGGGGGGGCACGCACTCAATGAGTTATATCAACCCCAAATTCTAAACAGTGCAAAATATAATTAAACTTAGTTTACCAACCAGACTAAATATTGCTTAAATAGGTAATCTTCTAAATTGTTTTAAAACACACAGGAAATAATGCTTGCAATACTTAAATGACTCATGCCTGGTGGGATTTTGTTTACATGTTAGTTGGTAGGTTTACTGAGCTATGATTCTTCAATTAACTGTGTTATTCAGATTTTTGGGACACAAGAAATCAAATGTGCTTATGTGCATGTATTTGGAGCAGTAAATTCTATCTGTAGTCTACTTAGCTGTATAGATGTAGTAGACTTACCCCCAAAGTTCTACTCCTCCAGAGCATGCTCCGCAAGGTGAGAACTTGGAATTCTCACCTGTCAGTTAAACCAGCTGAAGAATCTTCCTGACTTCCCTGAGATAATGCGTGTTTAAGGTTATAAAAAAAAATCACTGAGATACTTTGAATAGTAATTTTCCTGGGTTAGTAACGAGAAAATAAATAGGTCACTTGTTTTGTTCTTAAAATGTCTATTGGAGGAAAAAAGCAAAATACTGAAAATAATTGAAAGGACACAAAATATCTACAAAATAATCCTTATAATCTTCCTCATGACTACCCAAACTTAGGTTTTCAAAATTAAATTTTTATTACAAAATTCATTTAAGTACCAAAAATGGACCAACTTTGTATGACTGACTATGAATTAAACTCTATTACTATTATTATTATTATTATTATTATTATTACTGTTATGGTTATAGCTATTGTTATTTTATGTGTATGAGTGCCTTGCCTGTGTGTAAGTCTATGTACCCCAGGTGGGCCTGATGCCTGAAGAGGCCAGAATATGGAGTCAGATTCCCCGGAAGTGTAGTTACAGATTATTGTGAGTAGCCTTGTGGATGCTGGCCATTGAACCCAAGTCCCCTGGAAGAGCAGCCAGTGCTCTGAACCACTAAGCTACCTTTCCAGCCCACGATTCTTATCTTTAAAAGTGTGTTATATTAGTATTTTTCCAAAATATTTAAAATTAATATTTCTTTAGTTGATTCACATTTGAACACACACACACACACACACACACAAACATTCATCAGCTGTTGTGAAAGTGATTTGAAGAGCTAGACTTTGGCTCATTGATTAGGCACATGCTTTTCCAGTACACCTGAGTTTAGTTTCAAGAGAAAGCAGATGAGATGGCAGAGGCAGAGGAATTGAGGGGTGATGGAAAATGTGAAATAAGACTGTTTCTTTTGCCTTCATGGTATCAACCAACTAACCATACACTATTTCCTAACCATGCTCAGCCCAAAATAAATAAACGTAAGAACAACATTGCAACTTGGATGCTCAAAGTTCAAAATGCTGACTCCTTCCCAGGAGTCACCATCACCACAATCTTTACCTTGGAAATAACATCTGGAGTGGTTATGCCAATGGTTTTATGCAGCTTATGTTGAAATTTTTGTCTAACTCCATGGTAACCATGACAAAGTCTATTTCAGTACTTACCATTATAATGAACATAAAGAACTCCTGACATAATTGTTTGCCAACAAAAATGAAATTGCCTAATGCTAGTGTCTATTGTTCTGTTGGATCCTGGAAACCCATCGTAAGGTAAAAAAATTCACAAACTATGTCTTCAATTACACTCTAGAATTACACGATGGTTTAACAGGGTGGTTTCCATGTGCCTGGAAATTAAAAGACTTAGATTCTTGTCCTGTTCAGTCACCCACTGTTTGAGTTTGAACAAAATAATCAAGCTTCCCAAGCCTTAATTTAATCTCTGAAAAAAAAGACGTGGTTTGTTTCAATATGTCTGAAGTCCTTTTCATCAAAACAATATATAAATTATTAACTTCTGTTTTTAAGTAAAGGAAAACCCTGTGTCCCTCCTCATTTATCCATGGTGTTTGTCTGACAATCTTTTTTTCTTGTCCCAGAGGTTTCTGAGTAGTTTCCACTAGCTACTCTGGGTCACTAGTGAAGCTGAAGGTCACACCGTCCTGGACAAAGGAAATTCGAAGAGTCTACAAATGTCACAGATTGGTTATTAGCCAGCAATGATTACTGACAAGCTGATAGGGACAAAACAGTCCACAACACTGACTGATTTTAGCACCTTGCAGGAAGTTCATTATAGGCTAGCGGGGACCATTCTTCAAGCTTATAGGTAATGCATTTGAGATGTACAGTATCACCTTAAAGGCGCAGAGGAGCCCACCTTCTAAGTGTTGTTTGAAGCAGAAGCACCATGGAAGCCTTTGAAAGGATAGGCAAACATGCCCGACAAGAATGGTAGACAGCCTTATATCACTGGAGACTTAACCTGGAGAACCCACCTCCAGCAGCTTAGATTATCGACCCCATTGAGGAAGGTCCACTAGCATAGAAGACCTAGAACAATGAGGATAAAGTGAAACTATCATTTAGTTCCTCTGATTTACTCTGCTTTCACTGTATCTATTGAGACTTGCATTCCCACACCTCCACTGTTCTTTTTTTTTAATGTTTATTTATTCCTTCAGGTAATCTCCATCATAGTGTCCTCTTTACACCCCTCCCAGTCCCACCCTTTCATCCTCAACCTCCTATCCCTTCCGTCACACTCCTCTGGAGTGGAGTGTCCCCACATATCAGTCCCCCGCCCCAGTTCAGCAGTCATATGAGGGCCAAGAGCCTCCTCATACACTGGGGGCCTACAAGGCAAAGTGTCTCATTGACAGGTAACAAAGTCTATGTTCCTGTTCCCTTTGGTGCATTGGTTGTAGCATAGTTATCTTGTACTATATAGCTAAAATCTGACTATAAGTGAATAAATGCCATGTGCATCCTTCTGAGTCTGGGTTAGTTCTTAAGTGTAAAAATATGATCCTACTGCAGAAGGAAGGAAATGGAGTTTACTGACTTAGGCTTACAATTCAGCACAATAAGTCCATAGTTTGAACTTCTGTAAATAGGGAAGGGATGAGAGGTCTCATGTGGAATTTTTTATGGCCATGCTTTCCCAATGATCACCACATAACCAAGCTCCTTTAAGTCTTGTATAGCCTATTTGCTTCTACTTTCTCACCTTCTTTTCCTCCTAATTGCATCCTTTTTCTCCCCTTGCAGTAAAGATAATTAACTGACACAGGCTTGGCTTCTCATAGCAGTTGGAAGTAGCTAAATACTTGAAAAACAGTCTAAAAGAGAAGAGTGATCAAACTGAGTTGGGTGATCAGGTTGACGAATCCAGGTAGTGTAAAAAGATGTGCGCCAGGTGACTTAAGACTAGGAACTCAAACTGATTATAGACCAGGAATACTTCCAAAGGGCATCAAGACATCTGGTCCTATCAGGATGATGAAGCATTTAGGTTTTCTTCAAAATGAATGGCATGTATTGAATTTTTAAAAGATTGTGCATACCATATGTACTCAGATATGAAGGAGCCACACTGTAAATTATGTTCAATACAAACTGTTGTTATTAAGTTCTATACTTGTCACATTTCCATTACTACAAAAAAAAAAAAACACCTGAGACACATCAACTTGTAAAGAAAAGCAGTTTATTTGGGCTTGTAGCTTTTAGGAGGTCTATGTTGAGGAGGCTTGTCAAGGCATATAATGTCATAGAGTAAAACTCCACACCTCATAGGCAGGGAACAAAATACAAGAAGAAGAAACTGCAGTCAAATGCTCTACCACTGAGCTACACTTCCAACACAAAACCTTTGACCCAAAATTTACCATTTCTACAAGATGTGCAGGGATGAGGATGGAACAGAAATTGATGGAATGGCCAATCAATGACTGACCCAACTTGAGACCCACCACATGGGAGAAAGACAATCCCTGACACTATGAATGATACTCTGCTATGCTTGTAGACAGGAGCATAGCATGAATGTTCTCTGAGAGGCACCATCCAGCAATGGATCAAAACAGAAGTTGTTACCACAGTCAAACATTAGAAGGAGATATAGGAGTCATGGAAGCATTAGGGGAAGGATAGATGGATGACTCAAAGGGGACTAGAACTCCACAAGAAGACCAACAGAGTTGACTAATCTAGGCCCATGGGGACTCAGAGAGACTGAACCAGCAAATAAAGAGCATGCATGAACTAGACCTAGGCCACCTACCCTTATAGAGTTGATAGGAAGCATGGTCCTCATGCAGGTCCCCTAGCAATTGGAGCAGTGGCTGTCTCTGTCATGGACTCTGTTGCTTGCTGCTGGATCACTTTACCCTAGCTGCGCTGCCTTGTCTGGCCTCAGTAGAAGATGATGCACTTAGTTCTGATGTGACTTGAAATGCTGAGGCGGATTGATTGGGGATTTCCCTTCTCTGAGAAGAAGGGGAGGGAAGAATGGGGAAAGAGGGTGAGTGAGTGGGACTAGGAGGAGAAGGGGGAGAGGGCTGTGATCGGGATGTAAAATGAATAGATAAAGACAAAAAAAAAAATAAGAAACTGTTGTTTCACAGTGAGTGCCCTGTAAGGAATTTCTCCCAATATCCCAAAGCCCATACACACACTGGATCTATGTTGTTGAACTCTCTGCTGCTTCCCAATAGCACCAAAGCAGAGAATGACTAAACTTTTTTGTTTGTTTGTTTGTTTTGTTTATTACTTCAAGTTACACAGCCATCACAGTGCTCTCTTTCCACCCCTCCGGTTTCCACCCTCCTACCCTCCCCTCCCTCTCCCACCCATCCCATTCCTCTAATGTGGAGTGTCCCTATATATCTGCCCCTCTCAGTTCACCAGGAACATGAGGGCTAAGAGCTTCCTCTTGCACTGGCAATTCACAGCCAAATGGATGGAACTAGAAAAGCTCATCCTGAGTGAGCTAACCCAGACTCAGAAAGATGCATATGGCATCTACTCACTTATAATTGGATTTTAGGCATATAGTACAGGATAACTATCTTACAACCAACACACCAAAAGGATCAGGAACATAGTCTTTTTTTTAACCTATTAATGACTAAACTTTTAACACAGGCACTGGGGACATCTAAGATTCAAACTAGAGCAAATATCCAAGAAATTTTGTATTTATCTCCAGTGCACAGAGGTAAGACTCTGAGAGGGAAATGGCTGTTTACTCAAAGAAAGATAGCTGAGAGGAGGTAGAGAATGCGGGTTTATCCATGAGTAATGGAAAGCAGAAGGTAAAAAAAAAAAAAAAAGCAGCTAGCTATTCAATTCACCCAATACCTTTCCTCAGGGATAGAGAGTTTGGCTTTCATATGACCAGCAAGTCAATATTGGCAATAGCTCAGCCACTAAAGCAATATCCAGTAAGCTACTGAACCACAGAGGACTTTGAAACACAGCGTCTGAGTTTCAGTGTTATTCCCAAGAAATGTCCGCAGTCTTCCCCTAACACTTCTCTCTGTGAGGAATGGAAAAAAGGAACAAGGGGACACCCTAGCTGAGTCATACCATCTGGTGAGGACTTTTCTGCTGTCAAAGAACCTAAGAGATGCTCAAGAGTGGTGTTGGCTTCTGAGAGAAGCATTTTCTGCAGGAAGGTGGGTGAGCCTCGGATTTCCAACTCAGACAGAGTATGTCTATGAAAAGGAAGGAAAGGGAGTCTCTGTGCTTGCACAGGCATGGTGTTTCAAAACAGAGAACATGCCCAGTACCATGCAGACTCAAGTGTGATGAGTTTGGGTTACCTTAAGAGAGATGTTCAGTGATGTTGTTTGACCCTCACGCCTTCATCCAAGCTTAGGTTCCCTCCCTTGCCTCTTGATTCAGTTCAGTGTTTTGCTTGAGTCTGAGTCATAAACTCCTTAAGCTGGCAGGAAACCGAGAGCTGGGCTGGCAGATCCCTCTCCCCCAAGCAGAGGGAGTGTCCTGACTGACACCTAAGCAACGTTTTCCATTCCAGACAAGTAACAAAACCAATGAAAAGAACGTTAGCAGAACACCAGAATACGGGCTGGGCCACATTCACCGAGTAGTAGAAAAGAGAAATGCATTAGCTGAAACCATGGTTTAGGAAAAAACAGTTCATGGAATTACCTCAGCCATCCACCAAATGCTTTAAATGTTTTGTGTTATCCACCTAGGCCATCTCTGGACAAGCTTCCATTCTATCCACACAGGTTGATCCCATTCTCCTTCCAGTGTCTAATTACCATTCTCCTTAGCAATGCTCACCCTTATTTTATTACCCCTAAAATACAGCTACAGCTACTAGAAGTGAAGTCCCCACTCTCAGAGTTCCCCTTACACATATCTTCCATCTGAACAAATCAGGGAAACACTTCTTTGCCACAAAACCAATA
>CAJQZJ010033945.1:1360092-1388397 GCA_907164525.1 Lophiomys imhausi
AAAAAAAAAAAAAAAAAATACATGCAGTTTTGTTATGAATTGAGCTCTTCCTTTTAACAGACACTGGATCTTTATTTGTTTCAGATATGAGCAGCTACACAACTGCTCCCCAACTCAATATTAGTTATGAGAGATAATATTGATTATATTAATTATATCATTAATATAAATAATGTGTTAATAGTGTCCTACCTATGTGCAAAGGGTCTTGGAAAATAGATTCCAATCATAGCATGAAGTGATTTTATATCCAAATTTCCAGGAAAGAGAAGAAAAGGTGTTCATAACTGTTGTGCTGTTCTATGCCTCCCATTCCTCACTTTGCAGTTGGTGCAAAGGGATATATCCCCCAATCTCAACATTGTGTGCCTATTTAGAATTTCCAAATGTCCAACTTTCTATAGACAGAATGATCTTAGCCTAACTCAAAGGCTTTGTGTCTTGATTTTTGCATAGTGCAGGTCTAATCCAACAGTTTTGGTTTAGGGCTATGAAGAAGTAGAAGCAATCTCAGAAAGAAAATATTTCAATAGCAAGTTCTATTATGAATTGGAAAACTCTAAAGAACATCGTTAACTCAAAGACTGAAGAATGAAGAACTTGATGGAATGTAACTCACAAAGCAAGAGATGGGGGATGGGAGAGTTGGGTCAGGAGGCAAGAGCACTTGTTGCTCTTGCAGAGGACTCTGGTTCAGTTCCATAACCTTCATAGTGGCTCACAGTCATCTGTGACTCCAATTACAGGGACTGTGACTTCAACTTTTCACCTCTACAGACATCAGGTACCCATGCAAAAACAAAACAAACAAACAAAAAAACATGCAAAGCACTCATACACATAAAATAAATCTTAGGGGAAAAGGAAAAGAAGAAAAAAGAAAGAGAAAGGAAGGAAGGAAGGAAGGAAGGAAGGAAGGAAGGAAGGAAGGAAGGAAGGAAGGAAGGAAATCCTGAGTGTTTGAAGTGTAATCATGAGTCAGTCTCTCATGAAATGTGCTACTTAAGGCAGAATTGTCCTTATCCATTGTCCTAGAATGGATAAACTATATTTCATGCAGAGTATATGTCATGTTATGTTATGTAGATCTCTGGGTTCAGCCCTATAGAAATATTGCAGGCAAGTGAATGGGGTTCACGCAAAAATGAGAATCTTTAAATACCTCATGTGGTATTTAAATGCATATTTGCAATCCCAGAACTATAGAGACAGTATGATCATTGCAATTTTGAGGCTATCCTTAGCGACATGGTGAGATTACCTGTCCAATAAAACTGAAATAGTGAAATGAATTTTTTCTTCTTTTTCTTTCTTTCTTTCTTTTCTTTTTTCTTTCTTTTTTTTTTTTTTTTCGTTTTTCAAGACAGGGTTTCTCTGTGTAGCCCTAGATATCCTGGAACTAACTCAGTAGACCAGGCTGGCCTTGAACAAAGATCCACCTGCCTCTGCCTCCCAAGCACTGGGATTAAAGACATGTGCCACCATGCCAGGCCATTACAGACTGTTTTGAATGACATATGGGTGCTGGGATTTGAACCCCAGCCCTTTGGAAGAGCACCCTGTGCTCTTAACCACTAAACCATCTCTCCATCCCCTGAAATGAATTCTCAATTTCAATTTTTCAGCTTTTAAAAAATGTTACGAGAAGGAGACAGAGATTTTTCAGGACAAGGTTTAAAACGTCCCTTTAGTTCTCTTCCACTTGCAAATATAGGGAACCAGTTCTAAAGAACATCTTGAAGACAGGAAGAGAACATCACCCAGACTTTGACCCACCCCTCACATTAAGCATCACTTTGATATGACAAGTTATTGCCCTTTTCTAATCTCATCCATGGTCCTCTGAGCTTCCACGTACTGCCCTTCTCAAGTTGCTCTGCTTCTCCATACAAATGGTTAAAGGACTCAGTTCATTCTCAGATAGCAGAACTAAAGGTCAAAAATCCTATTGATCCTGAAGCAGCTGTCAAACTGAGAATGAAAGAGGAATCATTCTTACCTATCCTGATAATGACTCATGAATACTGTTAAGTAGAAGTGAAAAGGAAAAATGTGTTACATTCCAAAGGCTTTTCCAGGTAAAAGTCCTGACTGCTCATGAATCACTGTAGGAATTGTGTATATAAGGCTGTGTGGTGTTCACTGTAAATCAAGGTACCACATGATGACTGACAAGGTCACAGGCCTCTTTTCTCCAGTATTCTGTCCTTTGAACACCTTGGCCTCCACTAATTCAGTGTCTATGAAGCTCCACCTAGGCTCTCCCTTCCTCAATCACAGCCTTTAAACTCTAAATATCAAAAGTAAGCTGCACAATTATGATTCCTCCACTTGAATTTTCCTATCTCTATCACTGTCTTGTGTTCTGATAGCTAATGTCTTCTAACTCTTCTTTCTTTGTGTTGTTTTTTCATATTGTTCTTTCCAGTAAGCAGATGAGAACAGAGCCTCATATTGTGTTTTAGCCCGAAGACCTGCCCCTTAAGGACTTAGCAGGAGCATGGGCTGTATTTAGATCTTGTACTCAAGATCTATGGCTTTAGGTGCACCATGTCCCTCCTTATCTTAAACCTACACAATAAAAGACTCAGGTCCCCTCACTAGGCTTTGTGGTGTGACTGTAATGAATCCAAACAACTCCATGGTGAAAGATGGTTCTAAAAGAGGCCTGAGTTACCATTATTTAAAAAAAAAAGACACAGAAATGATTAACAAGCATATAGACAGTGCTCTGTATTGCCAATCACCAGGGAAATACAACTCAAAACCACAACAGATAACACCACACCCCAGCTAGGATGGCTATCACTCAACAAGACAAAAGATAAGAGCTGGCAAAAATATAGCTCGCAGGGAACGCTGACTCACTGGTCATGCCTCTATGAAATTGAAGATTTGTGAGGACAAACAGCATGGGGTTCCCCAGATTGAAAGTAAAATGACTACATGACCTAACAATGCACATTGACCCAAAGCAAAGGAAATCAGTAAGTCAAAGTGATAGCTGAATTCTCATTTTTATAGCAACACTGTACATAATAGCTAAAATATAAACCAGCCCAAGTGGCCCCCAATGGGTAAACTAAACAAAGAAAATGAGGTGTTTATGCACAACAGGAAACTCTTTACTCATAGAAAGAATGAAATTCTATCAAAAGCTATTTACAAAATTCAGTAAAAACTGAGCTTATATGCATTTATGCTGAATATCCATATAATCAGTTTGTCTCTCACTATCAGCGCAGCACACAGGAATTGCACACACTATTCAGTACTTGGCATGAACCAGACTTCATCCAGGTAGATTTTGGCTCACTGTAGACTAATGAAAGTGCTCTGAGCATGTCTAAGACTGAATCGGTTGAGCTAGGAAAGACACATGTTCATCACATGGTGTGTCTCTGTGGAAAACTATCTATAGAGTGAGTAACATCTGTGTTGTATTCTTGAGAAATTTAGAGGGTGATTTTATGTACTTTTACCATAAAACTATACTGTGAGGTAATGCATTTGTTCATTAGCTAAACAGAATCGTTCTGGGGTGTTTATAGACCTCAAAGCATCATGTAGATAGGATACAAGTATCCAGTGTTACCTGTCAATTTACAAACACACACACACACACAAACACACACATCATGGTGTGACTTTGTATGTATGACTATAAGAACATTATAGCCATATATTACAGTATAACTCTCCTACAATCAACAGATTGAAAGGAACAGGGACATTGACTTTGTTACCTGTTAATGGGGCACTTTTCCCTAGTGGAGCTGCCTTGTAGGCTCCAAGTGCAAGAGGAAGCTCTTGGCCCACATATGACTGCTGAACTGAGAGGGGCTGATGTGTAGGACACTCCACACTGGAGGAGTAGGATAGGTAGGAGAATGGGGAGAAGGTAGGAGGGTCGGACCGGGAGGGGTGGAGGGAGAGGCCTGTGATGGAGATGTAACTTGAAGTAATAAATAAACATAAAAAGTTAAATATAAATAAAACTTTAAAAATATATATATGTGTATATACATATATATATACATACATCATGGTGTGACTTTGTATGTATGACTATCAGAACACCTCCATTTTATTACAACCACAGCACTTAGCATTTTACTTTATTTTTCTAAAATAAGCTTGATAGTTGTTTGTAACCGAACTTTTTAATTATTATTTAACATTTACTTATTACTAAATTCACTTATAACAAACACCAACAATTTCTTAACTATTAATCCTATAAATTCCTACAACCCCTTTAACCTATCCACTAAACCTATTGATAATTATAACAACTACTTTCAGAACCTTTTAGAATGATACAGTCTCTGGGGCAGGTCCTCAGTCGTCAGGAACACAGTCTTTGTTGTAGATTCTTTAACGCACTTAGCAGTCCTTTTTCTGGATCTCTCAGATGCAGGTTCGTCAGAGTAAGTTGGTTATTACAGTCTCACCTTAAATAAGGCTTCATGCTTTCTTCTCTGTGGGAGACCCCAGCCGTCTGCAGGCCAACTTACTTCTTTTGCATCAGGAACTCAGCTGCTCTGCCTCAGTCCTTAAAGCCAGGCACAGTTTCCTTTAGGCCACTGTTTGGACAGATCAAACCCCTCTAGGCAAAAGCTGAGCCACAGGGTTTAGTCCTTGGCCTTTTGGTGTCTTGCTCAGGCTTTCTTTGCTCACCGGCTTCTTTCTGCTTCAGGGAGAGAGCTGGCTATCAATGGCCAGCCCTTTTTTCAGCAGGACTCTTGGAGCTCTCTAGCATCAGGGGCCTCTTCTTTTTCTGGGCTCCACGCACTGTCCTTAAATAGGAGGAACTCTGTTTCAGCTTAATTTGGGCTCCGCCCACTTAGCAGCTGAAAACAATGTCAGGCTATATACTTTGTTTCTCCAAGTCTATTGAGTCTTTCCTGTTTTCCTGACTTCAACCTTGTTTTTCAGTCTGTTGAGTCTTTCCTGTTTTTCCTGACTTCATGCTGATAATGCTCTCCAGGCCCCGAATTAAGAGACAGTATCAGAAACTCCTATATATTTTCTAAATCTAATTTATCTAACCCCTACAGTTGTTTGTAGTAGTGAGGACTCTTTTCATGACTGTTATTTAAGGACTCATTTCTTTGTAGACTCATAAGGGACTTTTGGCTAGAAACAAATACTGTTGTTCAAACTTGTGCAAGAGCCCAAGCTGTAAAAATCCCAGTATTTTATATGCCAGAAAAAGAAGGAAATGGAGTGTCTGAAAATATGGCTAATGCTAAGACAGCACCAATTATATAATGTGACCTTGGGGCTGGAGAAATGATTCAGCCATTAAGAGCATGCATTACTCTTCCAGAGGACCTGAGTTTGGTTCTCAATGTCCACTTGGTGTGGCCCACAAACACCTATAACCCCAGCTCCAAGGGGTTCAAAGCCAGTGACTTCCTCTGGCACCTGCAACCCATGAACACACCTACATATAAATGTACTGTGGTGTGAATGGTATTTTTGCTTATAATCAAATACCTGCCATGTGCATGTGTTTGTCTATGACTTAACAGGGATGTGTTTATGTGCAATCTGTCCTTCTTGGGATCACTGTCCACAAGAGACCATTCTTCCTGTGAAATGATGCACTCAGTTCTCTGCATTGTGAGATTTATCTGTCACATCACCTCCCCACACTGCACATCCAGATTCACTACAGTCAACTGAACCCATCTACTTTGGCTATTCACATTTGGAGTCAAATCCAAAATAGCAGAGGCTTGAAGTCTGTAGCCCACTCACATTAGCAGCAGCTTCTGACACAGGATGCTGGGATGCCTGGTAACCATACTTATTTAGTTCTCCTTTCCAAATACTGTGGGGTTTGATCCTGCTTTTAGTTCAGCAAAATAACCACAGTCTTTCAAGTCTTTGTGTGTGTGTGGGGGGGTGGCTTAAATCAGTGATTTTTCTTGTGGCCTGAAATCAAGAGAGCTTTGACTGGTACTAAGAACATTTTTGAAAGCTAAACAAGAAATGAACCCTAATTATCTCTGATAAGTAAAGAGGAGTGTGGGTGCTGAAGGTAAAGAAAAGAACTTTATCGCTGTATGCCACTCTGTACTTGTAAATCCTGTGTTGCTGAGGTTTGGCGTGGTTTGACTTGTGTTCAGTGTTATACTATGAATGTGCTTAATTTACATACCAGTTTCTAGTAACTTCAGTTGGATTTACTTTCACTGTCATACTAAAAAGGATCACTGTGATTTGGTTGCTCATTCTCAACTTTATCCCAACTCCAGTCTAGCTTAGTCTCTTTATCTAAGAGATGTACAAACTGAATTAGTTAGGATATGGCCCACTGCTTTGCAACCTTGATACCATGAAGCCACTCCTTTAGACTAGCCCAGAATTACTGTCACCTTACTACATGAATGATAATTATATTTTAAGTACAGTAGATATTAAAGGATCTAAGATCTTCCTGTCAAATTGTCTAGTGTCCTTCCCATAATGTTACATTTCCTTTTTATCAAATTTCAGACTCACTTTGATTGATAATCCATACTTTGAAGAGACTATGTTAGGATGGGTTGATTATTAATCATTCCACACATTAACATAAATTGTCTTAATTGGGATTCACTTCCCCAGGCACATAGGGAGAACTATTCTGTCTAAATTAACTGGAATTTCCAATGGGGCTATAAAAATTAAAATGGAAGCCAAGGGGCTAGGCCATCTGGTACTATGCTGGCCACACAAGTACAATCATGGGAGTTGAACCCATAGCACCCTTAGGAAATGTCCAACAAAGGCAGAGTGAGCCTGTGATTCCAGCAACAGAATGTGGAGACAGAGGTTCCCTGGAGCTTTCTGGTCAGTCTAGCCAAACCAGTGAGATCCAGTTTCAGTGAGAGACCCTGTCTCAAATAATTAAGATAGGGAGTGATAAAAGAAGATAGTCAATGTGGACCTCTGTCCACCACACATGCCCATACACACATAAACATAAAACTAAAACAAAAAACAAAACAAAAAAAAGATTATTAAAAGTGACATAGAAAGATTCCTCTAACTCACTAGGAAAAAAAAGTATTTTCAGAAAGTATTCATCCTCTAGAATGAAATTAGTATAAGTTGGGATAAATTTACCAAATTACTCATCTGTGGAAATCATCCATCCTGGGAGGTGACCTAGAGATGGTTTGAAAATGGGACCAAAAGCTTTGCACTCCAGAGAAGTTTAAGAAAACTGGACTCAGGGGTCATAATTATAAAGCAGCAAGCTGTGCAGTTGTGTTTTACCTTGACTAAGATGACATCATGGTTCTCTGCAAGTTGATTATAAAATAGGAATCAAAGAGTAAGAATGCATCACTGTTTGTCCAGCACTGTCATGAGAATCAGAGCACAGACCAGGACCACTCTGAGTCAACTCAAGGGATCATTTGACTTATACAGGCAACAGGTGTTTCCTAGACCAGTAAATTTAATGGAAATGGAGTCACAAAGAGAAAAGGGGGGAGGAAAGAGAAGACACAAGTGGAGGAAAAGGAAGATACAAAATTTAAAAAAGGAAGAACAGACGACTGTGTCCGGGAAAAGGATCGGGGAAGAAAGCCTCATCTTCCATGAACAAGCTATTTTGACCACTCAAAATAGGAGAATGCAGGTGTGGGCTTGATCCTCTCCTTTAATTCTTATCTGCGGTAACAATTTTGAATAAAACTCCCATTATAGATTATATTTTTTTCTAGAATGATCTTAAGCACAATGGTTATAAGCTTACTGCTCTTTCAAATTCAGGACTAGTCCCTCACTCTTTGCATTGAGTTATCAGCTTAATCTACACTTTCTACCTCTGTAACAGAATATTTTTATTTATAAACACTTACATTTATTAATATTTAACAAACAATTATAAAAAACCTAAATGTTATAATCTAAAACCTATAATCTACCTAAAAATATTTTAGTACCTAAAAATACTCTAATACTTATCTAAAAACACTTAACACTATTTTAACTTTCTTAAAAGGGTATTAATATTCTTAGCATAGGTCTGTGCAGGATGGCTAGGTTTATGGCAGTCCCAGAAGTCAGTCCCTTTCAAAGATTAGTGTTCATTGGACTTTACTTTGCCAGTTCCTAAGGCCAGTCTGTTTCTACTACCAAATGGTGGCTGGTTCATAAAAATCACTCTGTTCCAACCCTCCAACTGAGGGTGGCTTTTTCAATCAGCTAAGACTTGCCTCCACCACATCTCTTTTGGCCCAGGCAAGTCTCAGAACCAAAAAAAAAAAAAACCCTCTCCAAGCAACTTCTGAACTCCACTTGCCTTGCTCACTTTTCCAGCGCTGTGGGGCCCCAAGACAGTCAGATGCCTTCAAGGAATTCTCAACAGTTTTTATGCCAGGCCTTTTTTTTTTTTTTGCCTTGGAATATAACAATCTAAATTCTAGCAATAACTTGCTGTGGTCTTTTTCAGCATGACTTATCAGATGGTGAGGGCAGGAAGAAGAGGGAGACCACATGGAATTCTCAGGCTTATATATCAAATTATCATGCATTACTTGGCAGTCTGGCAGTCTCGAGGGTCCACAAGATTTCTTGAGATGTCCAACAGTCTCATTGCTTCTCACGATAACTGAGGTCATCTGTGTGGTTTGGGCAGTTTCTTAGACATACTCCTTTAACAGGACATATTGTCTGGACATCTGGCTTTGTCCATCCCAGCAGGCAAAGGGATGCCAAGCTTTTCCCCATGAGCTGCAAGAAGCCAACCCAAATTGCCACCAAAGAGACCCAACTTGTACCACATTCTTGCAGATTCATCTCCCAATTTCAACCCTTCCAGGTACCCTGGGTTTTGTCCATACTTCCAGATCCCATAAATATGGCTGATTTTTCTTGCATCTTGAGCATTTTCATACTCTGTGCTCTCTAGGCAGAACAGAGAGTCAGTCTTTCATCCCCCATCTGCCACCCTTGGGTTTTCCAGTGAGTTTCTTAGCCAGATAGAAGAGGCCAAGCAAACTATCCGTACCATGCATGCCTCTCCACACAGAATGATTTGTGCAGATCTCATAGGCATTTTCCAGGTGACCTGAAGTCACTCCAGTACCTTCTATTCCCCAGCTAAATACTAAGTTCACACAGGCAGCCACATTCTCACATTCACCTATGTGTGCTCATCCCTTATAACACCTTATAACAAACCCATGAAAACATTGAATAGATTATGAACTTATGGACTTATGGATTTATGGATGGATGAATGAATGAATGAAGTGACACAAACTCCTGTAAGGAAAGTTTATCCACAACTTGAAAATAATACAAATGAATGCTTTCTGACTGTCTTCAGATGCTACAGGGCCGAGTATTAACTTGAAGAGAATGGATAGCAGTGACTCCTAGCCATGACACACAGGGAAAGTACACAAACTCGGATTCTCATGAACACCAGTGTTTGCATCTTGGTGATTATTTCACTTAACTATTCTTTTAAAAATAATAATAAATTCACACACATTTTTTTATATTTCCACATTTGAAAACCGTTCTTCAACATTGTGACAGAGCATCTTCATTTGGTGAATTGGTCATAAACCACCAAATTGCATATGCTGAGTGTGTGCCAGTAAAATACACAGCATGTTTTCTGTTGAACTGCTTAACATGACAGTTGTATAGTCATATGGAAATGAGATTCATATGTTAAAATCATGACACTAAATAAAACACCACCAAAATAGTACAATAGAGCCCCTTTAGAGCAGGTGGTTGTCAAGGTTCTGTGGGGCATTATACGTAGGATTGCACATACTATACACAAACATATATATTACATACACATTGGAACACTAAAACATAACTGATACATTGTCAATCTATTTCCCACACAGTAAATTCAGCGTTGTTTCTTCGTCCCAAGTATGCATCACACTCTGAAGTCATAGGGAACAATGTTAACTCTGTTACTTAGCTCATTTAATCACTGTTACTCACTCTTGCCTTCTATTTGCTTTTCCACCATTCTAACTGAGGCCTGTGTCTCATCCCCCCACCAGACATTCCCCACTTATTCAAGTGGAAACAGGAACTTTTCCCAATCAAGACAGCTGAATAGACCACATTAAGCAAAAAGGCTGCAAATCCAATGACCTATTACTCACAGTTAACTGATGATCCGCTGGTGATTGTTGCTCAAGAGAGAAGTTTACTAAAGCAGGAAAGCATCTCATTGACCTTCCCCTCCTTATCCCATTAGAAAATGTTCTTTTGGTAGGGTTCCTCATGCCATTCTTTAAGATGGACATGGTACACATCCGGTCTCTCAGACCAGAAATCCACAGCTACAGCTTCCTTTAAAATGCATGCTGTTGCCCCAGAAGCTGTGGGGATTTTTACTTATGACCTGTGTATTTCTTAGAGGGGGAGCCCTGTGAAGTCTCTAGTGTAGCACTCAGATTCAATGTACATAATAGATGGATTGATAGATAGATGATAGAGTTAGATAGATAGATAGATAGATAGATAGATAGATAGATAGATAGATAGACAGATAGATTGATAGATGGATAGATAGATAGATAGATAGATAGATAGATAGATAGATAGATAGATGATAGATGGATAGATAGATAGATAGATAGATAGATAGATAGATGGATAGATGGATAGATGGATAGATGGATAGATGGACGGACGGATGGACAGACAGACAGATAGATAGATATCTTAAGACATATATTACATGTGATTAGAGCCACATCTATTTTTCCCTTTCTTAGCTGGCATTCCTCAGGAGTAGACAAATATCAAAGGCATTCCCACATAAAAGTCTCCATTGAAGTATGTTGAGACTAACAAAAGGCAGGAAGCAAGGAGTTCAGACCTTGACTGGCCCTGAGCTCACCCTATTGTGCCTCGGTACCAAGAGGTCAGGAAAGAACTCAGGGTCAGAACTAGCTACTTCTGTTTCCTTTAATGTTGAGATATTAAAAAAAAAAAACTTTAAAAACTTTTGATTTGACAAGAAATTTCCAAGTGTGGGTAAGCCATACAGGTTGGCGACTTATGCATAACTCTAACTTTCAAAAGCATGTTTCCACCTTTTCAAAATTACAAAAGCCTCTGTTACCTTTGGTGAAACCCATTTTATATTTGCCTATTTTCATTCTCTATTGAGTCCTTTCTCTTACAAAAAATATTAAAAATAAAGAAAAGAAAGTATGCAAGAAGTGAAAAATAACAGGAATTTCATCTCAGGCAACAGCGATTGTCTTACTCACTTTAAGTTTAAGTGAAAATCTCTGAATTCATTGTCAAGTTTAACACTCTCATCTAGAATGACCTCCACATTGGGTATGATTTCATTCTTCCTGGCCATGTCTCTAGGGTTTCCCATAGGAGTAGCTTAAAATGTCTCTAGTGTATCTTCAGGTGGGGTTGCACTCTTTTTGCAGAGATGGGCTGCCCTTAAGACCTGCCATGTCTCTGTCTGTTGTATCTACTGCTGGGATGCACATGACTCAGGCAGGCATGTATGTCTTCTATGAAAAAAGAGTGTACCTTGGTTTTGTTTCAGCGACATTGGTAAAGTGTGGGTGGTCTTCTATGATGCATAATGTCGCTGAGGTAACTCCCAGGACTTATTAACTCTCAGGTAGCACATATAGCAACCAGGCTTTGAGAAACTCAGGAGTGTAGCAACTCACACCTCCAGAAACTCTTCCACTTAGAGGCTTTTCACACAGTATGAATTGAGAAAGATGTTACAAGATTCATCTAAGAATGAGAAACTGTGGGTAACGGGGAGCTCCTGCTAGAATGGATCACCCAAAATAACTAGCAAGTAAGCCTTGACACTTCCTTAAAACAAGCTAGGGAATCCAAATCCCCCCCATAGCTTCCAGAAGCTTGTTATTTTAATCTCCTCCTATAAGAAGCAAGAAAATCTTCACTCTGCCTTTGAGTTAGTAACAGAAAGCTGCTCTTTTCAATGATGTGAAAAGTGGGGTAAAATGTTAAATGTTGGGATGATCAGAAAATGTAAACACATTAGCTAACACATGTCTTACTCAGTGGCATAAAAGTATAAAAATTGTTGTTGTTGCTAGTTAATGTCTCTCTTCTTCTTATTTCATGTTTACTTAAATTTCATAAGAGGGAAAGTCACTGAAAACCCAGTGGGTGTCATTCACCAGTGTTCTCAGAGGATGGGAATGGTTACATAAAGGAAAAAAATGAGATAACAGAAAATGATTACATAAGTCGCCATCAAAGTGTGTTGAGTGGTAAGAATGACAAGAGACAGACATATGATAACCTGGACTACAAGCAAGGCCAGAAGTGCAACTGTTGCTGGCAGATCTAGCTGTGGTCTCTTCCTAAGGCAGTGGTTCTCACCCTTCCTAAGGCTTTGGCCCTTCAAAACAGTTCCTCATGTTGCAGTGACCCCCCCACACAGCCATAAAATTATTCTTATTGCTATTTCATAACTGTAAGTTTGCTACAGTTATGAGACATAATATAAGTATCTGTATTTTCCAATGTCTTAGATGACCCCTGTGAAAGAGTCTTTCAACCCACCCTAAAGGGATTGCAAGCCACAGACTGAGAACCACTGTGCTAAGGGAAGTTGATGGAAGTTTCTGTTTTAACACTGGGGCATCTGCCCTTAGAGAAGTGTGAAGAGATGCAGAACAGCACTGGACAGTGGCTGATGAAGTATCACACTGAGGGATGGATGTCAGCATCCTCAAGGAAACTGTCAGGTTACTGCGCTTGCTCTTTGAGGTATAACTGAAGCTTCTTCTGGTTGATACAGTAGGACAAGACAAGAAAAATAGGTCTCTGTGACTTAATAGATGAAGGAAATTTCATGTTCAAAGACAGTATGAAACTGACATGTGGTTTTTCTGAGTACCCGAGTGAAGCTTTTAGCATTACTTGAAGAAAACTGTAACCAAAAGTGAGGTTATATATACAAGTTCTCCCAACTTTTCACAAAAGTCAAAAATCAGACCTTTGAGTTTTCTCTGTTAGAAAGATGACTATGTGATAAATGGCCACCAATGGGATATGCAGAAATACTGATGTCATAGGAACTCCCTTTACGTTTCCCAGGCCTAGAAAGACTCTAAACCACAGATCTGAAGATGAGCACCGGAGCCTCGCTCAGTCATCACCCAGTTTTATTCCCTTTAGGAATCATAGGTCCACTTCCAATTCTCCAAGGGAGAGTGTTGGTCTCTAAAACAGACAAGCTCCTTGCTGGCATTCCTCAAATATTCAGTGTCCTCAGTAGACTGTCTGCCCTGCTTCCTCTACCTAAGAAGCTCTTTGTCATGTCTGAAGACTGTGCATTTGCGAGTTCTTCTCTGAAAACTACTCTCTAGGGGTACAGCCTGTACACTCCCAGCACCATCTGCTTACTCCCTGGGCCTAACATCGCTTTCCTAAAACACTTCCACACAAGAAATCATTATGCAGCATGGTTGTTTCCAATGGCAGACATTTGGGGAAATGGAAATTCAACAACTATTTTCCTTCTCTCTTAAAAGGATCTTTCTTGATGTCCCCTTTTCCTGAGCACCTTTAAGCCTCTGTCATTGTTAAGATAAACCAGGCATCTTCCAACCATGAAATTAATGATAGGATAAAAGCCACCACTCCTCCATGTTATATGAGATGTGATAACTGGGGCACATGTCATTTTGAAGTTCTACCTCAACTCTGTACCTGCTTTTATTCTTATTATGTAAAACAAATAAAGACCTTATTTCCTAGTCATTGTGATCAAGTGTTTCTTACAATTAAGATTATACATGATTGACATTGTCAATTAGCCACACCACAGGTCTACAGGTCATCCTGACAGCTGTGCTGATCTGAGCCAGGCTCCCGTTGGGCTCTTGAAGCATCTAGAGGTATTGCAATGCAGGCTATGGAGCAGGGTTTCGGCCACCAATGCCATCTGTGGCTGTGTCTCCCCATCTTCTTCCTGTCTCATGCTATCTTGCGAACATGGAACAACAGAGATTTTAGATTAAGCTTCCCTACCATCCTTGCCCATAGTGAGCAAGCCAAAACAAGTTGCCAGGGCAGAAGCCAGGCAGAGGGTCAGAGTTGCTAGCACCCTTGTCAAACGACACCCCCCGGATCATGGGAGCTTGAAGTCTGGGACTGTGAGGTTATTTGTAAGTCCCATATAGGTAGACTTTCTTATGTTTATTTTTAGGTAAATGTTTTCCCTGCTTAATTTATAGTACTGCTGAAAGAGTCTTTTACTTCCGGATCCACAGTAAATTAAATGGGAAGGCTTTGGAGATACAAGGAACCAAATGCTTCACCGCAAACTGAATTACTTCTGGTATAATTATATATTTGGATACACACTTGCAGGAGCAAGATTCTCACCCATCTGAGGGAACTGTGCAAGGAGACAGTGCAGATAAACAACCCAGAGAGGAGCCTCCATTCCTCCTTGGTTTGAGAATTGAATTAACACAAAGTGATCCTTAGCCTTGCCCTACTCATTACTGCGTATTGCCACTGGCAACATGCTGTACTTTAATCGCCAAGGTGGGATCATACTTGGCACGGCCCAGAAGCATAGCCTCCCATCTGACCTAATGTACATACATGCCTTTCAGAGTGGTTTTAAGCAAATCACCCTGTTTCCCCCCAAGAATAAAGGATAAAGAGCTTGGGAAATTGGTAATAGGATTTATTACAATGAAACATGTTGACCTTGAATAAGTTGACGGTAGACAGAAATGTATTCATTGTCATTAGATTTTTCTAGAGCTCACAGTCAAACTACAGCCCATTACGATGCTTTTAGGTAGAGTTATATGACAGTTTTCTGCCACTGGAATGGAAATGGGAATGCCTTCATTGGGGTATAATGCAAAATCCATCAAGCTACAGCCTACAAGCCATGATGGACCAAGAAAGTTCTGTTCAAGCACAGCCACACGCTCACACATGCATGTATTATCTATGATGTTCACTGCAGGCTAGCCCCAGAGTCAAGCCAACTTAATAGATGATAGGTGGTCCACATAATCTAAACTAGGTGTTATCTATCCCTTACACTGAGGTATAAATAGATCTATTGTTTGAAATGTATTAAAACGGACTATTTCTTGGTTCTCTTCCTTATTGATCATCTTGAAGAGACCAAATAGCAAAGCTATGATTATAAAGGTTAAGAACTTGCATTTCTAAATGACTGCATAAAATTGATGCTTCTGTCCTAACAGTCACATTTCCCACTCTCTTGATACACATGATATGGACAAAATATATCAGTGTATTGTTCTAAGGTACTGAGATGTCAGGAGAGGTTGTCTCAGCAGCTAATACCAACACTCCTTGCTATTTGTCACTAGCCTGAACATTTGTTTATATTATTAAAGGATGCACTGTTTTTGTTGAAATTTGAACAACCAAGAAAATCCTTAGTTACTCCACATTGGCGAGGCTTTATTTTATATCATTTTAAAAAGAAATCTAGACAAAGAAATCCAAAACATATTTGTCTTCTCTCCAGACATCCATTGACCTAGGAATACAGGAAAGAGTTATGCAAAGGAGGCCAGGTGCTACTATGAAAACTGAAGGTTCTCAACCCCATTCCCTCATGACCACAGAGCATGACAGAGAAATATTCCAAGAGAGCCTAGTCTCTGTCTTAGACACAGGGGCCAAGACTTCTGTGTGTCTACAAGGTCCTCTACCCACCTGCCTGTTGTCTCCTCTTTTCTGTGAGACATTTCCCCCTGAGAGTTCTTTAGAAACATTAAAAACCATCTTTCTTTGTCTTCTTTGCATTCCCTGCAAGCAATAAATGCCTAGGAGGCCCTCACTATGTTGCAGCCCAAACTTAACTTTACACATCTGTCTACCTTCTGAGGTTCCAGGCCAGTGCCATTCCACAACATGTCTAGAATACAGACTATGTTCACTACCTATTTGTGGAATTAATGAGAAATTAATTTGGCAGGCCAGTGTGTCCCCAAAACCAGTAAAGGCTTATTATCATTTAACACATAAGAATAGTGATTAGACACACAAAACTGTCTTTCATCAATGATAGCAGGACATTGAGTTCTATGTTCCAGGCTAAGTAGGAACTTTACAATCTCAAGAATCAAAGCAATAGTTATTCTTCTCCTCTAGTGGAACTGCCAACGACTATAAAGTGCAGAAGTTAGGTGAAGAACATCACAGTCCAGGGACCAAGCTGCAGTACTGAGGGTCTTGTATATGACAAAAGTGGTGTAGAAATGGGGATGGAATAATAAAGAAAACAGTTCAGCATTCCTGTTCTAGGAGGTTTGTGTTCTAGGAAGTTAACCAAGAGAATTAATTTACAAAAAAAATAAGTGTTTGTGATAAGAGCTAAAATAAAATATTAATACGAGAAAACTATGATAAAGTACTAAAGAGGTTGTATTTTTATTTAGTTTTGTTACAATGATTTGTTTTGTGTGTGTGAATGTGTTTTCTGTTTGTGTGAGTGTGTGTCTGTGTGAATGTGTGTATGTGTGTGTTTGTGTAGAAATGCACGTGTGGGCTCACATGTAGAAGCCAGAGGACAACTTGTAGAAGTCAGTCTTCTCTTTCAGCCTGCAGTGCCCAGGGATTGAACTCAGTTCAGCAGGTGTAGGAGCGAATGTCCTTTACCTATCAAGCTACCCAGTCAGCTTGCCTGGGTGGTACATTTCAAATCCTGCAGCTGGAAAAGGCTGTATTGAGGAAGTGCACTAAGTAAAAATCAGAAAGAGATTATTGAAGAAAAGGGCAGGTAAGCAGATCTGAGGTTTGGAAGATTTCTTGCAGGTGTAGAAACAGGCAAGAGTGCAGAATGACAGGGCATCATCAGTAAGTTACACAAATGATGGCCTGGGATGGGCATGCCATTCACATAGGCCTTACCCCACCATTATAAATTCTTTTCTCTTCTTTTCAATGAGATGGAAAGCCTATGGAAGTCTAGGTGGAGAAGAAACAGGCACCCACTTAACTCTTAATGGTATCACTGTACCTAACATGTTGAAACTAAGATGAAGAGGGGACAACACTGGTGCAGAGAAATCTTGGAAAACTCATGTCACAGCACATGTTTCAGATGATGTTGCATTCAGACCAGCATTAGCCAAAGAAGGTGATGGCGAGTCCTTAGTTCCCAGAGACATTTGAAAGTTAGTGCCAGCAGGCTGTTTTTAGATCAGAGAAGCCACAGAGGGAAGTCAAAGAGCTCCAAAGCTTGGGGCTGAACAATGGACACAGGAAAGTGAACAGAGCAGAGGCAGATGGAAGCTCCATTTGGGATTCAATTGAAACACCAAAGTGGGAGCTCTTAATACCTTTCTTTCACTCTGTCTTTGGCTTCCAAAGTCCTATTTTGAGTTTCCATCTTCTGAAGAAGGGGTTAAGAATTTCACTTCTGAAATTGCTGTGTGAAACCATGAAGCACTGTAGAGGGAGTGTTGTGAGCATTTGCTTGTGGAAACCCCAGCATGATGCCATCAACCCCAGGCAGAACTTTTCCTCTGGTTTTTGGGAACTAGGGAAAGGAAACTAGATTTCACAGCACCCTCAGGGCTCTTGGCCAGAGCAGCACAGGGTAGATTCTATGCAGGCTAGTCTAGTGCCCTTTCTGGAAACCCGCACAGTTGCTAAGCTCTCACAAGTGGAACCACCCATCATTAAATCATAACCTGAGGGGACAAAAAGTAACAACAGACCGCTCCTGCCTACCTCTCTTTGCCCAGAAAGCAAAAGCATTAAGAGCAGCCACAGAAACTGTGATTTCAACTGAGAAGATCTGAAACCTGTGGATTTCCTCTTTAAGGAAACCAGAGTCCCCATCCTTGCAACCCATGTCCCATTTCCAGCTCATCTCAAAACCACCAGCTCCGTCCCCACCTCTCCCAGCCATCAAAATCCTGGTAGGAACAGCTGTCACCACAAAAGTCATACTGCACCAGGACAGCCAGCTGGCTCAGTAATTCACAAACAAACTAACCTTGAATTTTATTTTGAGCAACAGGGCTAGCTAGCCCCTTGTGGTCTTCAGCGCCATCTCTGTTTTCACTCTTTGATAAACAAACATCAACTCCAAGGCCATATTGAGTTGTTTTGTGGGCTTCCAAGGGCACTGCCCTTATTGTATTCTTTGCTTGTCTTACATTAGCATACAAAGCAACAGGTTTCATTATACCCACTTTGTTCTTATTCATTTCCATACCCTGTGCCTCCTCAATACCCTATACAGTCTTTTGAATTCTCCTTTCATAATGAAAAATCTTTTAATATTGACAGTGTGGAGTTATAAGCAGCCCACTCAACGTGGGACTCTGATGTTCAGGGAAAGAGGCTTGGAAACTGTTGTTCTAGAAACAATTTAGTGATCATTTTTCACCGTGTAGACAGAAGTCATGGAACTAGCAGATGACGTAATCCTGTATTTTAAAAGATGGAAGCCCCAACAAGTGTATGTATTACCTCACAGCACCACCTACTGACCAGACATGGAGCAGACATGTGTAAGGAATGAAACCAGAGAGTCACAGAAATGCTGAGAAACAGGAGATGGGGGAAAGGAGTGGGGAACAAAAGAGGGGAAGGAATGAATTTAGATTACTGTTCATAAAATTCTAAATTCTACTGATGCAGAAGCCAAGATCAGAACATCTAGTAAAATTCACAAAGGGAGCAAAGGATTCAAAGATACCTTTATTGAGAAACCCATTTTCCCCAAGTTTGAAATAATAATGACCCTTCTGTGATAGTTAAGGATAGATATACAGGTAATGGAATAGAACAAAGAGGCCAGAAACTAACCAGAATAATGAGTGCTCTTCTTTTCTCCAGTGCTTCAAAAGCATTTAGAGAGAGAAGTATTGGTTTCAAAACATCACATTTGACAATTATACAAAACATATATAATATAATGTCAAACCTCATACCTTGTATACAAGTTAAACAAATAGCTCATATCTAAATATAAATGTAACTATGAAACTTCACAAAGGAAAAAGAAAGAAAACTTATTTGTGGTCTTTGGCTAGGCCTAAGAAATCTAATACGTAACAGTAAAAGTGAAATCCTTAAAGGGAAAATTGATAATCAGCCACTCTGTAGTGTAAAACAAACTTCCTTTAGCCATATAATAATGACTGAAACATGTCCTAGAGAGTAGACCAGGCTCACATTCCACATCAACCTTGAATACACATTCAACATAAAGTACCTGTGCCTCCAGGAATGTTTTCTGCACTGAATATAATAGATATAGTCGAGTGCAGCTACAGACCCTGTTGCTTCCTGTTTAAACTTTAAATTACATTCTCACATGCCTGTGGGTCTATTCTGGCTCTTAGCATCAGCATCAAGGAAAAGAATTCAGATGTCGCCACCTACAGGCAGAACATTAATTACTCTGGAGTTAACACCAGGCCAGGAGTGATAGTCAGTTAAGGCAAGAAGGAGGGAAAATCACTAAAGCCTCCCCTGCACTGGAGGTCCTGTGCTACACTAACGTTTGTCACATCCCTATTGTTATTGATATTTTTATTCTGGATCCACTAATATGTTTCTCAGACTGCAAAATTTTCACTTATTAATAATTATTCCTTCTATGTCTCTTATGTGAGAAACAAAAAATCTGTTTTGTTGTAGAAACCAAAAAGACCAAGACCAAGGACCCACCTAAAAGAGCAAGGTCATCTACAAAGAAAGGATGTAGTAACATGATAGTATTGCTGGCCAATTAGCTTGGGAATCCTGTCTCTGCTTTGCACGGCTGAAATTCCAGGCTGATCACCACCCCCAGCTAGCATTTGTGACAGTTCTGGGGATGTGGGCACCCCTCTCTTGCTTGTAATAAAAGCACTTTAGCAATGAAGCCTTCTCTCTCAGCCTGTTACAGGGACTTTCAGTGCCTGAGAATGCAAAGGTTAACACTCTCTAGCTGAATAGGACCTTCCTTTTCTAGCTTTACTACTCAATGTTTAAGAAATACAAAAACTCTGGGAGGATGTTTTTAGAATTATTATCTTGATTCAATTTTTCTGTGAATATTACATAAAAGTAATCCAGATAGTACCAAGCACAAACATCAGAGAAAGCCTTCAGACTCTTTCATTCTGAAATGACATCATTAGTGTGTCCCTAGTCACGGGATCAAAGTGACCAACGACTAAATTCTGCTAGAATGTTCTCAAATGGACAAAAACCCAAGAATGTTAGTCTCAGTCATCTTCTCTAACTCTAAAGTTCTATGCACTGTGAGATGGGATCAGACTAACTTGACTTCAGATAGACGTCGTTTTGGAAACACTCAGCATTTACTTCCTAGGAATGTCCTCAGTGACGTAGTTGGAGCATCAGCCTTGTTATTTTTATGCATAAAACTTCATATTCATAGAAAGGGACATCCATTATGACCCAGGATCTTCATCTATATTATGGTCTTTGGTATTTGTTCTCATCAGTCATATAAGTCTGAAGATGTACCAAAGCCTACTTAGTCATTAACTTAAATGCCTAGGTAAATAAATGCTTCCTCAGTCCTCAAACCTATGATAAAAAGAGGGCTAAAATGACACACACCAAGCTACGTTTTTGATCTGTTATAATTTTAAGATAGAGTTTTTACACATGTTATTTTTTAAAGGTCTATACATGGTACTGATCTGCAAGTTGGAAGCAGAAAGTGAGATTGTGGGCCTGGTGGTGTCTTCTTAAATTTTCAAATTCCATCTCCATCTCCTAATCCTTCCCAAAACAGTTCCACCCACTAGGGACCAAATTCAAATACAGGAACCTATGGAACCATTTTCATTCAAGCCACTTCCCCCCAAAAAAAAACATTAAGAAACACCTTAGTGCCTTTATCTGAAATTCAGACAAACTCTCAGGTAGAACTCTGTCCAAGGTTCTCTTTGCAGCTTCCTGTTAGATTCGAACTGCTCCCCATTACTACCTCACTTCCTGGTGTCTCTTGAAAGAGGTTCCTTAGTAAATTACATAGGTTCCATTCTCATTTGAGTAAAGTGCTTCTGGGGACCCCCCACTATGGACATGTGTCTCACCATGCCTGTTAGACAGTGGCACTGAAAAAAAAAAAATGTTCAAAGACAGCTACACTGAAAGCCACAAAGTTATCACAGTTTCACTGTGACCAAACATTTTAGACTTCTCCTCAACCAAAACAACAATAGGAATACCAGCTATTCAAATGCTTCTCCCACCTTAGTGTGTTTTTCTTTTTTTTTCTACAGCTTCTGGTTAACTTGGAGGTGACAGTTATGACACAGGGTGGGTTGGGGGAGGAGAAGCACAAAGGTGACACCAATGGTCAAAGGAAACATCCCAAAGAGGGATGGAGAAACTGTGTAAGCGGCCAACTGTGATTGGTTCTTCAGCAGTGGGATCCAGGGGCAATTCTCCTGAAGTAAAAACTCCAGAACACTTTAAGAAAATAATTTGCTTAACTATGATAATTAGCAGAGCTATTTAATTGCTTTCCTACACATTAAAATACTTTTTTTCTGAAACTGTCACTCTGTAAAATATTAATCTAGACCAGAATTGCTCCTTTAAAAGATATTTTAAAAGATCTCCTTCACTCACTTGCTCTTTCTTTGAACCATTAAAGTTATTATACAGCAAGGAGCAATTTGCAATAACTTACTCCCCTCCTCAAAATAATAATAATAAAGTAGCTGTGTACCCCGTGTGTTTGATTTAAGGAAAAGGGTTTCCCTTCCAGGACCTCACGAATGCTCAAGGTTCAGTCAGGGCACAGTGCTAATGAACAGGCTGCGCTCCTCGGCTGGGCCCCCAGCACAGAATGACTTCATTCAGGACCACTGCGCACGCATGGAAAGTGTTGGTTAAAAATCCCACAGAGTTCAGACGACCTTTTCCTAGCTTTCTTCCCCCTTATTTGTCTTTCTGGTCTAAGCCAGGAGTAACATAAATATTCACCAGCTGATGTTAGTAGCTGTGAAGTTATGAATGAGGCCACTCTGCTTCATTCTGACCCCATCCACAATATGGCAGCTTCTCTATGCAGCTCCCAGCCAAAAGACACTCTCCAAACTCCCCCTACCATACTAGAAAGCATTTTCGGATACAACCTCCTTTCCTTTTAATGCTCTAAGCAGAAAAGCTGTCTGTTTAATGTTTACTCTGGGTTTATTAGAGTAAGAAGGAAAAGAAGAAAAACAAGAACTGCTTTACTACGCTTTAAACTTTTAGATACCTTCACGTAACGGTCACATGTGTCAGTAGCTCAAAGCATCAGCGGGTCTATGGACAGATAGCACCGTGGCAGGATCTTTCTGTGGCACTGTGGCAAGGTCTTTTTTATATCGAATTCCAGACAGATACCTGGGGCACTTCTTGTTCAAAGAGCAGAGAAAACAGCCATAGCTTTGATCTCTGTCTACTGCTTGGCTAATTATCCAGACAGGTGTTCAGAAAGGATGTTGAAAGTTCTTGAATAACAGCACTTCAAACAGGTCCTCAGTGCTGAGACAAAATGGGAGGGAGGAGAGGAAAAGGGACTGGGCCTCCTGACAGAGGCCTTCAGTGTAATTCATCTTTCTTTAATGCATATTTCCCACAAATTAACTACTTTTTAATGTGGACTCTTAATTTTCCAGATTCTAGCTCAAAAAATTTTAATATAAAGTTAGGAATGAATTTTGGAAGCAAGAGGCAATGTGAGGGACCCACCATCCAGTAGTAAGTAGACAAGAGACAAACATGCTTCTATAGAGATGCATAAGTTTGTCAACACACAACATTCTGTTCTCAACTTTGTTCATTACTGTGTTCTCCTAGAACTCAACATTTACTCTTTCCTTGTCTCTAGGGAAACGATGCCTGTAAGACATGTTCACTGGATAGATCTAACACTTGAGGGGCATTTACATAAGTGTAATTGCAAGTGCCACACAAAGGCAAGGCTTGCTGGAATTCTTTTGTGCTATGTGCTATGAATGCCAATCAGTATCTCTGGCTGTTCCAGCCCTGTGTTTCTTCTAGGTTTCACCCTTTGCCATATCTGACAGTGGAAATAATTGTCTAGACCACAGGACCAAAGGTATGGAGAATGGGTTCTCAGGTGTTCAAATGAGGATCAGATCTTAAGCTGGCAAGAAACCTGGTTGGAACAGACACTCATAGCCAGATTCCTGTCTCTGTCTCCATCCTGCAGTCTGGCCTTGCCAAGACCAGAACGGGAGCCAGAGGCAAGTATTCAACTGCGTTCTGCATGGCTCCAGGCCGTACCAGAACAAGGCTGATGAAGAGCCATCAGAGGAAGTCACAGGCAATGACCTGCAGGAAAACTACACAGGAGACAGCAATGATGGATTGTCAGGCATACCCAGAGACAGCTGGGAAGCCGGCTGAATTAGCAAAGGTAAAAACCACATTTCCTGTCCCTCTCTCCCTTTCCCAACACTGAACATTCTGGCATAAGAGTAACAGAGAATAGAATTAGTCATTGGTCTTCTTATGAAACTCTTTCTTCTGTCGTAGAAGATCACAGTGTCAAAAGTATTTCATTTCAATACTTGTTACCTTCATGTTGTCAAGAAAGAAAGTGGCTTGACAAACAGTGACTTGTATAATCTGCTTACACATGATTCCATTTCTCTGCCTTATGCATAATCAGTGAGCTCCACAGAGTAGCAGGACTTCAGATCAGGTGAGGCACATCACAAGCACAGATAACAGTATTACAGTGGCCTTAAGAACTGAGGGCTCCCCTATACAAATATAGAAGATAGGCAACTTGGCCTTCATACAGAGAGCGCAGGAGTTGGGGGGCGAAGTCTGTCATAGACTGTCATGGACTCTGTTGCCTGTTAGTAGAACACTACCCTAGCTGGGCTGCCATGTTGGGCCCAATATGAGAGGAAGCTCTTAGCCCTCATGTGATTAAGGAACTGAGGGGGCTTGACATGTGTGGGCCCACCCCCACCTGAGGAGGAGAGGAGAGAGAGGGGGAAGAGGGTTGGAGGATGGGACTTGTAGGGAAGAAGGGAAGGGGCTGTGATTGAGATGTAACTTGAATTAAAAATTAAATATTAAAAAAAAACCTGAGGGCTCCATTGTGCCAGGTATTTCTCGCTCTTCTGTGAATTCTTTTACTGTTGTTGGTCTTGAGAACCTTCCTCCCTGTACCTTGTACCTACAGAGCTTCAACATTGTAAAGTGGAAAACATAAGTATTTCCATTTTAAAGTCATTAATTTTTTTAAAGTAATACTTACTTGAAATGCATACTTCTACTTAGACTCATTAAGAGAGTTATACCACAGAGATTTGCATAAAGGGATTATGCATTTCTTACAACTCAATCTTGTTTTTATTGTCTTAAAGCTTACCAGTTACCACTGCTTCTGCAACTGTCAGCTGATTGACCCTAGGTAAGTCAGGCCTTTTCTGTGTGAGTTTCTTAAACAGCAGATGATCAGGCAAGAGTCTGGAGTTCTCAGCCCCCACAGAACCCCAGCCCTTCCCTATATTGTATCTGTCTCCAGAGCTTTCATAATAAATACCTGGCCTGGGCAAAGTAATCAGCTTCTTAAAACAACTTAGTAGCAGGTGGGTCTCAATCAAACCACAATACTCAACCTTAAATTTGTGGAATTAATGTAGACACACCAAGAAGAAAGCAAGCAAGAAGGTAAATTTGAAAGAATGAGCAGATTCACTTTGCTAAACATCCTTTGTTACATGATCTTAAATTGACAACCTTGTTTCCTGTCACTGATGGGAGGTTGGGCAAACAAAGAACAGCACTACTTAGTGAGACTTCAGGCTAGTTCCTGCGCAGCATCCATTGTTATTTCACAGTTGTCACAGGATGAGCCATTCACAAGGCCTTACAAGAGGAACTTCAAAGAATAAAGGCATCCTCCTTTGGTGTCCCTGGGGAATTAGTTCTAGAACCTCCACAGAAGCTAAATTGTACAAATGGTCAAGTCCCTTTAATATAATGGCATAGGGTTTGTATATAAAATACACTTACCCTCTGATCTATCTAAACTCATCTCTAGATTATTAAATGCATGATGAAATGCAAAGGCTGTACAGTCATTATACCATGGTGCTTGTGGATGAAAGCAAGAAGAGAAATCTGCACACATTCAATGGAGGCACAAGTTTGTTTGAGCGATGGGCGGTTGGATCCATGGGTATAGAACCACACACACAGATGGTTGACTGTGTGTTTCCAACATTTCTTTTTTTTTTTAATGGAAATATAGCCAAAAAACAGGAGTCGGTTTGTAAAATGGTACAAAGATAGGTTGCCAGGTTTAGCACACACATATACCAGTGCAGAGTGCCAAGTTAAACTTGAATTTCACATAACAAGTGATATTTTGAAGGCATGTCCAAAACAGTGCATGGGATATATTTTTGCTACAAATTTCGTTGTTCCTATAGAGTACCTACAGTTTTATTGCCAAAAGTTGTCATCCTCTAGGAACAGCGTTAACTCCGCTCATCCCCCTGTCCCACTTCACAATACTGAGGACCCAGAGTTTCCCATTTTCATTTAGTATCTTTTCTTCCTGACTGCATATGGCAGATCAAGACACAAACAAGTGGCCCATGTGAACTCTATGTCCTCAGTATCTTGAGTGGGAGATGAAAAAAAAAAAAAAAAGTGAAGTTTTCTTGGCAACAAATGCAGGACATGAACCCGAGGAACTGCAGGCAACGGAATATCCCACTATGGGGAGGCTGTGGGGTCTGCGACACAAAAACACAAAGGCAACACTCTAGAGGAACAAAACTGGAAAAATCTGAGAGGCATTGCCGCTTTCAAACCACGTCATCTCAGCCGCCACAGCAACATGGTATTCCTATGGCTCGGGCATTTGCCCGTTAGTGTGGTTTTCTAAGGTACTACTAACTCCTTTCTGTTCAATTAATTCAAATTGTGTCTTATTTCTGACAAATCATCGTGAGTTATAAAATCTCAGCTGGGTGTCATTTATCATGTTTAAATATGATTAACTTTCTCAGCAGCACTGAAGAGATATTGATTATGCATCGTGTTTTAAGATGACTCCAGTATGACTGCCGTGCATCACATACCTTTGCCCTACTTATCTGACTACAGAATTCTTTATCTGACCTATGTGAAGAATGTATATGACATACAGATACATGGCTCACATGCTCCTAGCAATATTAAAATTCTGTCATTGTTGAATTTCTGTTGCTTCTCAAATTCAATTTGATGTTTACTGAAGAATTAAAAGACATTTAAATGTTGGAATTTAAATCTATATTTAAGAAAATCATATTCTTTAATATGACTGTATTATCATTTCTATTTTTATTGTAAATCAAAAAACTTCACAATGACTCTTTGTGAACATAAATGCTCATTTGTACTTCCAGAATCATGTACAAAGTCAATGTTCTTTCTTCAGATGTTCTGATTTCAAAATTACTAAGTTAATGGCAATAGAAACTTTTCCTCCTAGCTAAAGAGTAAAACAACAAAGAGCAATGCAAAGAATAGTTCATTCTAACAGTTAGGGTACTAGCAAGAGCCCCTAAAGACTGGTGACAGCTCCTGGTCCACTGTTCATCATGGCATGACCCTGATGTTCAGAGAGAGATCTAAGGGTATCCAAGCATCCTCTAGAAAACCAAAGATCTTACACACAGCAGTGCCCCTCCCAAGTTTCCTGGCATCCTCCCAGTGAAACTGTTAAAATGTTCTTATTAATTGGGTATTGTTTCGGTGGCTGTCATTATGAGATATCCAATGACCAACATAATTACTTTTTTCACTGAACTTCTCCCATGGTGCAGCCTGGGTCTGAATATGAACACTTCTAAGATTCCAATGTCTGTAATTTTTGTTCCCAACTCATAGACTGAGGAATATCCAATTATGATGAATATTGAACAGGAAATCATACTTACTCTTACATTGAGGAAGACTGTCCCTGATTTATGTTTGATTTCTGACCTACATTCAAAAACATCAAGGGTCACAAGAATATCAGATGTACTAAACGTAATAAGATAAATTCTTTGAAAAGTAATAAAAATGCTTTTTGAAATGGAAAATAATAAAATTAAATGCTTGAATGATGTGAGTCTTGTTCCCTTTACATTGTAGCTGGCACTTCTTCCATTTTCCTTTTATTGGACAAGAGGAACATCATAGGAAGACTATGAACCTCCAGCTTCAAGAAGGTATATGTTTGGGGAAATTATTACAGAACAAGTAATTGAGACCAATTCATCATATATCACCTTTAGCCAATATTTTCAAATGTGTGTTGTTTCCTTCACTTCCCCTAAAGGAGCAGAGACAAATTTTCAAAATAGATGTGTTAACAGGATGTGAAATAGAAGGACACGATTCTCATCCTTGAGCTCCTGCTGAGGCTGTTTGAAAGCAGAGGCAATTGAGGCATGCATGCCCCATGCCTTTAACTGCACCTTCCTGAGAAGAGCCACACTACCCTGGGGAGAGCTGGGTTTCCCAGAGGCCTCTCTTTCCCTGTTTCTCTGTTTACGCATGCATCATTTTCTCCACCATTTGCCTGCCTGCTGCAGGATGGGCAAGGAATGGCACAAGAGTTGAAGGCCAATCAAACAATGCTGAATAAATTGTTACCAGACCTAAACTAAGATCAGCCAAGAAACATTTATCTAAAATGAGGTTTGGGGGAAATCTGTGGATTTCATTTAAATTGTGTTTACTTGACAACAAAGGATGTGGTATATTTAGTATAGAGTGGACAACTAACTTGTTTTTGCAGTTGTGTGGACAAATCTACCAGCTGATCCAATGGCTGCCTTTCAAATACATTAATTCTGGCTTTTGTATACACTATCCTGGCCTAACCATGACTATTTAAGAATTGCATGAAATAAATCATTTTATTCCTTTTCTTTGATAGATTGAGGTTTTACTTATAACTGAGTCTAGAGTATTTCTGGACTGTGGTTATTACTGTTGTGGGTATGTATTTGGTAATGTTGAAAAGAGTGAATTTTAGCAGTGTTCAACCTAATGACTGAGGAGTTTTTTTCAAAAACTTTCTTCTTACTTCCTTACTGCTCAAAAAAAAAGTAGTACCTAAAATAGGGGTATTCAAACCATCACACAAATTATATTTAAACACATATTTCAAAATTTCAAAGGACTATCACATGCTACTCTTTAATGTTTAAACTACATTTTGTGTATGTGTGCGCACGTGCGTGCATGTGTGTGTGTGTGTGTGTGTGTGTGTGTGTGTGTGTGTGTGTGTGT
>CAJQZJ010033945.1:1388407-1425623 GCA_907164525.1 Lophiomys imhausi
TGTGTGTGTGTGTGTGTGTGTGTGTGTGTGTGTGTGTGTGTGTGTGTTATGGCTTGGATCTAGATGTTCCACAAAGTCCTTCCTATTAGGTGAAAGGCTCAGTTGTTTTCTTGTGGCACAATTAGTTAAATACAGTATTTAAAAGATGGGTCTATTGAAGGTTGCAGAGTCTTAGAAGGGGCTGTTGGGATTCTAGCCTCTTCAATGCATTTCCCCCAGAACACAGTGCCTCACCAAGGTGCAAAGCAATACGAACAGATAACTATAGACTTCAGTCTCAGAACCGGGAGCTAATATGTCTTCCCTTCTTATAAGTTGATTATCTCATGTATTTTATTATAGCAACAAATAACTAACTACAAGTAGAGTTAGAATACAAACTAACATTGGAACAGAGATTTATTCTTAACTTGGGGAGAGCTATGGTCTATTACTGGGGTTTAATTTTTAATTGAGAGACTTGCTTTCTTATACTAAGACTATTGATGTAGTGTGCACAAATAAGTGAATGTTAGCACCAAAAAGATGTTCTTGGTTTGAATGATGATATGTGTCCATATGATAAAGAAATGTGTAGATACGGTTAGATAGGTGCCAGGATTCCTTGGAGAATGATTTTATACCAGATCCTATTGCTATTTGACATATAGGATTTTGTTCTCTCTGTTGGGCATTCTTCATTCTGTCTACATACGTTTTCACTCTTCTTAGGCTGCCATGGTCTGTCATCACACCACATGCCACATGCTGTTCTTACTCCTACTTTGATAATCACTTACTTACACATACATCATTTGTTAATGTTGTCATCACACCCTACTAGTCTATGATGTGTAGACAAACATCTAGACAATGAGATCTAACATTCAAGATGGTGTTCTCAAGATGATGTGTCCTTTCAGTGTCTAGACTGAAACTATTATTTTTGCTTTTGCTCCAATGAATAGTAACCAAATATCTTAATCAGAAAAACAAACAAACAAAAGCCAAATCTACTTTAAATCAATACAGTACTTCCCTTCCAAATATTTTTAAAATATTACTACATGTAATATTACAACTGATACTCTTGATGTGAAAATAGCTTATAAATCATTTCTTATTTATTCTTGTAGTTTATAGACCTGCAATATGAGAAATAGCTGTTGTGATAAGTCCAAAGGGAACATTGAAATCATCCTGTGTGATTGTCTGGGGTAGTCATGTGACAGAATGGGCTCATTTACACTAATCTTGAAACAATTAAATTAAATTTCTTCAGTGCCTAACATAGATCTCAGGTTCTAGTTCTATGACCTTTTATGTTGACTCACTAGCTACATATAGCCACTTAAAGTTAAATGAACTAAAATCAAGTAAAAATGAAGTATATAATCATTAATAATTTTACAAGTGTTCAAAAGCCACATCCTACTGAGAAGAAAAAATATAAAACTTTTTTATCATCACAAAACGTTCATGGGTTAGCATGTAGTTGGTTTGTTCACTAGAAATTTCTAAAAATTTTTGTCATCATGGAAAAATTGCCCAATGATTTGCAAATAATAATTTTAATAATTTTATTACTGTTGCTATAATGAGTCAAATTGTACATCAATAATTAAAATGAGACATACCCATGATGGTTAGGATATATTTAAATTAGAATAGAAATGGGATAGACAAAGATTTGTTATAAACTTATGTTTTGTGACATTTTCAGCATGAAGTCCTAGCTGAAAATTTGAAATTCAAAGTTAGAGAAATGACATTCTACCTATCAGGTTTTTGAGGTAAAGAGACATTAAGAACACCAGTCTAGGTTTCTTTGATGAACTTAGATATTAGATGACCACTGTTGGAAGTGGTGTTGGTAAAGATTTTTTCCCAATCTGTAGGTCTCCAAGTTGTTCAAATGACAGTGTCTTTTGCCTTACAGAAGCTTTTCAGTTTCATGAGGTCCCATTTATTGATTGTTGGTCTTAGAGCCCGAGCTATTAGTTTCTGTTCAGGAAGTTGTCACCTGTGTCAATGAGTTCGAGGGTTTTCCCCACTTTCTTTTCTAGTAGATTTAGTGTGTCGGGCTTTATGTTAAGGTCTTTGATCCACATGGACTTAAGTTTTGTGCAAGGTGATAAGTATGGGTCTATTTGCATTCTTTCACATGTCGACATCCAGTTAGACCAGCACCATTTGTTGAAGATGGTGCCCTTTTTCCATGGTAAGGTTTTGGCTTCTTTGTCAAAAATTAAGTGACCATAGGTGTGTGGGTTCATTTCTGGGTCTTCAGTTCGATTCCACTGATGCACTGGTCTGTTTCTATACCAGTACCATGCTGTTTTTATTATTATTGCTCTGTAGTATAGCTTGAAATCTGGGATAGTGATACACTTGTTTATTTTTTAGATTTATTTATTATGTATTCTGTCTGCAGTTATGCCTGCAGGTCAGAAGATGGCACAAGATTATATTATAGATGGTTGTGAGCTACCATGTGGTTGCAGGGAATTGAACTCATGACCTCTGGAAGAGCAGTCAGTGCTCTTAACCTCTGAGTCATCTCTCCAGCCCCGGGATGGTGATACACAACCTAAAATGATTGCAAAAAAAAAAAAAAAAAAAGATGTGGCCCCAGAATATTAGCACTCAAGTGTAGGAGTGTTGAGAAAAATGTTAATCATGCAGAAGTCCAGAAAATATAGCCATTCTTCAGTTAACAGTCAGTGGATCCAGGAACCAGTGTGTATCAAAGAATGGCTGGAGTCTAGGGACGATGGGAAGTATCTGCTGCTTGTCAGCATTACTGATACAAAGATGTGTGTTTGGTACTGTGGTATCATAAATAATTGCTCACAGAATTGGGAGAAAAGGGAGGAGTAGGTGTGAGACTCTCATTACTTCTTCTTCATAGCAGTCACTCAGCCATTGCCATCTGAAATTGATATGTGTGTGCCATAAACCAGAAATTACACAAAGCTCTCCAGTTTTCATAATTTAAAAGTATATGAGGTGCATATATTATCTCCTTTCAGAGAACATTTTAATTTTAAGGATCCCTTAAGTTTCACGTTCTCTTCTACTAAATTCAAGCTAAAATAAAGTGAACATTTAACTTAAATGCAGCATTCAATGTGAAGTTCTATTTTAGTAAAGGCACATCTATCTATCATCTACCCATACAGCTGTTATTTCTTAAATATGCGCAGCAGTTTCTGAGGTGGTACCTTTAACACAAATAGGCTATTTTCTTTTTCTTTTTTTAAATTAATATATTTATTTTACCCAAGTTTTTTAAATAAATTTATTTATTTATTGCTTCAGGTTATATCTCTCTCATAGTGTACTCTTTCCACCCTTCCCAGTCCTGCCCTCCCACCCTCTACCCCCTAACACTTCCATCCCACTCTTCTGGAGTGGAGTGTCCCTACATAACAGTCCTCTGCCCCAAGTTCAGCAGTCATGTGAGGGCCAAGAGCCTCCTCACACACTGGGGGCCTACAAGGCAGGGCCTACCAGGGAAAAGTGTCTCATTGACAGGGAGAGAAAACAAAACAAAAAAGTCTATGTCCATGTTCCCTTTGGTTTGGTGCGTTGGTTGTAGTATATGTATCCTGTACTATATGGCTAAAATCTGACTATAAGTTAATAGATGCCATGTGCATCCTTCTGAGTCTGGGTTAGCTCACTCAGGATGAGCTTCTCTAGTTCCATCCATTTGGCTGCAAATTGCATAATTTCATTGTTTCTGATAGCTGAGTAATATTCCATTGTGTAGATGTACCACAGTTTTTTAATCCATTCTTTGGTTGAGAGACATCTGGATTGCTTCCAGTTTCTAGCTATTACAAATAAGGCTGCTATGGACATAGATAAGGAAACTTCCTTGTAATTTAGTGAGGAATCATTTGGGTATATACCCAGAAGTGGTATGGCTGAGTCCTGAGGCAGAGCTATTCCACGTTTTCTAAGATATCGCCAGACTGACCTCCATAGTGGTTGCACAAGCCTGCACTCCCACCAGCAATGGAGGAAGGTTCCCCTTTCTCCACACCCTCTCTAGCATGTGCTGTCATTTGATCTTTTGATCTTAGCCATTCTGACAGGTGTGAGATGGAATCTTCATGTATTAAAACTTCTGGTTATTTTTATTCTTTTCTGTTGAGTTGTTTGAATTTTAAATAATATTTTAACCACAAAATCAATTTCTTCTAAGTAACATAAAATGTTCATTGGCACTCATTAAATTACCTCCCATGTTATTAGCAATTGTTAATAAGATTCCTATTAAACTTGCTTTATTTTTAATTCATTATATATTTTTTCTATTTCTCCGTTATATTCATAATAACCCAATGTGTTATGCAGACACTGGCTCACGATTCACAGCTAAGACTGGAGGGTTGAATTTTGGTCCACAGACCCAGGCACTCTGATCTTCAAGATCCTAATCTAGGGCTTCCTGGCAAGTTGGTCTTAGCTTTCATGCAGCAAAGGTGATAAGGAAACTTACCATGTGATGAAAAGGCTCCTTCTGTGTACTACTCACTCCATCAGTAAGAAGATACCACTGCTAGGAACAAACACAGGCTTAACCTCAAAGGATAACAAATCAGCCCTAAAGATAAATGATTCAACTAAGGAAAACAGGTAGGAACCTGGGCCAAGGATTTTTTTCCCAGCCATGCTGAATCAAAGGAAAAAGTGAAATCAGGCATACCGCTTACAGAAATCCCATCCCTCATTTCAGTATCTAGGGTTCCCCAATTCCTTAACCTTAGAATAATCTGGAAAGTTTTCAGTTGAACCTTGTCATTATCTAGGTACAGAAAATTATCCTCAGTGAAGCAAACAGGAAGTGATTTGTTTGAAGAATATCTTTTTCTTTTCCTTCTGCTGTCTATGGACAATCAAATTAAGGAGGAGAGAAAAGTACTATTGCACAAGTTAGATTTGGATAAGGATAGGAAATTGTGTCCTTTAAAAATGGATAGAAGTTTCCCATCATATAAACATATAATAATGGCCTTCTATAACTTGGGCTAACATATTACCTAAAATAAATTGTCACCCAGAAGTCTTTCTATAATTGGTAAATGACAGAGTGCACACTATAAAAGAGTACAAGGTCAGAGTGTGCCCTCCATCTTTTTGTAATATGAAACCTTCAGATTTTCATACACAGACTTTATTTTTGTTGCTATGCAACTTACATGCAACACAGTGCATGTAAATAAATTATGGGTTTTACAGAGAAGAAAAAAGAAAAAAACCTCCTTTTTTCTTTTTTTGAGAACAAGCCACAACTTCCTTTCATGCTATCCTAATGCACCACAGCCTTTTCAAGCTGTTTCACAAACACCAAGGTTTGAGCCAGATAAACAATCAAATGAATAACACAGTTAGGATACAGATGCACTTTGCAGACTGCACGCTAAGAATCATCCATCCTACTGTATGTAACCCTACAGGCCTGAGAACCGGGTACCCAAGCCTGGTAGTGAGGAGGAAGTTTATTTCACACCCACCCTCTTCCAGGTAACAGAATATAAGCAAGCTTAAGCAAAGGAAATTCTGGAAATTTCTGTTGGCAGCCATCTCAAACTATCCAGGCCCCAGGCATAACTCTGTATCAGGGTGGAAGAACTATTTCAGCTACAAGAGCAACAAACAGCTATGATGACAAGATGTTGCAGACGTAGGGAACCTAGTGCTCTTGAACCAGCTGGAGGCCATATCTACATGGAGCATGACCATCTCAGTCTTCAAATCGCATAGCTTTTTCTGGAAAAAGCATAAACTAATAATGCCTCTGCATTAATGAAAAGCAGAAGCTACTTCCAGAAAAGAAAAACAAAACAAAACTAAACTAAAACATAGAAATAACCCAAACACCTAGCAGTGGAAGAAGAGATTGCTATACTGTGGCAAAGCCCCACAGTGGATCACTGCACACTACAGACCGATAAATAAAATGAACTACTGATAGAGTCAACATGAATGAGTCCCACATGGAGTGAACAGAAGACCCCAAATACCTAAACATGTGACAATTTGTTTGCATCACATGATACCCAGCAGCAGTCATCGGCAATCCGTGGCCACAGATACCAGTGTTGTTTACTTCGCAAAGGGAGGTTACTGTAAGGAAGGATGGAAATTTTCTACATCAGGATCTACAGGAGATCTATGGTTGTCTGCAATGTATCTACCTGCACACTTAGCCTTTAGAGGTTAACGTGCTTCGTGCAGGCACTTTATTCCTCTGTAAGATATAAAATAAAACAGAATCAATCATTTAAAGAGTGCCTGGTATTTCTAGGTGGCACGTGGCCTCTCCCTACAGCTCACATCCAGCAACTGGCTTACTCAACTGGCTGCATGAGGAACCACAGCAGACCAGCCCAACAGTCTGTTTTAATGTACTTGCAAGTTGTTCTGATACAGGTTATGATTTAAGGAACACTGCCCTACTGCACTTTGTTCTAGACGATACAGCACTCAAGTGCACAGCCTAATGAAACCAGCTTTTCCTTCTCCCCGCAAGATTTCCAAAAACTTAGAGAAAAGATGAATATTAAACAAGATATATATATATATATATTTTTCAAAACCTCCAGGACACACCATGATTGTGTATGATATTTGTGTGTTGTATGCTTGTTTAATAATAAGCTTAACTTAATTTTTTAAAATTCAGAAACAGAAAAGACAATCACAAAATTTAATGGCAAAACTCCTGCGAAGGAATGTGTAATCAGCACACTCCATTCATGCCTGAACCATTCCTGTATCCTATTTGTTTCCAGTAGATCCAACTTCCTCTTTCAAAGAGACGAAACAACTATATCTTTTTGGTTATGGAAAACTTATCCAACACAGGGTTTTTGAATAGAGTTTAACTCTGAAGACATAAAAAGAAATCTGCATAGCATAGTCTGAGCTTATGAAAACTTACAGGAAATGCACACATCTGAAGGTATTCTTGTAATTTGAAAAAATTGAAGTTTCTTGTGGAGCTTCACTTTCTGAAGTACTATTAACATCTTAGGATAGCATCATCCAACAATAACGCCACAATGGATATTACACACTATCAATAAAGATATTTACTAATCAGCTGAGAATACTACTTTACTGATTAACTAGAAATGACAGCATGATACAATTTAATATAACATTTCCTCCTCACATCTGGAGGAAAAGATGAAAGCTAACTAACTACTCCTTTTTTTATCAGAGTAATGATTGCTTGTTTAATCTAACATAGACATAATTTTAAACAGAAAATTTATGTTTACACTGCTATCATTTACCAATGATCTGAGATTCAGAAGCCAGTGGAGGTGATCACAAGACAGTAAACACAATAAAAAAGCAATATAACAATCATCCTTTAAGATGGCTTTATTCAACACTCCATAAAGGTTGAACAAAATTACTCCAGAAGCCAAGTGTAGCTCCCATTGCAGAAAGCTCTCTTTGGGACTAAAACTAACAGTGCAGAGTTGTTAACTTCACAGTATCCACGGTTCCATATTTGGAAGAATTCTCCAGTTCAGGGTTTGAATCTCTTTGGTTATTGCCTTTAAAACACTAGCAATTTTACCTTTAAAATTAGGTCTTTTAAGTGACATTCAATGAGACAGGTGGAGTGTACACTGAGCCAAGCATAACACCTTGTCCCTTCTGATAATCCCCGTGCCCAAGAAACAGGCTCATGGATGTTGGCTCAGCCACTCTGTGCAAGTCCTGGCCATAGTTACAAGAAGGGTAAGGTACATGGGAGAATCACAGTCACTGTGGAGTCTTCAGTTGGTAAAATGTCTTCACTGCCCCATGACCAAGGAAGTACAGAATTAAATGGAAAAAAAAATTAAGGAAACAAAAAGACAACACTGACAATTAACAAAATTACTCTGGTAAAAAGAAAAAGCCATTTTTTTGTCTTCTTTTTGCATAAGAATTCCAAATCTTTATTCACCATGGACCTCACAAAGTATGTACTTGACCCTGAATATGACTATACATGAAGAGAAGTGAAAACATCAAGAAAGGTTCAGGGGGAATTAGGAAATAAACACTTCGAAATAGGAATGAGGAGGCAGAGTTCAAAAATGAAAATGATTTCATACTGTTCCAAGTGGACTAGACACATCCCTTTCAAATGCAGTAGCCACCACAAAACATTCAGATATATTCAGACACTTGATATATGGCTAGAAACCCACCTTCAAAGAAATATCCAAAGAAATAGGGTGTTAAAAAAGAAAAATCTCTAGAAAAATCACAAATTACACTGTCCATTTCAATTCTACCGAGTTATGTTTTCTCAACATGGCAAATCCAAACCTCATGTTTCTCTGGGTATTTCCAGCATTTCAAAGCCAAGCGTACACTGTAAGAAGCAGTGTCTTAAGGAAATCTAAACATAAGGTAGGTTAATAAACAATGAATCATTATCTTTTCCTTCAGCACACTACCTCCAGTTTTACCAGAGGCTATCCTTTTGTTACCCAGCACTTTAGCCTTCCAGGAGATGACATTGTCTAAACACATTTTCAATGTTTTCTTTTTAACAGTTAATATATTTCCAGGATGCAAGTCCATTTCTTTCTAAAAGGTTCCTAGGACATCCATTGAAAAGTCAAAAGCAGTGAACGAAAAGGGATCACTATTTCGTTGGAGAAGAACGACACCCTTTGTATTGAAATGGGGAGTTACAGCCTGTGGTCACCCTCTGCACAGTGTCTCTTTGTCAAGTAATACATGCTGGAAAAAAATAATACAGATGGGAAAATATTGTGCACTGTCAGATCTTGGAAACAGCCGAAGGATTTTTCCTCACCAATGTCTTGTCGATGACTTTCACATTCTGGCACCCTGAAAAAATAATGCATACATTTAATATGAAATGAATGCAATAATAATCAGGCAGGCAATCGTTTTCCCAAGGAATGTAAAACTTGACAAATGTAAGGTTTATGATTCAAGGTAGGCTTGCCAAATCTTATGTGGCATGAGACCATTTTTATTACCTAAACAGTCCTTAATACAAAATGACTGGCACATATTTTTATTAACACAAAGAGTGTATTCTTTCTGCCACATTTAATAGACAGCCAGGGGCTGAAAGCTCTCGTTTAGGATATGTCTGCAGCAAATTAAAATGTGTAGTGAGGATTCGCAGAATGGCATTCTTCTCCTGAAAATTCTGACAGGCTCAGGCTGCACAGTAGCCAGGAGACAATCCATCTCTGGAGTTAAGCTATCAGGCGATTTGGAATTTTTGGATCACAGAAAATGAATCTCCCTTCACCTTCAAATGGGAGCCTGGGAATTCACTAGAAGCTAACCCTCCCAGCCCCCGCCCCCAGCGAAAAGTCCATTTTGAATCGAACTCTAAAGAATCCTCAGTAAACACAGCACTTACTAATTCATCTAACAAACATTTATTGTTTGTGTGCCAGGCACCACTCTAAACACTGTAAACCCTGCAATGAGATAAAAGATGGAAGGATCCCTGGTCACACATTTTATATCCTAGAGAACAAACACAAAATGCATAATGTGAGTTGTTTTAAAAATAAGTTATGTGACAGATGATGTATGGACAGTGATGGGTTCTAAGGAAAAAGAATACAGGAACAGGGACAGAAAGGTGGAATACGGAGAAGGATGAACAGTCAAAGTGGTCCTTTTGTGAATGAAAAATTTACATGAAAGCTTGGAGGGTAGAGGAACCTCTTTACACAGACATCTGTGGAGCACCAAGGAAGAGGGAAGACTGATCACAGAGGCCATGAGCCTGGAACTTGTTTGATAATCATGGAACTTCAAAGATGCAAATGAAGCTTCAGTACTGTAACAGAGAGAGCAGCCTTGACAGCTGTGACTGAAAGGGTAGAAAGGGACAACGGCCTTAAACTATTGCTAACTCTTAAACTGCTCTTAAGGAGTAGTTTAAATTCGTAAACTGTAAGGACTCAGGCATCCATGCTAAGTAAGTCAAGAGTCAAATGAGGGTTGTGATCACAAGCAGAACATGAGCTACATTAATGTTTAAATGGCCACCCTGGTTTCTGTGATCAAAGGAGACTGGTAGAAGTCAGGTAGACAAAGGTAGAGAGGCAGACCTCCAATACCCACTGAAGAGAAAAAGAATAATCGGATAGCCAGGTAGTCACAGAGGATGTGGTCAAGGAGGTCAGATTCAAATTATGCTGTAATGAGCAACCACTGTGTCAAAATGTGAAGGAAAAGGTAAATCTTGAGTGTTGGGGCCAGAGCAAATGAACCTTTGACATAAGCTTGAACTGGAAGCAAGAAGCTGCAGGTGGAAAATGTGTAATAGAGAATTAGAGTCTTGGTTTTCGACAGGTAGTTTGACCTTCCACTTAGTCAAGTGGTAGAACTCTGACTGTTCACATGGATCTATGCACTCATATATCAAGAAGCAAGAAAAAGAATGGTGCTGTATTTATCTTTAAAGTGTCCTTGCTCACCAAGACATCCCTGATGGGGCTGTCAAAGCTGAAGGCTAAGTAACTGTTAGAGACCTATGCACACTATAAACCCCCAGTCCAAATGCTGTGCCTCAGAGCCAAAATATAAGGTCAAATACAAATTCAGTGTCCCAAACTGTCTATTTTCTTCCCCCCTCTTATCTTCTCTTCTTCAAGGAGCCTGGCTTAAAGCTCTCAGAAAACAAGAGGGAGATTAATGAAAATTAGAACCTGCTATGATTTAAATCTGGAGAGTTCTCCACAGGCTCGTGTTTTCAGTGCCTGTTCCCTGGTGGTGGTGCCATGTTGCAGCCTCCAGAATCTTTAGGAGATAGGGACTAGATGGTGGAAGCAGGCACTAAGGCCAGACCTTCCAGGGTTATAACTTAGACCCTAGTTCAGGTTCTGCCATGAGCTCCACAATGCTTTCACCATGGTGATGAACTGAAAGTCTCTGAAAACATGAGCTCAAACCATTCCTACTTCTGGGAAGTTTTGTCTGTCACTTATTGTGTTTTGGTGATCCAAATGCAAGGAGTGAGAAGTTTTACCACTTAGACCCATGGCCAGCCGGAATTCTTCCTTCAATATCTCAAGGACATCTTGAACACCTTTCTCCCCCTAAAAAAGTAAAAGATATTCAAAGATTGGGTAAATTAGTCACATTCTATATATTCATTTCAGTACTAAAAGATTTTATTTTATTTATATGTTTTCTTCACCAATTACCTGGAAAGCTAAGCCCCAGATGATGGGTCTCCCCACAAAGACAGCCTTGGCTCCCAGGGCCAGAGCTTTGAGAACATCAGTGCCCTTCCTTACACCCCCATCCAGGAAGACTTCCACCTTCCCTTCCACAGCCTCGACAATTTCTGGCAGGGCATCAATCTAGGAAGAGAACAGGGACAATGTAACAGTGTGTAAAAACGTCTGCTCATCTTCACCTCCAATGACTTCAAATCCACCCAACTAGGCTCACAGATAAAAGAGATAAGCAGGTTTAAGGTTGATGATGGAATCATTTCTCTAGGAAAAACAAGTGCAAATGCTAGGAATTAGAAACTCATGTGAATTTGGAATTAAATAACTTGTATGTTTTCAAAGTTCAGCATTAATTTTTCTATTTCTGATATTAAAATGCAAATATTATTTCTGCAAAATAATAAACATAATTCTACATCATTTGGTCTTGCATAGTTCCCTATTTTACAAAAACAAATAAAGTACTGGTATAAATTATTCTTAATATTATTTACTGGAAATCAATGGTTAAAATGCACATTACAGGTTGTAAGCAGTGGTGTATAAAATTTGAAAGCATGGCTCCTCTCTGATTTCTTTTTCTAACACATTTTATATCCAGATAAGCATTAAGGAGCTGTAAAAACACTTTATTCCCTGTTACAGGAATAGGTGAACCTTGAAGATCCCAATCTTAATTGTCAATTGACAATGGTCTTAGTTTACCATAAAGAATACAAAAAGTTCACAAGGGTGAGGTAGTGGCTTATATTGTCCTTCCTGATCCCTCATCCTCCTTCAAATGCATTGCCATTGCAAGACATCTATATAGTTTCTCCCATTAAAACAGACAGAGTGAACTCACTCACTCCTTGCCATTGGCTTTGGCTATGTGACCTGCTTTGACCAAGCACACATGAGTAGAAGAAGAGTAGAAGGCCATTCCTGGGCACAGACCTAAAGCTGTGTCAGGTATTTCTGTTTAGGTTTATACTTCTGTCATTTGTCATAAGATAGGGGTCCCCCAGGGCTTGTTTCTTCAAAGTTTGGACTCCAGAGAAACTATTCTGGAAGCAAAGCCATCTGAGCCTCACCCAGATGACCTAAAACTTACAGTACAGACAGCAGGATAGTCCCAAGTCTGGATAGGAAGACCCCAGCAGCTGGATGATTCAAGGGATCATTTGTCAGTTTAAATCACTGGATTAACACCCCCCCCCCAGCATCACGGTAGCATGTGATACAACTGGTTCATTAGATGTAGGTGAAAATATATAGAAATTATTCACATTTGTCTCAAAACGTTTAGATCTGAAATGATGTCCTGACCCATTTATGTATGCTGTGAAAGCCACCACACACTTAAACTGCCCTTTTCCCAGAAATAATTGTGCTGAAATCACTCAAAGGCTTTCCTCCTTCTCTCCTAGAAGTTTAGAGCCTGAACTTAAATAGAGTTTTATGTAAAAGGCTGAAAACCAAACACAGCTACAATTTGGAGGAAGTGGAGGCAACCCTTGGCATGTGGCCCCTAAATGTTTGGCAGGTAGTGTAATTTTCCCCTTTCCCTTTTGGCTTCCATGCCTTGCCAAACATGCTTCGGATCCATTTACATACGTTCCCTTACCTATACATAGTCCCCCTTTTACATTCAGGAGAGTTACATCAACATATAAATGCTACAATTTCCAAGCCATGATGCAAGCCATAATTAAGCATATTTCCCATTTGAAACCAGAACCAAAGATAAATATTAGCTAGCTTGGGTTCAACACACATTTTCAAAGTCCCACAAATCAAGTCTGTTTAGGTTATTTCCAGTGCCTAACCTGGCCTAAAAGTACACTAATAAGGACACTTAAGATTACAAGTTCTGGAATATAAAACAGAGCCTGCATTTGTATCTCTGTGTCTGTGGACAGGTATGCCCCATCCAGCACTGAGAGGTTCTAACTTCCCTCTCTTTCCAGAGCTGCACTTTCACCAGGGACACATTACATAAAGTGATCTGGGCAGACTGAATAAATAAATTTAGCAGACAAACCCACTAGGTACAGTCCTATTTATATTTCTTTTTTTCTTTCCTATGCATCCATATAACATTCATTATTACTCTCTTGAAGATGGACATTCAAATGTTCCAACCAAAGATGCTGCCACAGTTAGAAAAGAGGAGATCAAGTCTCAACTGCTACTGTGAATCCTCAGACTCTCTCTGAGACCACGCCCCACACCTCACCAGGGATTCTACCCAGCACAATCCAAAAATCACCAGCCCAGAGATTTAGAAAACCCCAAAATGGCTCCGATGATTTCTCTTTCACCCTTCAGTTCATCGTGGGATAAAGATCCCTGGAGCATCTTTAGAGGAAGCAGGGTGTGGATCTAAATTGCGGTTAGCAATCACCAATGCAGCAGGAGATTTTAATAGTGTGCCACTACTGAGCTTAGATCTGGAGAACTGGCATGACTCTTTAGAAAACATGCCCCTTCATGATAACAAACCAACATGATTGATACACTTTGAGATCTTGTGAGACAGTGGGATCATCCACGCTGGTCTACTGCACAAGAAAATTACTCTGTGCACCCAGGGCCGGAGCCCAGCCAAGACCAGAACCCAGAACCTCACAGTTCTCAGGCTAAAATGTTAACTTATAAAACTGGGACATAAATTAAATGGGAGTCATTTTAGGCAGTAAGTTCAGATTTGTTTTTATACCACAAAAGCCAATTAACATATTAAGTACCTCTCAAGGATGAGACATAAAGCATTCTTTTAAGTTTTATTTTGCATTTTTGTGACACTGGTGCCAGAGATTCAATTTTAGGCCTCCTCTGTGCTAAACAAGCATTCTATACTGAGCACCTCCCCTAGCCCCAGGGACCCCCTTTTTAAGAGAAAAAACATCTCTTAGACGGTACAGAACATGCCTAAGGACTCAATTTGAGAGTTAGTAACTTTAACAGCACAAATACTTATTCAGTTCAAGTGTTTGGCAGATGAGAAATTTACAGTGGAAAAGAACATTATATCTGTAAGTCTGAAGTGCTTTGGGTCCAGTTGGCATCAAAATGAAATGCAAATTTTAAAATAAAATTTAAAAAGAGAGTGTTCTAAGGAGTCATACAAGCCAGAGAATAATGTGTCAAGATAAATTTCTAGTTCAGATGTTCAAGTAGCAAGTATTTCTTTATACAAGGGAATGCTGTCAAGTTGAGAAATGCAGAGTTGTACAATCCAGAAACAATCTTTATCAAGCCAACACAATACCAGGAGAGGTTCAGGCATAAGAGTCTGAATGGCCTGCTGTTCCATCTCTCACATTACGGGAGACAAGAAGATAACTCAAACCCAAGCCTCCCATTTCAAAACTCCTCCCATGACAGCATACCAGGCCTGTGCCCTTGCTCATGATGTAATCAAGTCTGCAGGACAGTAAGACCTTCTATGCATCTAGAGTGAAAGTTTATACCATAGCCTCCTTTTAAGCCTTTGACCACTCACCTCAAAACCCATACACCAAGGGGGAAAACAACATTTGCCATAGACTGAGTGCTTTCTTACATTTCTCTCATCATCACAGGCCTTAAATTTGCCATGAGTATGAGGCAAAATTTAGTCAAGAATATCCTCTCATGTGCACAGCATGCAAAGGGGGATGGTTAGTGTTTGTTTTAGACAGTCTCTGAGACCACAACTCAAAAAGCCCTTTTAGATAAGTTTCCATATGCCCTTGGCCAGAAGGAAAGAAACCACACCATTTAGATATTTTTCCCTTAAAATCTAGTTAGATTTGATTTCAGAAGATTTATATTTTATTTTTAGAAAACAAACTTAATTTGGCCGGCACACTAAGTCTATGTCTTCATGCACAAGTGAGACATAAATCTGGCCCAACACTTCAAGCTGTAACCAACTTCTCCTCCCTGCTTTAAGGAGGGTATGGCTCTCCACCTCTTTTTACCTGCAGGCAACATTTAATATCACCCAAAATGCTGTATCTGTGTGACTAAGTCTGCGTCCCACAGAGCCGACAATCTCCAGCTTTATGATTTTAAGTGTTGGGAGGCTAATTCCACTGTGTCCAGACTTGGTTTGCAGCACCGCTCAGTGCTTTGGGAAGCACTATGTGAGTGCCCATGCACACTAGTGTTCCCTGTTGGCTTGTACTCTGTCATAAAACTAACACAAGTGGTCTGCAGACAAATCATCCTGCTGGTTGCACAAAACAATAATTCACTACTTCTCCAGAGACTTTTGTGATCCCCACAATTGTGTATTCCTTCATTCCTTTGGATTACCATGTCTGAGTCTTCTCTCTCCTTGAGATCATATAACACCTACTGGTGTACCTGTGTTCATAAGAACAATTTCGGCCTTGCCTGTATTCCTGAGCTTATAAATAGACATATTAGGCTAGTTAAAACTAACTGTATTTCATAATTTAGAATTCTTTACCACTGAAAATCTGAGTTTTCATATAGTGCCATACAGTTTACCAAAAGTGGTCTCACACACACACACACACACACACACACACACACACTAGACATGTATAGAGTCCTGATTTTAAAAAGAGATACATAGAGAACTCCCAGTGGAAACTTACAGTAGCTGGTACCCCATCAAGTTGTCGTGCCCCGTGATTGGACACCAAGATCCCATCTATACCATGTTTAACAGCTTCTCTGGCATCATCACCTGAAAAAAAAAATCATCATCTCATGGAAACAGCTCCTGGACAAAAAGCTTGAACTTCAAATCTACAGAATCTCAGTAAAAAGACCTCACTCCCACCTGTCTTGTTTAGTACTTTCATCATTAAAACATACCCAATCATTACATTTACAATATTTGTGGTAGTTTCTTCATCCAAAGTTAACTATTAGAACAATTTAATTATGTAATAGAACGATGAATAGATAGTAAATTGCCATATATAAAGAATTTATCTCTATAAAGACATATTCTTGCTAATATTATTTATTTATTATATAATCTTTTATTTGTTCTATTAGTTGGTGGAGGGGATTAATATGACTAAATACAAAATAGATGAAAAATTTTAACAGCCAACATGATTGTTAAATTTTATTTTCTAAACTACAATTTCTAGGATGCCCGGATTTGTTAGCACTAAATACAATGTATTTTGGTCATATTAATCCCCTCCACCAACTCCTCCCAAAATCCTTCCTCACCTCCCTACCTGCCAACTTCTTCATTTCTCTGTACTTCTCTACCCCATCTCTCCATCAAGTTCAGCTTCTGTTGGCTAACTATTCACTGGACCTGAATCTTGCTAGCCTTAAAATATGGTCAATATACCAAGTATTACATCATTAAAGAAAACTCATTTTCTCTGTTAACTATACTTTTAAGATTTATTTGTTGTTTTGTTGGTTGGTTGGTTGTTTTTTATGTGTATGTGTGTGTGCTTGCATGAGTTTATGTGTACCACATCAATATGGTTGCCCAGAGAGGTCAAAAGAGAGTGTCGGTGACTCTCCTGGAACTGGAGTTACAGTTCTGAATTCAAAGCCTCTGTAAGACCAGAAAGCATTGAGACATCTCTCCAGCCTATTTTTAATTAATAAAATTAGCTATTTTTAATTAATAAAATCATATCCTTTTTCCATTTAGCAGAACTATTACCCTAAAATATGGAAAATAAAATGGCATGTATGTGGCAAGCATTATCAAAGCAGCCACCAATGGACACATCTATTCTAAACAATATTTAATATATAGTTGTTTTAATTTCAGTAACTATTTTGTTATGTTTGTTATATAATTAAAATTTTTCAATAGAATACATTACAAATATGATGTTAAAATTATAAAATAACTCATTAATTGTGTTTCAAATACATTGATCTCTGAAAATCCAGCTTTAAAATAGATGAAAAATTTTAACAGTCAACATGATTGTTAAATTTTATTTTCTAAACTACAATTTCTAGGATGCCCTGATTTGTTAGCTCTTAAATGCAATATTAAGTAAAAACAATTTGATGTTGAAAATCAGACTTTGGAGAGGTAGGTAGGTATATACAGAAAATGTACTTATCTATCAACTCAGTAATGGAGATCAAAGGCAAACTTATTTAAGACTAATTATAAACCTGTCCCTAGAGGCATTGAAGATGTAGCTGTTGTATCACATGTAAATCGGTAGGTGGCAGAGAGAAGAGAGGCTATATCTACACTAGTGTTCTGACCTATGAACATCGGAATGAATATTGGCCTAACATTCCATGAAAAAAGCAAGCCTGACACCACCAGTTTGGTACCAGCGGTGACAGACTGGGAACTAGCCTGTGACAACCACCAGTCCAATATCAGGCAGGGACCAGATGGGTTTCCAGGACAGGAAGCAAGCCAGAGACTAGAAGAACCCTGCCTGGCCCTGGATGTGTGAGTTGTAGGTGAGCAGGCCCTGAGGGTGTGAATGTGAGAGAGTTAGTCCTGCCTTTGGTATGCTTTCAGTGGTGTTTTCAAGGGAGGGATCCCCTCTGCTCCCTTTTGTTCTCACCAGGAGTGGCTGACAAGTTATCTGGCTCCAATGAGATCACATGTGCAGGAGAGCTGTATCTGTCCCTCCCATGCTGCAACACTCAGGAAAGCATGTCCTCCACCTTGCCTGCACAGCACAATACAGCTGGCCCTGGATGATGGGGTGGTGTTAAGCATTCTAAATGCTGATTGGTCCTGTTTGCTGTCTGTTACTTAATTGACTCTGGTTGGTTAAATAAATGCTTAGGCCTGGAGATTAGGCAAAGACAGAGGTAGGCAGGACTAAGGTTCATGGGCTTTTGAGAGATAGAGAGCATCTTGGGAAGAGGAAAGTTGCTGGAGAGAAGCCAGGAGTAAACAAGGAAGACATGCCATGGGGTAGATTAAAGAAGATCCTTCCACATGGCCTGGAATATCAGCTTAGTGTGGAGAATAATAGTCCAAAGGGATGTATGTATATATGGGGTCATATTTGGGCAACAGAATTATAAGCTAGCTTAGATGGGCTAGGATTGCACAACCCAGGCCTAGACTTGTTAAAATCCACCCGGTGTCTGTGTGATTTCATTTATAATGGCGGGTTAAGGATTAACACTTCCAAATCAATTTGAGATAATATAAATACTGGGTAAATAGTTTAATTAGCCATATTTTTTCTACACCTGGATATGGGCTTATGAGTGAGCTGGCCCAGACAGTGTGAGTGTGGGAGAGCCAGCCCTGCTTTTGTCTGCTTTTCAGTGGTGGTGTTGGTGAGGGAGAGATCCCCTCTACTCTCTTTTGCCTTCACCACAGGTAGCAGGTGGGAGAGTAGGCCCTGATGGGGTCAGGAGAACAGGAGAGCTGGCCCACCACCCCCTAACATTCTGCAGCACTCAAGATAGTAGACTCTGTACCTTACCTGGGTAGCACAGTAGAAATGGCCCAAGATGTGGGGGTTGCAGCCCAGAATCAGGGCTTCAAGCTAACGCAACCCCAACATATACCCCATGAACGTACCACTGGAGTACATGAAGAGTCCAGTTCCACAGACCCAAAACTACAGGATCTCCATGACACAGGGCAACAACAGGATATCTCAGGGGAGTCCCAGTGAGATTCCATTAGTGACAAAGTATCAGTACCCAGAGGCCTCCTACCAGACCAAGGAGTCATTATAATGAACATTTGCAAGCAAAAAAAAAGTATGGACAAAAGGGAATAATGTGGGGCACACTGAGACACATTAGAGTTTCCACAATGACTTTTTTTTCTTTTAGGAGAGGTTTCAAGGGTGAATAGTGGGTCTGAGGGGAGATGGAAGATGAGTGAGAAAAGGATGCATGATGTGAAAATCACAAAATAAAATGACAATAAAAAGATTTTTAAAAAAAGAATTATAAGAGACATACAACAAGTTGTAATTCTGATGATTTTAATTTTTATGTACTATAAAATTTTCCACTATATGTCATGGAATACTAATATTGAAATCTTTTAATAATGATAGTAATACTATTTTTTTAATTATGGGTCCATATTGATGTTATACCTAGTATTATGATTTTACACCTATGTGTTATGTTCTGAGTATTTCTGTACTCCCCAGAGTCTATTGAAATCTTAGTACCTGATATGATAGCATTTTGAGATGGAATCTCTGATAGGTAATTAGAATTGAATATGTTAAGGAAAGTGAAGCACAACAAAGAGATAATTTTTTTTTTACTTTATTTTCTTTTTGACAGGAGGTTACAAGAGTAGAGAGGAGACACAATGGGATGGGGGTATGAGTAAGATTGGGGTGCATGATGTAAAGTTCACAAAGAATCTAGAACAAGTTGAGAGAGAGAGAGATTTTTCCTTATAACAAGAAGTTCTACCTTCTTGTCTCTTTGCAGAAAGAGATGAGGTGAGCCTTCACCAGAAAACATCTATGCTGAGCCTCGGCTCCCATCCTCTAGAATAGCTAGAAAAGTATCTATTGTGTATAGTATTTTGTTAATCATAACACTATCATCATTGTGTCTATTATTACTACTAGTGGGTTACTCAAGATTCCAACTTAAGAATTGCTGTGACCTGGAGAATCATTTTCCCCAAGGCTGAAATCAAAGAAAATCAAGCCTTGTAAAAAATGACAAGTGGCCAGCCCTATGAGAACATGCATATGAACGATGATAAATGGATTCAGGAAGTTGTAATTGTAAAGTGGGGGGCACTAATAATTAAAGGAAAAGATGGATTGAAAGAAGGATCAAGGGTATTTGGAAAGGGGAGACTAAGGGGAGAAACTATGCAAATACAGTGTGTGTACATGAAATAAAAATTACAACTAATTCTCTATCTCATGGCTTTTTTTCCTTTATTTTTTATTTCTTCAAGTTACATCTCAATCGCAGTCCCCTCCCTATTCCCCCTCCAGTCCCACCCTCCCACCCTCAACCCCCCATCCTCTTCCCTTTTTTTTTCTTTTAAGTTTAAGGTATATCTTATTTCCCCCTACAGTTTCCCCTTTCAGTCCAACAAATGGCTCTTTCTCTTAAAATAACAAATACAATACAGTACAACAGAGGTAATTAGGCCACAGTTATGAGGGTTATATGGCTTAATGTACATTCCCAATGACCAGTCCATATGTATTTGGTACCTGACTTTAACATTCTACTATCTAAACATCTCCATGAGTTTAAAGTTCTATATCTGACTCAACATTCATACTAACTTGCAACACAATTTTAAAAGTATCTTCTTAGATCTATAACACTCTCTTGACTCCTAAACAACTCAAAATTTAATTATGAGACTCTAGCTATCTGTTCTTCAACCACTTCAGAGACCCGAGAGGGATAAATATATCTGATTTTATAGGAAGTACAGGGCCTGCAGCTTCCCAAACTAAGAAATGACATACCAGTGGCTGCCTGGACAGTTCCCATTTTCTCTCCATACATTACTGCATCCATCTTCAGTCGTTTGGCCACGTTTCTCTGACAGACATTGATTGTAGAGCAGGGGTTATGAAGGACTTACCTACCCTGTCTTGGCAGAGCTAGGCTGTCGACTTACCTGCTTCCAGGTTTTGTCCTTTTTGGACAGCATTCTGTCTACAGTTGGGGCAAGGGGCTTTTCCTACCAAGAGATAGGCTTGCAACTAATTCAATCATCTCCCACTGGAGATTCTTCGATGCTCATCTTCTACTTGGAGGAGAATAGGGGGTGCTGTCAGGAGCTGATATGTCTTGATATAAAAAAAAATCTAAAGTTATGAAAACATCTTTGAATGCCATATTCTGCAGATCTCTTGAGGTTTTTGAAGAGGCCCTATCTATCTCTTCTATTAGGGTAAGCAGATGTTGCTTGTCTCTTGCCGGTTTATTTCTGATTAGCTTAGAAAGTAACTATAATAGGCTGTCATAGTACCTAACTGAATGACCGGCTTGCATAACCATTAGTTTGCATTTCTTAATTATCCTAAACAGTTTATGACAATTAGTAGTAAAAGGCCAAAACATCACATTTCATTTTTTTTTCTTTACCTCCTAACCCTTCCATCCCATTTCTCTGGGGTGGGGTGTCCTTATATAACAGTCCCTCATCTCAGTTGAGAGGTCGTATGAGGGCCAAGAGCCTCTTCATTCATTGGGGATCTACGAAGCAGTACCATCAGTGAAAAGTGTCTCGTGGCTTTTAAAAGAACAAAATAAAATTAGCAAGTATAAGCTATGATTGACAGCTCCAAAGACATTTTATGAAAAAAAATTGTGTATTTTCTTTTCATATGAGTGATTGGTTTAAATTTATTCTTTTGGTGAACTTCAGAGTGTAATTGTTTGACATTACTGGATGAATCCTTTCAATATAACTGAAGTATTATTTACCATGACAGTTTATTGGAACTGATGAAAGGTGTCAATCTTTAGGATAGAAAAAGAATAAACTTCATCTGTTCATAATTTAATTACTTTAGCTATATTGTTTTCATTTTTAAAAATAAATTTGTTGAACTCCATTCCTACTTTGCATTTTATTATTATTTTATACTTGGACTTAAAAAGCTTGGTACATGACTTGACTCCTAGAGTTTTAATTGCCTTCCTTTTGTTCCAGTTATTATGAGACTTTCGTATCAAAGTCTCAAATCTGTCTATTATTCTAGATAATCTCTTTAAATCACCTTGTCCTCTCCCTTGAGGCCGCTGCCCAGAGGCCCCTCCCTGCCTTCTTGCTTGGCTTTGCAGTGGTTACTCTCTAGCCTCACTACCTACCTTCATCCTTCTGTTTTCTCTGCTTTGAATCTCTTATGAACAGATGGATGTAAGCCCTCGTTTGTTTATGGTTTTGTTTGTAGTACATGCATGCATAGCTGCCCAAACACAGATCAATGAGAAGCAAACTGCCAGCTCCTGACCAATCCCTTTGTTTATATGATCACTATATGAGCTGTAACACACTCAAGGTTGAGCAATCGTTTTCCTATAGAACCTTACAGACTTTTCTCCTCGTTTGATGGAAACCATTGCTGACTTGAAGACAAATGATAGTCTGACCTGTAGTCCTTCATAAAAAAAATCATTTTCTTGATTTTTCTCACTTTATATCCATTTCATTTTTCTTCCATATCATCTATGATAAGATATGATTTGTTTTCTTACTCTAATGACTTCCATCAGTAAAATTCAGAACGTTTGTCTTTAACAATTTCTTCCTGTCCCTTCTTTGTGTATTTTATACCTAAAAAGTATGTCAGATAGCTATTTGAAGATTTAAAGTCATCTGCATAATTCTCATCTGCTTAACTATAATATTTGATTGGTCATATTTTTCATTGTTATTTTACACTCCAGGAAATGTCACTGACTTTTTTCAACTACTCAATAATTTCATTTTATTTTTAGGTACTACAGGTTTAGACTTCATACCTCTTTTCATACTCTACTTTTCATCTTAGCAACTCAGAAGTCAGGCTGGGCAAATAACTCAACAGATATAACATTTGCAAATTAAGAATGAGGGCCAGCAGGACTCATGTAAATGACAGATGGGCATGGTGGCCCACCCTTAATTCCAGGAAGGATAAAGACACAAGATCATCCCAATAAGCTACTTAGACTAGTTGGATTTAAATGTCTATGAATCTTCTTCAGTAAAACTTTCTGTGATAATGGAAATGTTCTCACAGATGTGTCCATTTAACTCTAGACGGACAGCCCATCCAGCAAATGGTACTGGTGATACTGTGTATCCACTACAGAAGAATAAAATTAGATCCACGTATTCTACTCCTACATGTAGAAAATAATTTAATGAGAATAAAAGACCTTAATTTAAAACCAGAAAACACTAAAGTGCTACAAGGAAAGACAAAAAAATTTTTTTTTCAAAATATAAGCACAGATAAATATTGGTGAACAAACTTCATTTGCACTGGAAAAAGCCAAGGAATTAACAAATAGAACTACATGAAATTATAAAGTTTCTATAGAACAAAGGAAATACCAACAGAGTAGAAAAAAAATTCCATAAAACGGGAGAAAGTACTTGTCAACTATATTTCCAACTGCATGTTAATATCTTGAACAGATTTTTTGAAAATTTTAAGTATCATGAGCTAGAAAGATTGCTCAGCAGTTGAGAACACTGGCTGCTTCTCCAGAGGACCTACGTTGGATTCTTAGCACCCACTGATAACTGTCTATAACCCCAGTTCTAGATCTGACCCCTCTTCTTGCCTCTGCAGGAAATGTGTACATATGGTACACAAGCATATGTACACTCAAAACACTGCTCACATAAGATACAACTTTAATCATAAATAAATAATTATTTTTAAAGAACACAAACAAAACTACAAATTGGAATAGGCTAATGAAAAAAAGACACCTTTCTCAAAAAAACACAAATGGTCAGTAAGTATTTTAAATTCAAAACCTTTAGCCAACAGGGAAATGTAAATTAATGCTACTTGCTAAGTCCATGTCACTTCAGTCAAACAGACTATGGTTAAGAAAACAAAGGACAACTAATGCTGAAAAGGATGTGAAGACAGAGAAAGACTTATTCACTGATAAAGGGACTGAAACTAATAGAGACTCATGGAGGGAAATTGTGGAGACGTCTCAAAAATTTAAAAGAGAACAAATGGAGCCACCAGGTGACACAATTAAACCACTCCTGGGCCCATCCTCAAAGGGCTCTGTACCCTATCACACAGGTACTTGCACACTCATGTTGAATGCTGCTTTATTCACAATAGCTAAGAAATGAAACCAACCTAGCTGTTAACCAAATCATGAATGGATAATGAAAATGTGCTATGTATACACAATGGAATTTTATTCAGCTGTGGAGAAAAATGAAGTTCTCATGAAAATGGATGGATCTTAAAATAATTATTAATTAAGCAAGGTGACCTAGACAGACAAAGACAGACACATGTGTTCTCTCTCAAATGTGGATGCTAGCTTCAGTGTTCACATAAATGTATCTATGTGGTGGGTATAGGCCACAAAAATAGAAATATCATGAAAAGAAGGAGCTGAGGAAGAGAAGGAAAGAACTAGAACATATACTGTATAAGCAGAAAGGAGGGCGGTGGACATAGAAAGGTAGAAAGGAGGCCAGGGGTTTGGGGAGAAAATGGGGAAAGAGGCCCAATCAAAACAGGTTCAAATTAGGTTCTAAAATGTCATAAAGAAACTCAACAACTTGCATGTTAACTTAAAATTAAAAGAAAAAAAAAAGAATTGAAATGTGGACTCCTGACTCAGCAGCTGGAATTGTACTTTAATCTTTATTAACTCATACACTCACCTATGACTGGCAGATACCACCATATCTGACATTGCAGCAATAAGGAGATATAGTATGGTATGATTTTAAAAGTCCAGGTGAAGCCAAAATTATATTTTGACATGCTGTAGCTGCCTCTGATTATCTAGCTATCAAACCAAAAATGTATAAAAAAACAGTAAGTATTATTTTATAAGTCCAGTGTTAAGTGTGTGTGCAGCCTTCCATTTGCCTTCAAGTAATCTACCTGCTGTGTTAGTGGGAAGTTGCTTACCTTCTTTGTGTCAATGTCCTAAAGCTCCCAGTGAGGATAATAATCCATGCATTATGAGTTTGTGGAGTGAAGAAGTTGGGTGTTGAAAATTTACCCATCACACATTGAACTCTCAGATATATATGAACTACTGCTGTTTTTATTTTCTTAGGATGAAAAGGAGTAGGAGCTACTCAGATGGGCAGGTAGAGAAAGTTGGGCAAGATTCATTTATTGAATGTTTTGAAACAAGGAAGTCATACCTAAATCAGGATAAGATCAGAAAGGCTCTTCCATTTGAAGAAAAAATGATACTTAAAAAATTTGCAATTCTGATCATTGAGAGTGAATTTCCATGTTCTTGACACATCGTGTGACTGCTAGGAAAATGACAGAATGGCTTGCTATGACAAGTTTATGAGTGTGTGAGACAGGAAGAAACATGATCAGAGAAAAGGGTTTCCTATCTGTTAACCGCTTATGAAACCTACCCATAAGTATGAGTTTTAATTTTTAATTCAATTATTTATTCTATAACGCAGACCAAAAAGTTATTTAAGGGATCACAATGTTCTTCTGGCTTGGCAAAATATTTACAAATCTTTGACATTTTCACTAATCCTCAGAAAACATGATGTGGCGTTCCATATTTGTGCTTTTGCCCTTAAGTAAGTTGACTGTTTAAGAAAGACAACGGTCAGTGGATAATACACTGTGTGTACTTATAATATATTAGTATATATTATATTACTTTCATATATTACCTTCCATATTTAAACTACCAAAGTCAAATTCAAATCCACTAGAGCTAACCTCAGCCACTAGCGGCTGCAGTAACTTGCACAAGTTTAAGAACTAAAATATTTTAGATATGTGCCTAAAATTTTGAAAATAATTCAGAGATAAGAATTTCTTAACCTATGAGGCAGAAGAGGGTGGGAGGATGGGACTGGAAGGGGGAGTAGGGAGGGGATTGCGATTGAGATGTAACTTGAAGAAATTAAAAAAAAAGAATTTCTTAACCTAGTATATTTGTAAAGATCTAATTACAGAAGTGTCTCTTTAAAACAAAAACTCACAATGAAAGTGAAAAGGAGTCAGTTTTTTAAAAAGAAAAGAAACTCTAAGAAGTGTTATACCGTTGCTCACACGTGCTGTTTGTTTGTTAGCATGAGTTCTAGTGAAGATGAAATCCTGTCTGAAGCAATGCTTGGGATGTTGTTACTGTTCTCCCAGGGCACATTTTAACCACAGCAACTGATTACATCTCACATTCCCATTTGCATTCATTAAAATGCAATTCTTAAATTGGTAGCAAGGGTGGATGCTTCTAGAACTTCCCAGTTCCCCATAGTTTCATAAAAACATAATTTCTGCTCTTCTGCTAGAAAGAAAAGAAAAGATATTCTCAGTCCAGCCATGTGGCATCTAGGTGAAAACCTATGAATGGATGAGAACTGGGCTTCTCAGAACTGCTTTAGACCTTCCTCCAGTCTAGGCTGAGCATATGTGTTATTTGATATGGTTGTTGTCATGGAGATGATTTTTGTTTAATAAATAAGTGAAATAAACAATTACAAATAACTAGACAGTATAAACTTACATGTATGAATAACTTCCTTTCAAACATGACTCTCTCCATCTTGCTTTTTGAGCTCTCTGATTAGATAGACACATTGTTTTCAGTAAGCATTTTACCTAATAAACATTTTATCTATTATATGCAGAATATTGGGAAAGCCTGAAGAAGTGAGCCAGATGATACATATGGTTAAGAAGAGAGGTGGTGATGCTGAGGGGCAAAACAGGGACAGTCCTAGGTACAATGACTCCAACTAACCCTCTGGATGTGGAAGTAGTTTTTAATGGACCACTTGTTAGCAAACCCAATTTAATAGATTTATATGATACGCCACAGGCTAAAGTTGTATGAAATGATATAAGTTGAGAATTCAAAACTGAAGTCAGTTAAGTGAAAAGACTTCTGAAATGACCTTGTTACTTCTGTCCCCTGTTTATGAGTCAGGGCATGAATGAATTAAGATGCTAATCCTTCCTTAATTCTAAGTCCCATAGTATGAGTTACATGTTACATAAGTTGCTACCCTCAGCTACTTTACTAGTATTTCAGTCTGAAATAGCCTGACGGTCTGATATGATGGCATAACTCAACCACCAACTTTCACCCTGAAATGGAATCATTTAGCCTACCTTTAAAATTGCCTGATACTGCTTTCTATCTATTGTAGTCTACTGTATAGATTTCTATCTCGGCATTAGCATCTTCTCTATTTTATCTTACTCTACGTGCTTGTTCATGTGTCTGTCTCCTGCAAAAACATTTATAATTTCAGTTAAGGACATGAAGTTGTAATATTTCAAAAGTCAACACAAGGCCAACATCATAAATGGATGTGAATGAATAGAGTGTGAATGAGTGGCACAGAACGTGCAGATTAACGTTCTTTGGTATCCATTGGTGCTTTTCGTTATAAAAATTATTACTAATAGTCATGACTGACAAGATAAGTGCACTTGTCGAGTTAAGCTGTGTGTGAAGCGAGACGCACTGAGGTGTAGAATTCACAGCAGTTCTGAGTGAGGAAAGTGCTCAACGGGGGAATGTACAACGTTTTTTATTCAAACGCAAAAATTAAAACTGAGCTCTGCTTAAACACTTTTCCAACTCAAGAGTTGTAATTGGTTCATTTTTCTTTTGACTTTTATGAGTTTCTCTTCTACATAAATAAAATGACAGAATTGAAGTAGGTGACATACTCAGAGGTTTCGAATGGGTGATACATGACTTCCATGTGCTCAGTTAAATCTGTATCTTTAGATTCTAAAATTTTAGTAGACACTCTCATCTCAAAGTTTCTTCCTCAGACACCTTCCTTTAAACATGATTTTGGTAGTTTCTTTAGGGCCATACCCTTTTTAAAAGGTGCCTTAAGTGTTTTTAAAGGCAAGAAGACATTTCTGTGAGTGAACACACTGTTCTCAACAGCTGCTGTCATCTTTGTAGTTTCCAGGTGGATTTGAACACATGTGAATGCTGAATTCCGAGCTATAGTTCTTAATACCCACAGATTAATAACTCAGGATTGTATAATCTCCTACTATTCTCCACATTAAAAATTAGTCTTGGTCATGGGAAGGAATACGATAAAAAGAGGAAAGCCTCTTGCAAGGTCTGGTGGCCACAAAGTCATCCTTGGGGCTTCTCTTTGGCCTTAGGTCAACCACTATTGCCTTCAGGTAAAGCAATGAGCTCATGGTGTTCTTTTTAGGTTCTTTGAAACTCTGAAACTCATTAACAGCTCGAAAATAAGGCCATGGCATTCCAATATTGGGGGGGGAGTTACTTCCTATTTAGTGAGAATCCAATTCTTTTTTAGAATATTAATTAAAACCAAATATTTACTAAAACCAAAAGAGAACTGGATGTCTCGAGAGATTAGAGAGATATCTCAGTGGTTAAGAACATTGACTGCATAAATAAATGTTGAGAAAAAACAAAGAACACTGACTGTTCTTGCAGAAGACTCAGGTTTGGTTCCCAGCATCTATAGTGACTCACAACTGCCTACAGGATACATATATCCATATATCTATAGTATCTGATGCCCTTTTCTGACCTCTAAAGGCACTACACACATGTAGTCACATATAGACAGACATGAAGGCATATGCACATACATAAATATTTTGAGAGAGATTTGGGAGCTGAAACAGCTTTCAATTTGTAATATTATTTTTTTCTATCAATTATTCTTCCTTAAAAGAATATGACCTTATCCATAAATGATCATAAAATCAGTGTGCAACAAAGTAGAGAAATGACAAACCTCTCAAAATGCCCTTAACAACAATAGGCAGTGATGTCAAACGTCTGAGCCATTTAATATCATCCCAGCTGAGAGATGGGTCTATGGCTTGTGCCACATATTCAGCAAGTCCACTGTTGTCTCCAAAATTCCCTTCAGGAGAAAATGCCAAATCATTGGTTTCAAAGTTTTTCATCCTAGAATAAATATAAAAAAATGGGAGTTAGAGACAGCTTTTATGTGACTTGGTGAAAATGAGGAGAAAAGTGCCCCCTTTTGATAAATTACTCAGTGACTTACAGGTTGATTGTCTGCAAATTTTCTAGAGTTTGATGTAGGAGTCCAGTAATTTCAACTGGCCACCTAAAGCTTACTTCACATATGTGTGTTTTTCAGACAAATCAGTTTTGAGGATCAATACGTAGCCATGTTGGAACATTTCCTGTTTAAGGCAGTTTACAGCTACATACAATACAACAGATGCTATTTTCAGCCAGCTATGCAAATGTATCATAATAGAAAATGTTTGCATGGTGCTTTATGGTTTACAAAAGCCTTTTATACACTCACATTTGCATATTTCTTTCCCTGAAAATATTTTAGAAAGTAACATTGAATCACTAGGATTCCTGTTTTATATAGAATATAGTAACTCAAGTGCAGAATGAGATGGCCAAGAATAAAACAATTGGAACATTATTTGGGATCTAGCCTGGGTCATTTGATTGCTAAATACATATCTTTTGCTTAGATATGGACTTTGATGGGGATCTGTCTATCTCTCTAATCTCTCTAGACATCCAATTCTCTTTTGGTTTTTGTAAATCTTTTGGTTTTAAATAATATTCTAAAAATTTAGAATATTATTTAAAAATTTAGTGAGTTGGATTCTCACTAAATAGGGAGTAACTTTTTAGCCCCAAATATTGGAATGCCATGGCCTTATATTGGAGCTGTTAATGAGTTTCGCAGAACCTAAAAAGAACACTATGAGCTCATCGCTTTACCTGAAGGCAATAGTAGTTGATCTAAGGCCAAAGAGAAGCCCCAAGTCTAGCCTTTCCCTCCTACATTCAACTGTTCTCTCTGGTTACCTGGTTACTGGCTCAAATTCTGATCTTCCAGAGAACCTTGACCAGGGCCTTGCTTTCAAATGATCTCCAACCATCATTCTTTCCTCTGCATTTTTTTTTCTTAGTACTGGGCTTTCATCAACACCAAGAAAACTAGAAGTGTCACCTCCTGCACATCTGTATAGACTAGACTCACTCTGAGATGTAGTGTGCATGTGTTCTCAGAATGCTCACACAGGATTAGTCGCTTCAGTTTCCCACAGTTTTAATTGATTTCACAAAATCCCCCCTTTTGCCACCTTCCTCTCCCTCATACACTTCCCGATGTGCTAACAATCTTCACCTTCCAAAAGAACAGCTTACACTTGGCCAGTGGCTCAGTTTTGTTCCCTGGGAGTCACATCCTAGACGTGCCACCACTGAGCTGTCAACTTCTCCTAGTCTAACTTGTTGATCTAGTTTGACTAATTGGTTCTCTAACTCATGACCAAGACTCTACTGCTGGATCGTCCCATGTTTGATATCCTTTTCCTTGCTCTAGCATGCCATTCTTGAATGTATTTGGACAGCATCCCACACTAAAGATAAAGTTCATTCTGATTGCAGTTCTCACCATACCACATGGATAATTGGCAATGTGGACATACAATGGCACCATCCATGTGGCACAGTAGTCTATAACCCCCAAATTTACTTGCAAACTAGTCACATGAAAGACTTCTCTTGAACATCTGGAACTCAGTTTGCTCTCCAATACACTTTAATTGACCTGCTAGCCATTCTTCTTACGGGTATAACACAAGTGTTAGATTGGTTCCGGCTCATTTTTCCCTTTACCAGTTCTGCCACTGAACATAGAAAAGGTTCTAGATCCATGACTAAAACTGTATGTCTATATGTGGTAGAAGATAGGCCTATATAGTGAATTAGTAGGCAGTTCAGATTAGCATCTGGCAGCACATAAGGAGGAGCTTGGTGTCCCTTTGGTTTGCTGATATGGACCAAGCCAATTGTTGCCAGACAATATGCACCATTGAAGGGCCGTTGCTAAGAGGCATTGATGGCACAAACTGCGCAGATGACATCAGTTGCCATGAGAAGCAACGGACTGTTGGACACTGCGAGAAATCTCGATGAGACAAGGCCATATATAAGCCAGAGAACTCCACATGGTCTCCCTCTTCCTCCTGCCCCCACGGACTGAGAAGCACACTGAAGATGTGTACAGCAAAGTACTCTATTAACAGAATTTAGACTGTTAGAGGCAAAGGCATGGATAAAACCTGCTGAGAGAAAGTTCCTTGAAGGTGTCTGCCTTGGGGCCCCAGAGTACCAAGAAAGTGAGCAAGCTGAGTGAAGTACGGAAACCGCTTGGAGAGGCTTAGGGCTATGAGGCTTGCCCAGGCCAAGGAGACCATGGAGGCGAGTCTCGGCTGTGGAAAAGGCCAGCCTCAGTTTGTCAGTTGGAACAGACTGACTTTATAAACCAGACACAATTTGGTGGTTGAAATAAATTAGCCTTGCCAACTGGCAAAGTCAAGTCCAACAAACTTTAAGCTTAAAAGATACTACCTAATGGGACTACCGTAAACCAAGTCACCCTGCATGGACCTATACTAAGAATATTAATATCTTTTTTAAGAGAGTTAAAATAGTGTTAGTTAAGTGTTTTTAGATAGGTATTAGAGTGTTCTTAGGTATTGAGGTATTCTTAGATAAATTATAGATTTTAGATTATAGTTTTTAGGTTACAGGATTTAGGTGTTTTATAGATGTTTGTTATTAATAACTAAGTATTAATAAATATAACTGTTCATAAATAAAAATATTTTGTTACACCTGTAGATGGAAGTATCTAGGAATTCTATTTTCAGATTATTTATAGACCTTCTTTTCATAAAGAACTGTTTGATCTTTAGTTCACACTTTAGAACATTTCAGCTAAAATGACTGATGGAGTAGTTAGGGTGCACAGATCATCCCATGGACATGAACTTGCAGCTCTGAACAACCCTACTCAAGCCAGCCTATCAATGCCAGTTTTCTCAGTAAGACTGAACACACTCTCGGAGATTCATGGACATAAAGACACAAAACACCTCAAATACATGATGCTTATCTAGTTGTTGGCTTTTGATGAAATGCCTGAGCTTTTCCATTTGTCAAAACACTGTATAACCTTAGGGTTATACAGTATGTCACAGTCCTAAGTCTTCTGTGGTCTCCTTAATGTGATTTGAATTAAGTTTTCTGCTCAGTAAGTGTATCCTTGGGAGACAAACTCAGTTCATTACTTCAGTGATACTAAACCTCAAACATAAACAATATTGTTAAAGAAAAAAAAGTGCAATTTCTCTATTCCATCATCAGACCAAGAGAGAAAAAAAAAGGAAACCATGTCCATGTGTCCCTACTCCCACTCCAAACAAGCTGCAGTGCTTCGGCAGGGGTGGGTGAAAGGGTGAAATGGATAGGAAAAAACAGAAACATGGATAAAATTATATAAATAACTGTTGTTATTCTTGGACCATGTAATGCAGATCAACACTTGAATGAATGTTGCCTTACAGAAATCTCAGGGCACAATGAAGCCTTGTTGTTACTCTAAACTTTGTTCAAAACCAGAAGCCAAGAAAAAGTTTTCAGCTATCTTGACAGAGAACCACGATGGAGTGTTTTACCGATGGCTCTGAAAGAAACTGCCATGAATGCTATTTTTATTCAGATTGTGACATATATGTGTGCATATATATGTATATATATATATGTGTGTATGTATATAAGATCCTTAAAGTACCTTCTGATATTAAGGAATGAAAAAGGCAGCACCAAAATATTAACATGACTATTTAGAACTTAATTTTCAGAATCTTGAGCTTAAAAATGCCACAGAGACCAAATCTCTTCCTTGTGAGGGAATTGTTATGCCTGGAGTGACACTTAATACAGTTTTTAATCTAACAGAGAAATTGGTTTTGATTTTAGTTAGTTTCAAGTGACAGTAATAATTACTAAAGTTTAATATGTTTTTAAAACCAATAGTATGACAAATAAGAATGAGCATTGATAGTAACATGTGATTTATAAAAATCGACAATTTAATACTAAGAATAAAGCCACATCTCTATACTGAAAACTCCTGAAATAAAGAAAAACAAAATAAAAATATTAGCTAAGCTCTCAATTCCATCAGAGTATGGAGAAGAATAGCTCACAGTTCACAGGAGATGGGAACAGGCAGTCATCTTTTCTACTGTGGTAGAAAGGGACAGTATTCAGAGTGTACCCTGGTCACTTCCTCCTCAGTGTGTTCAGGTGGCACAAGGGCAGACCAGGACCATAAACTGCTCAACTTTTTCCTAGGTACCTTACACTGGGATAATCCCACATGCATTACTAAATTTTTATATGCTGATTAAACACATGCCAAGCACCTACCATTATCTGTCACTGCTTTAGATATTTAGTAAACAGCAGTAAATAAGAGAATAAAAATCTCCATCCATCACAGAAAGAAATCAACATGTAAATTGTCAAGCTCCTCCTAATGTAAGTACAATGCAAAATAAAAGGGGACAATGGGGCAGAATAGGAGGCAAACCAACTGGCAGACACTCAAATTCACACTGAAAGTGTGGCAACAAGGGCCAGTGTCATTGTAAAGCTGCTTTAAAAAATGAACTCAATAGGGTTAAGTTATCTTTGTCATTGCTTTTGTAACAAATGGCCACAGATGTAGAGCTTTATGTCACAATTCTGTGAGCTAGAGATATGGCTTAGCTGTGAAGAGCATTGGCTGCTCTTCCAAGATCTATGGTCCATTCCCAGCACCTACATGCCAGCTCACAACCATCTATAACTCTGGTTCTAAGGGAGCCAATGTTCTCTTCTGACCTCAGTGGGACACCATGGTGCACAGATACACTTGCAAAGAAAACATCCATCCATACACATGAAAATAAATTGTAATGTTACAATATTACATTTGCAATGGTTAGAAAGACTAAAATGGTTCTCACTTAGCTCAACTCAGGATGCGCAGAGGTGTCCAATCCCCCTGCCTGCCTAGAGAAGAATAGATAACCACATCTGTTCTCTCAGTGGACAGCTCTGCTTCCCTGGCTCTGGGCCACATGGTTCCGAACTCTCCTTTTACTGTCTCAACTCCTCTGGCGAACACTTATGTCTCTCCCTAGTAAAAACAAAACAAAACAAAAAACCTCTTCATTACATATAATGTCTACTGTGATAAAACACGAACATCTCCCATCTCAAGATCTTTATTTAACTTAATCCCTTCTGCCAAGCTCATTTTTCCACGTAAGGTACCATGTCCCAGGGTTCAGACATGGACACCTTTGGCCTCAGTGTTTGTTCCTAATGATGATTTGCTCCTGTCACTTTTCTTTAAACTGTCTGATATCATGGGAGGAGGGGAGGAGACTACTCTTAGCTCAGGTAAATGAATCATGTCCATGGAGAATGGGCAAGGCAAAACCTTCCTGCCTCCCAGGCTCGGGAATCCACGTGGTGAACTAGCTTTATTCCTGCTTATTTCAGAGCAAAGGATTCCCCTTCTGCCTTTCACTTTCAGCTCTGCAAAGTTCACACATGCATATGTTTTGCACATAGACCAAATGGCCATTACCAACCCTCTGAACTCTCTCTGCTCCAGGGTGCCAAGAGTCAGAGCCCTCCCCTCCACCCGGGCAGAGGAAGTAGCAAGGGCTGGAGGGAGCCAGGCTTAGCAACTCATTCTCCCCTGGATTTCCTGTCTCCCTCCCTTGCCAAACCTCACTTCTGAAAAGCAGGCTTTGCCTTCTATGAGTCAGGTCAGTTCAAAAAGAAACTGATTTCATATCGGGCTGTTCACAGATGAATTGGGGGGAGGAGTGAATGAAGCCTCGAGTAGAAGGTTTGACTTCCAGTTTGGGGGTTCTGTCTTCTAATAGTGAGGGCCACTGAGGTGATGCTGAACAGAAGTCACTGTCTGCCTTGATGCCTTCAGGATAAGCCCCATCAGTGTGTGGGCTGGGATGGGGTGTGCCTAGCTGCAGGATGTTTCCGTGTTCCCTATAACCTGGATGTGTTGCTCGTGATGTGATCATCTTCAGAACAGAGCTGTGACAAGCTGGAAACCCCGGGCCACTCCTGTGAACACTCGCAGCTGAAAGGGGTCTTTGTTTCACAGCAGCCACATCATCTGGGCAGAAGTCCAGTGGCAAAGGAAAAGGGGGGAGGGGTCAGGCCTGGGGCTCATCATGTAGTCACCCTGCGTTGAGAAGCAAGGAGTTCCAGCCAGGATACACAGCAGTGTCCTCCTGCCCACAGGAATAGATACCTATCTTTGCTACCCAGAGCAGGAAGCACCAGGCAAACTCCACACAGTTCTATTGCCATCACTGTTAAGAGCCATGTCTTTAGGAAAAGAGCAAACGGACCATTCCTTTGCAAATGGCCAAAGGGAAATAAAGAGTAGGAAACTGTGACAGTGTGAAACTAATTATTTTAGAAAGTCTCAAAAAAAAAAACATGTAGGAATTGGAAATCAAGAAAGGAGGCGACCACAGATCACATTTTAAAGAAGTTGGAAGTAGTTTGATCCCTACATGGTATCTGTGTAGCCTGTCCATCAGACCTGTGGCCCAGCTTTACTACTAAATTTTCATTGCTTACTAGAGGTACCACATACAGAAATAATATCCCAAACCTGTCCTGAAGTGACAAGCATCCCCACTAATTACATCACCAGTTGACGCACAACACAACAGCAAAATCTTATGTGTGGTATTTTGAAGTCTCTTAAGTACATCCGTGGCTGTGGTAAATGATAAGTTCGTGTTCCTGTCTACAACGCATATGAAGTGATATTTCCAGTGATGTGTTTTCCTTATGGGGAAACCTGACTTGGGCTTTGAATATGTTCATTTGAATTCTTCCAGAAGGTAAACAGAGGATGCTTACATGTGACTTCCTTTGTTTTTATTCTTTTATCTTTCTTCCATCTTTAAAGCTCTAAGCCCTAGTTGTTCTAAATACAAACAAAATGTAGACGGAGTGAGCAGTGGCCCCTGTGGAGTGAGCCCTATACTCCCTTGAAGGCAACAGTCACCCAACATCAAATGTCATCCACTAACACAACGGTTTGATATCTGCTTAGACATGTGTAGCTCCAAGGAATGTCACACATCTATTGCAATTGGTATGAAAATGCAGAAGAGGGGCTTTTGATATAAAATATAGAAGGAGAAAGGAATAGGGACAGACTCATATAGCTGAAGGAACCAGGAGTCCTTTCTCACTGGGCTCCACTGAGGTCCTGGCTTTGATTCAATTCCTAAAATGCTACAAGGGAAGGGAGAGTTCAAAGTTAATAAAAAATTCGTTGAATGATCTGATGATGGATATAACAATATACCAATGAAATCATTATAGTTAAATATTAGAATATTTGATGCATGATTTTTGCCAACATAAATGAGTGAACTAATGAATCTTGATCCATGGATGAACCACATGAAAGAGGAACAGAATGAAGTAAGTAGAAGGTGAAGGATCGAATACACAGCTTTGTTAGCCTCCATAGTTTTGTCCTTTTTTCCATCTTCCTAGCCCTAGCTGCTCCTACTAGAAGTAAAATTAAAATATGAGCAAGGGGGTCTTTGATTTCCACAAAGAAACAGGATACCAGGATCACAATAAAAAACTGTGACCTATACAAAACTTATGTGTTTGCTATTTCATACTTTCCAAAACCTTAATGTACTCTGATAATGAAAACTTTTGAAGTTAACAAATATGTATTAATCCCTCCTGGTGTGATAGCTCAAATGTGTGACATCCTCAAGCAGCATCACTTGCTAGAGATGATATGGATATGTGGCAGTGGGTTTCTCTAGAACACAGAGCCTGTCATTTCCACTGAGATTCTTCTAACCATAAGGTTACTGTCTCTATGGCTAAAGTCTCTAATGAAGATCTATTTCTCTATGGCATCTACTCACAAATATATATATATATGTGTCTATCATAATAATAAAATAATAAAAATAAGTGTCTATCATAAATATCAGTATAGAGATAGACAGATGATAGATACATGATTGATAGGTAGATCGATGGATAAATGAGAGATAGAAAGATAGATGAGAGATAGATGATAAATTATAGATAGGTAGATATAGATAGATGATAGATAATAGATGATCAGGATAATAGATAGATAGATATGGATGACAGACAGACATACAATAAATGTAACGTTTATTTGCCTAATGTAATTGTCATCTCAGAGGCTTATTGCCTCCATCTGCTAAATTAGGCATAGTCCTGGAAGATTCTAGCCTCCCTACAATCTCATATAGGCCTAGAATGTTTTCAGCCTCTGAGACTGCTGAATAAGCTCACCCTTTCTAGCTCTTTTCTGAACTCTGGCTGACTCAACTCAGCTGCTCTGGCTCAAACTCTCTCTACAAGAGATTTGAGCAGATGGGCTTCAAGGCCATATATATATAGCAGCTTTTGGTGGTGGCCCATGAAAGGGAAATAGA
>CAJQZJ010033945.1:1432163-1467163 GCA_907164525.1 Lophiomys imhausi
AAAGAAAGAAAGAAAGAAAGAAAGAAAGAAAGAAAGAAAGAAAGAAAGAAAGAAAGAAAGAAAGAAAGAAAGAAATCAGCATGCCTAACAAGGTCTGCCTTATGACTGAGTTGTGCACCATTGTGCCCCTGGATTTGGGGAAGGTTTCTTTGTTTCAAGCCTTAATGACAACATTTCCTTTTGATCTAGGTAATTTGGGTGTGAAAACCTTGGATAACAGTGAAGATGCCATTCTCACAGACTTTAGAGATTAAGAGTCATAACTGAAAGACCTTCCACTGCAAAGTTTTGTTTAAACTCTAGTCTTCTGAGAGCAGGAAAGGCTCTATACATTTCAATCAGAACTTCATTTCTTCAGGTAGATTATCTGGATTTAAACAAGAAAGAGAATTCCACTAAGGAGAATCTACAAGAAAATTGCTTCACATGTACATGTTTCCTTTGTTTTGTGTGTATTATAAAAATGTGGGTCCCAAGCCCACCCATGCCAGGTCTTTAATCAAAAGGGACTGTGACTGCATCTCTCTGTGTGCACTAGAGATGTTGTGCCATTTCACATGTTCATCCTGAGATCATCTGGCTCTTGGAAGACCTGGAGGGTCTTCGGAAGGGACTGATTTCTATGCTGCATCTAAAGGCTTCATATTAGAGGATTTGATTTATTCTTTTGGGAACTATTCAGAGCTTTCATCCCAGCTTTTGTCTGTCCTTCTAAGGCTTAATGTCTATAGGAACTACATAGGTATTGATGAACTTCAGATTCTGTCTTACTAACCTGGAGTGAGACCTGAGATCATCACATTTCTTCAAACCTGTTGAATCTTCTCAAGGTTGGTGGCTACCAGCATTCCTTGAGAGCAATATAGTATGTATTTTCTTTCTGAAGTTCTCATCCAAGTTGATGAGATCTATTTGAGTAGAACTTCAAACAAATGGGAGAAAAGCTGACCAGAGGTAACAGAGTAGACATGGACTCTCACATGGCTTGACATATGATGCCATCCTGGTGACACTTCCCTGTTTTCTGTTAATGCCACTGAGAAGGGACAGGGGTCATATGCTATATTTGCTCCCATATTCACCTCTTACTGGTTTTGCATTAAGGAGTTAAACTGCATTAGAGTGACTCTCCTTAGTTCCTTTAACCATTACCACATGGATTTCATAAACTGGTTTGTCAATAATTTGCTCAGCTCCCAAGATTTCAGATTAGAAGAATACATTAATGATGGCATCTAAGTTTAAATTTCCAAAGATGGCCAGGGAGAAAGAGGGGTTACTCAAAGCTGGGAAATTACAATTTACCAATTATAATTATAAAATAGCTTACAAATGTTTAATACCAAGTCCAGGAGTCTTATGAGTTGGATGTTGGGTTATCAGATGAAACAAAAGCTTGACATTAAAAAAAAAAAAACCTAAGTCAGACCTGAAGATGTCCATCCTCAGCTACACTAGATAAATTACATCTATTTGAAACATTAACTCATGAGAGACCATCCCATAATCTGACTAGGGCCCAACAACTGAGCAATTTGAAATATCTTTACTTCAAATGCTTTATTTGAATATTATTTGTCTTCTATGGAAAAAGAGATTTGAGTTTCCAAAGTCATGTTTTTAAAAGAAAAAAGAGAGAGAAGGGAAGAGAAAGTTTTAACTTGTTCAAAAGGTCTAAAACTTTTAAGATGCATTTGATTAAAACGCTCCTGCAAAACTTAGTCACCAAAACATCTGCACTGAAAACAATTTTGTTGGAAACAACGAATTTTGTCATCTGCACAGGAAATCCTTGCGTAATGCGGAAAATATGCAGTGACAGAGTACCAAAGCCACCGTGTGTTCTAAATTCAAGGTCTGACATGCTGAAGTACTTGCTGAAATGTACACCTTAATGTCCATTGTGTGTGTCACCCTTTCATCACAAAGAGACTAAAGACATCACCAACATCATTTCGAAAGTGTCTGAAAGGATTATTAGGCTTCCCTACAAAAAGTATGTTCTGAAGAAATTAACGAAATGAAGTGCACATTATGCTCAATCTGTTTAGAAATGGTCAAACAAACCTTAACTCACCATTTAAGGGCATTAACCAATTTAACTAAGTTCAAGAAAGGTGAGAAAAACAGGTTTAGTTTTGTAATTCCTTTAAGAGGTGTCGTTCTCCACATTGGAGCCACATTGGAGCAGTATATGTTCAAGGATCACACCAGCCTGCCACTATGCTTTGTGGTTTGTTTGTTTTTGTTTGTTTTGTTTTGTTTGTCAACATGCAGAAGAGCTTGTAACAATCCATCAGTCCCAGGGACACCCGAGACCTTCCTGTCTTGCTTCAGCTTATCGCTAGGGCACAACACTGAGATACAGTAAAACATCACCTCACTCGCTTGTCATTCTCCTGTGTTGACCAAGTGGTCCAGTCCTGATGTAGCTAGAAGATAACAGAGATCATCCTGCAGTCAGACACTTCCTAATGATAAATGACTTGGCTGATCATCAAGGTTGTACCTAGAGACGTCAAGCAACTCTCACAGCTTAACTTCCTCAGTTTTGGGGGTACACTATACTCCAATTGCTCACTGTCACAATACGATGTCCGCTAAGAAGTCACTAAAGCAATCACATGCTTTCCACAAAGCTACTCAATTGCTTAAATTTTGATGCACAATCTTTGATACCATGCCATTTGATGTGGCTCTTTAATACAGCTAAGTTCTATTTTTTCCATTTATTTAAATATTTATTTATTACTTCAAGTTACATCTCCATCACAGTCCCCTCTCTCCACCCCTGCCATTCCACCCTCCCACCCTGTCTCTCTTCTCCCACCTATCCTACACCAGGCTAGCCTTGAACTCACAGATATATGCCTGCTTCTGCCTCCCAGGTGCTGGGATTAAAAGTATGTGCCACCACACCCAGCTAGGTTCTAATTTTTAATAGCCATTTTTGATCAAATGGCTATTTTATTTCAGGAAATAAAAATTTCAGTACAGATTCTCCTTAACTTACAACATTTCAGCTTATGGTTTTCTAATTCATAGAAGAAAGAAAGTAACATGCATTCAGTAAGAACCATACCCCAAGTTTGAAACGTATTATTTTCCCAGTCCACCAATAGTCTGAATGGTGGTCTCTTGTTTGTCATGTTGGGCAGCATCAGTGAGCTACAACTTCCAGTCACCCACAGAAGGACGGGGCAAACAGCCAGTGTCTGCTAAGCCATGGGATTCAGCAAAATCAGTGTATTCAATGCATTTTATCTTAACAACATTTTCAACCTAAAATGAGCTTATTTGGACACAATGACTGTTAAGTCAGGAACATCTGAATGCAATATAGTACAGTAGTCTTTCATATGTTGTTTGTGAGTGGCGTGTGTGTTGTTATGTGTGTACATATGAAATGTGCCCCATCCATTACTTTTGATTGTTGGGAAAGCAGATTCAAACCATAAAGCTGAGCTAAATTTTCTTGAAGTAAGGATATTTTTTTGTAAAAAAAAAAGGATTGACTAGTTATTTTTTATTTTTAATTTACTTGTTGGCATGCTTGCTTTTTTACCAAAATAAGATATTTTCTTCCATAGGATTATCTAATATAATTAGGACAAAGTGTGAGATGATCTTTTCTCCTTTGATCCTAATTTTGTTTCTTCTTAGTAAACATGGACAAAATACTGGACAGAGATAAACAAGTAAGTCAGAGTTCAGAATGAGACTTGCCCAGTTGAACCCTTGCCCATATGTCTCATCCCTCCTCTACTGTTCAATGATGAGGGTGACAATCCTGCAAGACCCTTTTGAAGAGTGATGGCAAATACTCTCCACTTTAGGAAAAGTCAAAAATGTCTTTTAGAACAAGCCCACTGCTTTGCCTGGGTTGGGTAAAACTGAGAACAGTGAGGTTCTTTTCCTAGTCAGAATGTTGAAATGTACACCTCCCTGGTCACCTAGAATAACACATAAATATATAAATCAATAAAACATTCAAAACTTCATCGTATGAGTTGGAAGCAAAGGAAATGACAACGTTTTCCTGTTGAGCGCTCTTTCAGTCACTGCTAAGGCTGATCACTTAATCTCAGAAAATCCGGGAACTTCAACAGCTAGAATGCTGTCCTCCCCTGTGATCCGTTCTCTGCTGTGTATGGCTCTCTGTGTTGCTCTCTTCCACCTGTACTTCATAGGTGGCCAATCACAACTGAATCCCAAACTTCACTTTGGAATGCTTTAGGCTCAAAAAGAAAGTGTTTAGATTTAATGGTTTTATGACCCATCAAATCCTGTGTGGTAGCCTATAATTGCATCCAACGGCAGGGATTTCTTTAAAAACTTCTTTTTGACAGTTTAATAAGAATTTGCTAATATGTTGAGCATCCCTGGAACACATTAGATAGTGGTGACTTTATATGAGGTCCCAGCACTCCCTCCTGTGGCCTTTGTCCACATAACAAGCTAGAAATACAAGGATAAACTATTTTTCCTTTATTATTTCTCATTTTTAAAGCCAATAAATAAGTAAGCTTATCCAATTCCAGGGAAGATGGATATAAAGTTTTATTATTGTCACTATCCATACAGTGAGAGCACTTCCCTAGTAATGCCTGCAACATAACAGCAAGCATTTGAGAAATCAGACCTGGGACTGAAAAGATGGCTCAGCTATTACCAGCCAGACACACAACAAAAAAGACAAGAGAAATCAGAATGGTCTACAGTCTTGCTAGACAGAAGCCAAATCTAACTATAGCATCTATTTTATCAGCTAGTAAGATTTATGATCACTATTTATTAATGCCTTTAATGTGTGAAAGACAGAAGTGATTTCTTTCTTGAAGAATACAAAGGAAAAGAACTAAAAACAAGTGGGACAGGGACTAAAATCTCTTATTTATAGATATTTACAATTCACTAAATATTAGAACAATTTCCAGTTGTTAAGGTGCTAATTAAATAATTTTCTGCAGCAAATCTTTTAGTCACAGCATAACACATTAAAATTTCACAATGTTTTTCAGCCATGCCCCTCCACTTCATAAGAGTTTTAGAAACTGTAGTTTCTGTTGAGGTATAATTCAAGACTCCTTATATATGCTCCTTTTATTTTCTTTGGTTTATTTCTTCTCAAAATCAAAAGGGTAAAACAAGCTATAGTTTTGATTAATATTCCTAGACTATCACATAGGGTTGCCTTGAGCATCTATCTGCAATTAATATTTGGGAAATATCAGTGGTTGATCAGGATATTATAGTCAGCATCAACTAATTGAAAAATAACACTGAGCAAAGTATTCAATGTCACCCAGCCTCCATTTCTACATTAAGAGAATTAAAGATCAGTCCTTAGGGATTTGGATTGATGTATTTTAGGATAGTGTTAAAAAGCAATATGATAGAGATGTAACCTGAAGCAACAAATAAATAAATTTATAAAAAAGAGTAAATGAGATAATAAATTTTAAAGTCTGAGACACACTAAATGCTCAATAAATGTTTGTTACCTTTCCACAAGAATTTTAAAGTATTGCTCTCCTAATTTCTGAAATATTTACCAAATATTTATCCGTGTCTTCAGCAAGATCCAAGGATAAATATGCTTCTACTCCAGCCTTATATCCCAGGAGTGCAGTGTGACAAAAAAGAAAGCAAATGCACACAGGTGCTAACTCCCTGTTCAAGCTCGCCAGCCGCTACTATAAAATACACTAAAAGATGATGAGTCCTAGAAAACTGCACAAGGGCAGCTATATATATTTTGAACTGTCTTTGGTAGTTTGTGAAATTTTAAATATAATCAAAACTTTTTTTTTAACATGAAGAGATCATTTACTCTCTTGAGGATTTTCTGGATTTTTGTATTCTGTTTTCTTTGGTTTCTTTCTCTGGTTTTGTTTCTTGGGTCTTGTGGTAATATTCTTTTGTTTTCCTACTCAGCCCTAACTGGTACCTACAATGCTCCCTAGTTAGGCTGCCCAGCCCTCCTCCCTGAACTCCTGGGTGCTGAGGTTGCTGGCATGCACCGCACTGCCATGCTGAGCTGCTTTTGTTTTCCGGTTTCCTCATTGACTTGTTTTCCATCATGTGTTGTTTAGCACTGGAAAGCTTTTCTAAAAGAACTTTCTTTTGAATACTAAGCTCACAGCCCAGCAGTGGGCATGTTCAGTGAACACTATGTTTCTAAGGTCCTTCAGAACAGCCCCAACTCCCCTGGGACCCAGTATGCAAACCACTGGCCTTGCTTAAGCAGCCCACTCTATCAGTGAGGAAACAGTAATCCTAGAGAGTGAAAATGACCTGCCACAAGAAGCAAGGCCAGTTAGTGGTGAATTTCCACATAAATCAGATGTCGCTGCTGAACAGCCTGGGGACAGTTGCAACCCGCAAAGGTATTTGCTTTGGCCCACACGCTGTTGCCCCAAATAGCATTTTAGAGAATTTTGATTTATTTGCCAACATATAAAAATAAGAAATTGTACATAAAAATTGAGATTTCTGGCTTCTTTTAGATTATTTGAAGATCTGGCAGCCTCTCCTCATTTCTTCAGAAACAGTCAGCTGAAACAAGGACCGCGGCTGCCCCCTTTGGGATACAACAGGCACTCACCTTGCCTTCGCCATGATTATTCCCGTTATTTGGTTACCTAGTCTACTCTGTGGACATGAAACATTTCAAGCTTAGGCCTTAAAGGTCACTTTTGAGGTCCTTGCATAAAGCATAAAAGTATTTAATTTAAAAAAGTGATTTTCATCATGAGAAGATATGAATAGAATGTGCCTTCGCGAGGTTATGTATGCAAGAGGAAGATTTGGGGAACCTGGGGCTCCGAAGAGAAAGTGAACTGAGCGGCATGCCTCACCACTGTCAACTTCTCTAGTATTTGTTTCATCATTCCACATTAGAAGGTCTGGAATGTTAATCTCTCAATTACATCAAGTTATTAGCTATCCCCCAAAATGTAAAGGACCCCTGAATTTTCCCTGGCAACCTTGCATGTACTGTCACTGCATTTCAAATTTTTAGATAAAACGTGTGGCTCATTCTACAACTGTCAAGCAATGCGAGAATATGGAATCCTATCTGTGGGTCTAGCTCATGCCTACTTGTGCCCATAGTGAAGATGGTACAAGATAAAGGGCCTTTGAGTCAGATTCTGTGAAGAAATCTGGAAACCACACAGGGAATGTGAGACTATGGTGCTACAGCAATATCCAGAACTGTCGAGAAAGCATGCTAATTTCACAGACCAGACCATTCCCTGAGGATGTGAATGACCCTTGTTTATTCCCATTGTTCCGGCTGATATAGACACTTTGTCCTGAGAACAGAAACTAACCTCTGTCCTTTGAACTTGGCCCCAACTTCCTTTCTTTGCAAATAGTCTGTCTCCCTAGACACACAAAATTTAGGAGTCAGATAATTAGGAAGTTGACAAAAATCTTCCATAATAACTTAAACAAATTTCACGATATTTTCAAGGATCAGACTTAGATGTTGTAATTCTTCCTAGAAAGAATGAAACAAATCAATTAACACCTTCTTGACTCTGTGATGATTTCTCGCATTTTGGAGCATAATCTACTAAACATGAATGTTGCTCCACTCTTGCTTAAACTTTCTTCTGGCTAACTACATCCTCCACAGAGCTAGTAGCTTACTCTACATTTCTCCAGAAGCTGACAGTGGAGGAAGATCAGAGCACAAGACCTTACAGCTGAGAAGAATTCCAAGGTGAGTTAACGGAGGGGGCAGGGTCAGAGAAAGAGTGATAAAGAAAAGAGTGTTAAGGAGCAGCAATTTCTATGGACATCTGGGACTCAATCTCACTGAATGACACTTTCAGAAAATGCTATGTGCTCTGGATCATAGGTGTCTGTTCATCGGTGGCTGTGCTCAGAGGCTGAGGGAGCCTCGACACTGCTAATCCACCTCAGACTTCTGTGAACAAACACAAAATACTAAGTTCTAGGTTATGAAAGACAGGAGTAATGATTTCAAATACCCAAGTCATCAGCAGTATCAGCTTGTGGGCCCTTCCTTTTCCTGCCAAAGAAACTCGTGATCCCATATCCAAGTTCACAAACCATGGCCAAATTCACAGACCATGCCCACATGCAAAAACCAAGCGATAGCCCTTGCTCTGAGTTGATGACCACTAACTTACAAGATTAATTCCAACATTAAACAGGACAGCACATCATAGATGCTCATAAGAACATGGATGGAAATCTGAAGGATGCTGAGGTCCTTCCGCAAACTCCCTGGTATACATCTGTATTTATAACCTCAGATGCTATGATTCAGATGGGAACTTCATCAAAGATCTTGGGATTCTTGAAGACAACGTTTTAATCTCTGATCCCTATTCTGTATGCCTTTTCCACTTCATTCAGATGAAGATTGCGTATTTCACTGCCCCAGAGTCCTGCTTTGCCTTCACTTAAAGTTATGAATTAGTGGCTCTTGATGCTACAACTCCTTAAGAGCATTTTCAAAGCAGCACTCGGTAGCTAGAAGACACTGTTCCAAAGACAAACTGCTGGGATCTGGACACTTTCTGTCACTTATGAATCATGTAGCCCTCGGCAAGTGGCTCATATGTGCCTCAGTTTCTCATGTGTAAAAAAGGTTTAATGATGTAGCTCTTCTCTGGGATTTCTGAGGATGTGGTAACTTGATAGCTGTGATGAAATTAGACAAGAGCCTAGAAGGTGGTAATTTTTTGCTGAATAAATCTAAAAGGGCAAGAACTTATGGGCACTTAATATTAGCTCATGGTGAGTGCCGGGGGGTATAACGGTCCATAAATAGTCCTACCTGGGCTTTAACCTAACAGTTTCTAAATAAGTGTTTTCATTTTATTCCAGCCCCTCCTCAACAGAATCACAGGCTTTGGAACCATGGGGAGTAGTTAGAGAGCATGCCATTATTAGTTATAAAGCAGTTTTCTGAAACTCTAGGAATTTGTCCACACAATGGGACAGTAATGTCAAATAAAGTATGTACCTAAAACAGTCCCTTGACCACACAGGAACTTACTAGAAGAGTTCTACCCACTGATCTATTTTCTTCCCTCTGTTTCTGTCCCCTCAGTTATTTTCTGGTTTTGTCTCCTCTTTTAAATCTATTTTTTCATTGTTTCCTTCTTGAACAATAACCCAAAAAGTAGTAGCTTATAAGGATGGGCCAAAAGCCAGAAGTACAAAAAGTAGTCTCCCACTCATCCATGTTTAAAAGCTAACAAATCACAATAAGGATCTTCATGCAAATTATAATAGGTGTCACCATCTTCCAATATGGTTTCCCTAACATTGTTTCTGGCTACTAATCAAAGGATGAAAATGTGTGCCTTACTACCATCTGCAGCTGCAGATGATTCAAGTACAGTAGATAGCACATCTCTAATCCCAGCACTTGTGGAGGCTGAGGTGGTAGGATCAGGCTGAGATAAATGAATTCTTATCAAAAAATTTTTTAAAAAAGGAAAAAAAGCTGGTTAGATTTTTAAGAGACAAAAAAGAGGCAGATCATAATAAGTTTCTGTAGCATTTTCAAAATGTTGTTTCTTTTGGCATACTTGTCAATTTTTTTATTGTATCTCTAATTGGGAGTCAGTTCTTCTAACATCTGCCAAATAAAAATTAAAATCATGGGAATTCTTGTACAAACTTTTCTCCTAAAAATAAAAAGCTACATGGAATTCATATCTTAAATCTTTGATACAAAGTGCCAAATTATTTCTTAGATTCCTGTGCTTCCTGTTCTTTCTACCCATGTTGGAAAGTGCATATTTCTCCAAAATCACAACAGATATCAGGATTTTTTAATATGTTTATTGATTAATTCAAGTTATATCTCAATCACAGCCCCCTCCTCTCCTTCCAGTCCCTCCCTCCCACCCTCTACCCCCTCTCCCCCCTATCCTACTCCTCCAGTGTGGGGTCCCCCACATATCAGCTCCCCTCAGTTCATCAGTCACATGAGGGCTAAGAGTTTCCTCTTGCTCTGGGCCCAACTTGGCAGCTCCACTATGGTAAAGTGTCCCACTAAAAGGTAACAAAGTCTATGACTGAGAGCACCCCTACTTGTTAAGGGATATACGTGAGGACCAAGTTGCCTATTCTCTATATTTGTATAGGGGAATGTAGGTCAAGTCTAAGCTTTTTTAAAAATATTTTGGTTAGTGTTTCAGTCTCTGTAAGACTTTAGGGGGCCTAGGTTAGTTGGTTCTGTTGATCTTCATGGGTTGGTTGATCTTGACCCCTCCGGGTCTCTCTATTCCTCCTGCCTTTCTTACATACAGCACCTAGAGCTCCACCTAATGTTTGACTGTGTGTCTTGCCATCTATTTTGGTCTGACGCTGCGTATAATTTCTCATAGGATAGTTATGCTAGGTTCCTGTTCCTTTGGGTCTGTGGGTTATAGGAGAGTTATCCTGTACTATATGGCTAATATACAGTTGTAAGTGAATACATGCCATGTGCATCTTTCTGGGTCTGCGTTAGCTCACTCAGGATGAGCCCTCAATTGAAAAATGGGATACAGAACTACACCAAGAATTCATGAAAGAGGAATGGCTGACAGACACATGAAGAGTCATCTGAGAAACACAACTCAAAACAACTCTGTGAGATTCCATCTCACACCTATAAAAATGGCTAAGGTCAAAAACTTAAATGACAGCACATGCTGGTGAGGTTGTGAAGAAATGGGAACACTCCTCCATTGCTGGTGGGAGTGTAAACTTGTACAACCACTATGGAAATCAGTCTGGCGATATCTTAGAAAACTTGTAATAGCTCTACCTCAAGACCCAGCCATGCCACTCCTGGGCATATATCCAAAAGATTCCTCACCATGCTACAAAGACATCTCCTCAACTATGTTCATAGCAGCTTTATTTATAATAGCTAGAAACTTGAAACAACCCAGAAGCCCTGCAACCAAAGAATGGATAAAAAAAATTGTGGTACTATTCACTTATAGTCGGATTTTAGCTATATAGTACAGTATATCTATACTACAATCAACCCACCAAAGGGAACATGGACATAGAATTTTTCGTTTGTGTGTGTGTGTATGTTTAGTTTTCTCTCCCTGGCAATGAGACCCTTTTCACTGCTGGTACTGCCTTGTAGGCCCCCAGTGTATGAGGAGGCTTTTGGCCCTCATATGACTTCTGAACTGGGGCCAGGGACTGTTATGTAGGGACACTCCACTCCAGAGGAGTGGGATGGAAGGGTTAGGGGATAGAGGGTGGGAGGGAGTGGCTGGGAAGGGGGGAAAGAGGACAATATGATGGAGATGTAACCTGAAGCAACAAATAAATAAATTTTTTAAAAAATTGTGGTATATTTACACAATGGAACACTGCTCATCTATCAGAAACAAGGAAATCATGCAATTTGCGACCAAATGGATGCACATCATGATCTTAATAATTTTACATTCAAAAAATAAAATATATGGTAATGACTTACATGCCCTCACATATTAGTAAACAAAATATTTCTACATGTTGACTCTTTTGTCTCCATTTATGAACTTCTTGTTTTCTTATCTTTGCCTTTGTGCCATTTTCTTCCTCAAGGGCTGTTTTCATCAAATGAACATTAAATTCCTTGCATCTCTCATTTTTCCAACTATTTTTCAGTTCCTCAAAAAATGTACAGTTACTTCTGGAGTATTGCTTTTTGACATTTCTGCTTTGGTGCACTCAAGTTTTAAATCTAATATGCCCATCTCTCCGTTTTTGTTTTGTTGCCTGAAGTTTCTTAATTAGACCTACCCTACTATACTCATTTAGTCTGGTCTCCCATTCCCCCCCAACCCCATCCCAGGGCTGTGTGTTTCTGGATTACCTGTAGCTGTGAGATAACTCATCTGCATGTGACTCCAGCATTTAGGACAATGCTGCTGCCCTTTGACCTATGCTTACGCAGTACAACTTTTTTTGTGTCAAGGCAAAATGTTGATGTTCTTGGCAGAATTCTGTGGGAGTCACTTCAAGGAGGGAGGCAGTCATGTGATTGTCAATTCTCAGAATTAGAATGCTTCAAAATAGCCTTGAGTTCATACCCTTTGGGCCTTCATCTCTTGCCCTGGTTGGCATCAAAAGACGACGTCAAATGGGCTTCTTTACCAAGGCTTCTTAGTCTCTAAAGCAGAGGTATAGCCTTTCCCGAGTTCAGTGTTGCTAGGGAACTAGGAAGCTAATATATTAACCATGGAAAGAGACTTTTTTGCAACCTGTTTGCTTTCCTCTTTGCTCCTTCCTGAGGCAGTGGGAAATACTCTACTGGGAATAAAATCCACCCATAAAATAGAATCAAGTTACAATACCACAAAAGAAAATAGAACCAACTAGGCCACTGTGTTTGTTCTTTCATTATGCAAATCATTTCAGTTTGGAATAATCCCACCTCTGCCACTCAAGACCTTTGGGCAAGCTACTTCTCAGATCTCCATTTTGGAGACCTTGATACTACTATTCATAAAACAACTCACATTTGCTGAGCATTACTGTGTCAGGCATTTATATGTACAATTTTTGTAACCCTCACAGCAAGTCAAATGCAGCAACTACTAGTTTGATCTTCGTTTTGCAGAGGGGAAAAACAAAACATAGAGAGTATCTTGCCCTGAATCACAAGCTAGAAAGTTGATGGTAGAAACACGGAATGTAATTTTTGGTTTTTGTGTTTGGTTTGGTTTGGTTTTGTTGATTAAATGTACCTTGGAAGGGTGTCAGAGGAGGAAGCCTCTACCTATCTCTCTTTTCCTACCTCGGACAGTGGCCAGCTCCCCATCCACATGAGCCATGCACTGCATGGCAGTAGCCCCAGCACATATTGGCATGCTGACTCTCTGTCCTAAAACAGAAGTTGATAGGTCGATATCAGCAACATTTCGGAGCATCCGTGGATACAGCTTCCATCTAAAAGTTAAAATAATATCAATATTAACATATGTAATTTTAGAATTTTAAAAGTGTAACCAAAGGTTTAACATACTTTAAAAGACAAAATGGTTTAGTTTTTGTTTTGTTTGTTTGTTTTTTCATTAAGCCAAATCCTTTTTATAAAGCTAAAGAAAAATGAATTGTTTTATGTTTGCTAGCATGGAAAGCAAGCAAGATGACAATGATCACCACATTACCTGACATCCCATTATGTGCACAGCTTGTATTTTTGTGAGTTTGTTACAATTTTAACATATAAAAACAGAGATGACAGTGGACTCCCATGTAATTTTTTACTAAAGTATGATTCACACACCAGAACTCATTTATATCAGCACACAGTTCTGAGAGCTTGACGAAACCAGGCAGCCATTCGGTGGCAGAGACAGCCACATGTAAGCCAGCCCATCATCCTTCACATTTCCTCTTTGTTTTTGTAGTGAAATCTTCTCCCCACCTCAAACCCCTGACAAACATTGGTCTGTATTTTTCATCCTCATACTCCTGGTTTTAAAGAATATCATATGCATGGACTTGTACAGTAGACAAGTCAAAGGCTTTTTGAGTCTGGCATAATCTGCTTAATAAACATTTGTGCTGCTGTGTGTATAATGGATGAGGCTTTGGGCTGATGAATCCTATTTTACCTTACGGAAGGTGCACTCCTGAGGGACACTTAACAATATTTTCATTTTGTATTGATGATAAACAAAGTCACTATGAACATCCACTTATTGGCTTTTGGGTCAGTGGAATGTTTATTTTACTTTTTCCAGACCTAGATGTTGATGTACAAAGTCCTAGAGGTTACATTCAGATTTGAAAAGATATGGATCTTCTTTCTGTAAGAGAGTGTAGTTCAAGGCAATTACTTTTAGAATTATGATTATTTTCTTTTAAACTAAATGCTGTGTACACTGAAGAATTATGATAAGGGAAGAGTTGAATTTTTTGTTTTTTTTTGTTACTTAAGCCTTTTCCTCAGAATAGTTAATAGAAATTAAAATGTTTAATTCTTGAAAATTATTGTAAATGATTTTTTTCTTATGATCCCTCTAAGTAAGAACAGAAATTACTATTAAGCCAACAACCAAAAAAATTTATCCATAAATCTTATCAGAGACTAAATTATCTTTCCTATCAGCAGAATGTATATGTCCTACTTGTTTATGTTGATTATTCTCCTCATTGTAGGCAGACTAAGACTATCATTATTATAATAAATATCTTGTTTAGACACACATATAGGCTGAACCAACAGTCTCGGTTAATCTTGTGGATTTACCTCTACTTCTAATAAGGTTGAGGTGTTCTCATAAATATAGTGAAGAGTGATTTCATATTGGAGAAATGAGGGGGAAAGCCCTCAATTAGACAAAATCTATTTTCTCCTTCAGGAGAGGCAGCAGCAGTGGTTTTGCCTTGTGGACTTGTTTAGTGTTCTGTAATTGAACCTTTCTCACACAGAAATGTTCTCCTCACACTTAAAGCATGAAGCTTTGATCTCCATTTTGAAGGGGGAGAGGCAGAAGCCCTGGAGGGAGTTTTTATTACCAATCATCTCTAAGTGTGTTGTTAGAACGGGAGGAATAGATTTTAATAATGATGACAGACACACCAGCTTTGAAAGGCATTAATATTAGTATTTACTTATGACTAAAGGAATAACAGAAGCCTTTATGAGGAGAATGCACAAAACTGTGAGGCATCAGCTCTCTCTTTCTCCCTCTCTTTCCCTCTCCCTCCATTTCTTTCTCTCTTTCTATTTCTCTGTGTGTGTGTGTGTATGTGCATATGCATGTGTTATCTTTTTATTGCTTTTTTTTAATTTTGTGAATTTCAAATGCCTTTTCAAATGTCAACCATTTACCAACCTCATTCTGTCCATAGACAACAGTCTTACACTTGTCCACTTGGTGGCGCAGTCACCTTAATAACCACATGCTCCTACTTTCCATAAATACCTTTTCTGTTTAAATATTACAGAGACACTTTAACCCCTACATTTCTGGGAAATTTTAATAAAGCCAGTGAAACAGGGAAGCTTACATTCTCTCAAGTGTCCTCCAGGTTTTTGTGTTTTCCAAATAACAGTAACTTTGCCAAATAGTTTCAATGGATTTTTTACACCCTCCTAACCAAAACTACCCCAAATTTAAATGCTATCACCTAAATTATATACCACATAATGCTTTGCTGTAACCTTAGGCTGTATCCATGTGGCATCAACTTTAGGAAGCCTATGAAGATGGAGTGAACAGCTGGACCATTGAGTAATAAACCTTTTTTGAAAAGCAAAATGAGCAAAGGAAATCACAACAGGAATTTCAGCCTACACTTCACATACAACAAAGGCCTGGGTTCTAACTAATCAAAAGCTCAAGAGAGACACACACTCCCTACCTAGGACATAAGTGCTCCCCGAAAGTATTCACAAATTTCATACCACTGAAGCCTTGTGCTCGCTCATCAGAGTAGTAAACCCAGGAACTGTCTTTTCCAGAGTCCTAAAATACCAGCCCATGGTGGTCTAATTTCTTCATCTGAAAGGTTCACTCTACAAATCTAAAGCAAATGATTGACAGAGCTCCTCCCTCACATGTTTCAGGTGTCAGCTGAGAGGTGTTGGACATTTCTACCTATGCAGTACCACTAGCGAGTCTGTACTATTTCTCAAATAACGTAGTGAGGCTGCCGTTGCTTTTATTTACCAGATAGTTTGAATTAAATCCCCCACTTGTCACTGTCAATCAGGATGCAACAGGAAGGAGGCAGTGTCTACTTCTGATGTCACAATCCTGCTTTATACTCAAGATGTGGAGTTAGTTTCCATCAAGAACACCATTCAGGAAAAGCCACAGGGGGCAACAACGTTGGACAAGGAGGCTCCCTTATGTCTGTGTGTGAAAGAAATAGTGTAGTACTCGTTTTCAAGTTAGCCCCAGTCCGGTCAGGCCATTCATAATGAAGCAGCTTGGCCTGCTCACATTTATTTTGTCCTTACATATTTGCAACAGGAAATTTTGTCCTTCTCGGTGGCTCAATTTTTTTTCATCCTCTCATGACATTATTTCTGGTCATGACAATGCTAGTCCTGAGTCAATACCAAGAAACATCTCCAAGCAGCTGCTGGGTCACACAAGTGGCCCAAGTTTCTATAACTCCAAAGTGTGGTTGACAGATGTGACTGGTGATAGGCATTGCCAGTGAGGGTGTGCACTGTACTTGTGGGAGAGAAAGGGGATGAACTTTGAACATGCCTTTGAGACACTCTGAAATTGTGTCACAGTTCTCTGTAGCCTCTACTTGAAACAGAATGACAAACCTCAGAGTGACTTCCTTCCTGCTATCAAGCAAACGCTACCAAAGCCAGGAGAAATTCTCTTATTTCCACACAACCAGTTCAATGGCACTAAACAAGGAATTATGGGCCATACAGGGAGCCACAAAGCAAAAGAGGACTTGAGATGTCAGACAGGTAATCATGCCTGATATTTGTTGTAGTATAAACACTATGAGCTGGGTTGTTCTCTGGAGAAATTTGCTCAAAACCTTTTTATTTCTTCAATGACACAAAAGAATTATGTGGGTTCATGAAAGGCATGGCGCTGCAATGGCAATGCAGTTGCATTATCTGTGCCATGAGATAAATTAGCCCACACTTCGGATGGTATTTCTAATGTGAGTGCTATGAAATTCACAGAAGTCAAGAGACTCTTGTGGTTGGTTACAGTTTGAAAGTCATGAAGTCCTCTATGCCTCAGAAAGCTTCTAGAATTTCTAAGATTAACAAGGTAGTCTCTTTTACTATATTCCTTTGCTACCTCTCTTGTGGAGCTGTTTTGGAGGTATTTTACATCATTTCCACCCACTGGATTATGGAAACTAAGTCAACGTCCAGTTGCTGAAATGAACGTTCCTTTCTATCTGTATCATTGTTAGGTCCTCAACTTGTAGCAATCTTGTCTGTGTAAACAGTTCAAAGTATAAGTGAATCAATTATCCAGGCATGTTGTCACATCCCCATAGCACTCAGAAAGCGGAGTTGGGAGGATGACTAGAAGTCCCAGGCTAGCCTAGTGTACATGGCTGGTTTGACACCACACAGAGCTATTTAATGGGACTGTAAGTAAGCTAATAAGTTGGACTGCATGTGCTGGGGTGGCTAAAGGGGTAGAGAAGGCCGAATAGGAATGGAATGGGTGATCAACAGCAGCAATGCTCAGACACCAGCCCTATCCATCGGCCAATGCCCTGAAATATATTTAAATACAAAAGCCCAATAGGGCTGAGGTGTTGTTTAAGCAGAGCACACAGGAAAGCCATTTACCTGGTGAGCAAAGTGGTGTGATCCCAAGAAGGAACTGTTTACAAGAGTGCGAAAGGTTGAAGAAGCCTCACATATTAAAAAATAATAAGTATTTGGGAAACTACAGAATTTTAAGCTCTTGCACTATTAATCAACTCCCCATCCACAACTTCCCCAGCATCTATGTGTTCAGGAAGTTTCAGAGAAAGCCTCATGGAGAACTTCAGAGGTTGTCCCCTCTTCATGCTACCACCACCCAGGCTCCACCACTCACTTGTGTGTAAAATAGTTGCTACCAACAAGAGACTGCCTTGATTAAAATGATTTAATTCCTCCTAATTAGAAACATAAAGATGATTCTAGTAAATTTTCTCTATGTCAAAGAAGAAAGAAGGCAGATTTTCTATCCCTGGATACTTTCTGTCCCTTTCTGTTTAATGAACCATAAATGGGGAACCACTGTCATCATCTCTAAGGACTACAATGGAAGAAGAATGGCAAGGACAGAGTGAGGGTGTAAAAAAGCTTCTCTCAGCATCTCGACTGAGAGAAAAAAAAACGCCCACTTAAAGTTATTTTATTTTTTGTTTTTGCCATGAAAAGCAAGTATAAACCATGACACCAACCATCTTTATTTGAAATATAAAAGCACTGGAAAACTAAATAGGGAAGAGAGATGAAACACTTTACAGGAGGCAGCAAGGGTGAAAGATGACTGCTACACAAACATTGAAATCTAAAGTGAACGTGTAGACACCATAATCAAAATGGATGATGATGGAGGAAGCCAACAGGGTGGGAACATGGGAAGCAGTAATCCTATCGGGTTCGACTGGACAGGGTGGCTATCTTACGTTTAAAGCTGCCTTCCTAATCTAGCTAGCTACACAAGCATTCTCTGTCACACTCTAAAAAAAAGTAAATGGAGTAATCAACATTTATGATAATTTGCATGTATACATAAATTAATTACTGTCACAGTTCAAGTAAAGGTAGGGCTCACTTTTACCATCAATTCCTAGCATTATAATACTTCAACATTTTAAGACATCAAGATTTCTCACATGCCAGGAATCTTGTACTCTTTATTAAGTACAAATCCAGACAATTATTTTCACACCATCACATAAAACTATATCTCTTTTTTATGCAATGTCTTTGTGTGATATTAAAACACAAACTTAAATTAACAAAATTTCTTACCTAGAAAATGCTCTAATATTATCAGCCAGGGTCTCCTGATCATTTGCCCCAGACTTGTAGTAATCATAAACTGACTTTTGAAGCACGGATCGGGCATGCTGTTCATAATCATTGATGCAGACCAGCCGGGGCAACATTGCAGCAGGGTGCAGCAACCTTAGATATTCTGGAGGATTTTCATGGGTTGCTATGCCAGACAATTCTGTTATTTGTCAATTATTAATAGACTTTTGCCAAAGTTCATATTTAATTCTCTCTTGCTTACATCAAATGGGCAAACATTGTATGCCTAGACTTTGACATTTCATTTGCAGATTAGCCACCAAATGTACCTAAAGCATGCAGAGTTACAGCTGGAAAGGTAGCAAAAATGAGTAGGATCTATCACAATGACAAAGTAGGGGAATGAGTCAAAAGTTAAGGGCTGACCTGAAGCCACCGTTGGTTCAGTTTTACATCAGGCTGGGTCTTCCAACAATCTGTACCTTTGCAATTTGCTTTGGCACCCACGGTGAGCTACCTCCTCATTTTTCTTCCACACTTCTATATTGCACATGCGGTACGAAAACAACACCAAAAGGCTACAGTTGCTGTTCCACTCTCATGCCAATCCTTTTGAATATTTGTTTGCTTAGTTCAAGTTATTTTCTATACCCTCATGAGGATTGCCATCCAACAATAATCTTTATGTAACCAGATTCTTTGGAGAATGTAAAGCTCATGCTTTACAAAGCTCTGCTGAGTAAATGGGATGTTGTATAGAATCAAAACACTTTACACTGAGTAAAGAACCTATAAATATATTTTGTAGATGGGAACACATCCAAGGAGAAAAATTTATTACTAGAAGTTCACATGTAATTTATGGCTTAGTTTGGACCTGGAAGCACAGGAGACACATGCAGCCTAGTCAACTCTCATGTAAAATCCCCACAATGTTGGTCACCAAGAAGAGCACAAGACAAAGTGAAGATACATCCATTTCTACTCCTGACAAGGCAACTAGTAGCCAAGAAGAGTGGTTCCGTAATGACGCATTGAGGAAAACGGAAATGAAGCCGGTAGTGAATGTAAGCTTGAAACAGCTTTGGAAATGAGTTTTAATTGAGTCAAAGGAGAATTGTTTGGTTTAATCAGGGATTTATTGTTTGGATTGATACTGAATTATACATAGGCATATTCTAATATTTCTTAATGGTTCAGGCATCTGAGTAATAGATAACACATGAAAACTGCAATTGCAGGGGTCAATCTCTAGCAGCCCCTACCAAAGAATAAAAACAGCATGAAAACTTTAAATTGTTCAATTTAAAATCACTATGAGAATGTACCAACTTTGTTACTTTGATAAGCAAACATTCCAGTTCGACAGTTAGCAGGGTCGTTATGAAAGTTGATCAAAGGAGTCTTAACAGCCCCAGTTTGACAGTTAATAGGATCATTAAGAAAGTTGAACAAAGTCTTAGCTGCTGCTCAGTAGAGATTCAAAATTTGCAAATTAAACAACCATTTCTTTACCCAGCCCTCCCTTGGAAACAACTGCTAAGAATTATCAGTTGTACCTTGCAACTTACATAATTAGGATGGTGATGCAGGTTTATACTGTTTAATAAACTTTAAGCAGGTCAGATCCTAGTGACACAGAAGAAGAGAAATAAGGGCCTGAGATTTTCAAACTATGATCCTGGAGCAAGAGCTGAGCATCCTCTGGAAACAGATGCCACATGTGCTTGTGCATCCTCAGCCCCGCCCCTCATGAGACAGTTTAGCTAACTGGACGGTACCAACCCTATGCCTGTGACTCTGAGAGCCAGGGTTTGGACAAGAAAGGGAATAAAGGAGGAGGCTTAAATTTTCAAACCAACTGACCAACCAGCCCTCCCCCTTTAGTACTTCTGCAGACCACTGGCAGATTTGGAGTGCTGGCTTAGAAAGTAAACTGTAAAATGCATAGTTGTGAAGAGCCACTTGACATGAGTGGTAGAAAATGAACTTGAGTCTTGTGCAGGAATCACCAGCCCTTCACAAAATTCTTGACTTTCTTTCACACCCTAATTCTACCTAAATCAGCTTAAAATATTCATAACAGAGAACTTGTGATACTCAGTCTCCATGTTTTCTCATTCTCCTTTTCTCCATTTCCTCCCTTTCTCTTGTCCTCTCCTCCCAATTTACTGCTCCTCCCTTCCTTTCTTCCATTCATTGTTTCTTTTTTTCTGTCCATCTCTTTGCTTTCAGCTTTCCCTTCATTTTACACTTATTCTTTTTCTCTCTCCTCTCTTCCTTCTTCTAATTCTTTCTTTTAATTTGTCCTCCCCTTTGACCCTACCTCCTGCAACAATCAATTCATAGACAGGCAATTTGCCTTTATCTGTGCAGCACACTTTCTGCACCTAAAAAGGTCTTAGGGTAAAATTTTAACAAGAGGCCTTTGCTTCCCTATGAGGCGCTGGCACTTAGCTGAGGTTAAAGGGTATGTAAATGTTTACAGGGTTCTGTGGAAGATGTTCTCTCTTGTCCTCTGGAACAACAGAACTTGGAAGACAGTTTCCTAGGAAGGGTGAAGGGGTCCAGTCGACCTGAGCTTGCTCTACATTCAGCTGATAACCACTGAGTATTTACTTTTGTTGTTATAGATAGCAGTGTGATTTCCTTTCTTTCTTTTCCTTTCTTTCTTCCTTCCTTCCTTCCTTTCTTCCCTCCTTTCTTTCTTTTGTGTGTGTTTCCTCCTGTTTTATTTGATAATACATTTTCACAGAAACATGATATATTTATAAATATAGAGGTAAGAGACTGCTGGTCAAAGATCTGAAACTGAAAATGTCACCAGAAATTTACAAAAGCCACCAACTGACCCAGGAAGTAGGGCTGGAGAAACTGGTTGGCCATGTGAAGGTCAGCACAGAACTTGCAGCTCAGCTTCTGATTTCTGGGTTGTGGTTGCTCTAATTGTGTGTTTGTGTGTGTGTGTGTGTGTGTGTGTGTGTGTGTGTGTGTGTGTGTGTGTTTAATGTTTTTACATTCACTTCATTTGTTGAGATTATAATTTCATAGTTTCTCCCTTCCCTTTGCTCCCTCCATCCACCTCTCCTCAACTCCTCCTTGCTGTCTTTCAGATTCATGACTCCCTTTTCACTGATTGCTGTTATATACGTACATGAACATGTATATACATATATATTCCTAAATGCATTAATATGCCCTGCTCAGTCTGGATAATGTTACTTGCGTGTATGTTTTAAGGGATACCATTTGGTATTAGGTAACCAGTTGGTGTGCTCTTCTCTGGGGAAGGCTATTTCTCCTGCTCTTAGCATTCCTTGGTTGCCTAGGTGGATGGGTTTGCCTGCCTTTCCCCTGAGACCTCACTGGTTTTGTTTTGCTTTCACACTGCTCATCATCTACTATATGAGACGGGAAATTTCCCAAGACACACTGTCCTTTCATTAAGGATATTGTCCTCTGGTCTCCACTCTTCATATGGGATCTTCCACGCTGCCTCTCTACTAGTGCCACTGCAAACACTAACATGCTTTCTGCTCAGGATTCAGCAGATACTTGTAAGAACCTTCAGGCATTTACTTGCCTAGAAGAGTTCTCTTGATCTTTTAAGTTTGCTGTTTCTGCTTTGGTTTATAATATCTAATAGTTTCTTACCACTTCAGAAAAACATTGTAAAATGTTTTACAATGTTTACAATATTGGATTTCATATCTGTGGGTGTTTGGTGAAGGCTTTTTAGCCACCCTAGTCCAGGTACTGCTAGTTACAGGCCTTTAAGGATAGGCCTTCTATTATACAAAAATTCTAATTTTTAATTTGAATTAGTAAATTCAATAGTAAAGCTATGAATACTTTACTAAAGTAAAGCTTACACTAAAGCTATGCTATTCCTAATGTGTTAGACCCTTTAGTCTTATTTTTTATTATGTTTATATATTATATCAAGTTACAGCTCTGTCATATTGCCTTCTTTCTATCCCTCCTGGTTCCACCCTCCCACCCTCTCCTCCCTCACCCACCCATCCCACTCCTCCAATGTGGACTGTCCCTACAAATCAGCCCCTCTCAGTTCAACAGTCATATGAGGGCTAACAGCTTCCTCCTGTACTGGGGGCCTACATGGTAGCACCCCTAGGGCAAATTGTCCCATTGATAGGTAACAAAGTCTATGTTCCTGATCTTTTTGGTGTGTTGGTTGTAGGATAGTTATCCTGTACTATATGACTAAAACCCTATTATAAGTGAGTAGATATCATGTGCATCTTTCTGAGTCTTTGTTAGCTCACTCAGGATGAGCTTTTCTAGTTCCATCCATTTGGCGGTGAATTGCATGATTTCCTTGTTTCTGATAGCTGAGTAGTATTCCATTGTATAAATGTACCATAATTTTTTTATCCATTCATTAGTTGACAGACATCTTTATTGTTTCCAGCTTCTAGCAATTATAAATAAGGCTGGTATGAACATAGATAAGGATATGCCCTTGTGGTTTGGTGAGGAATCGTTTGAGTGGATATCCAGAAGTGGTATGGTGGGTCTTGAGGTAGAGCTATTCCAAGTTTTCTAAGATATCCCCAGACTGATTTCCATAGTGGTTGCATAAGCTTGCACTCCCACCAGCAATGGAGGACTGTTCCCCTTTCTCCACAACCTCGCCAGCATGTGCTGTCATTTGAGATTTTGATTTTAGCCATTCTGACAGGTATGAGATGGAATCTCAGTCGTCTTGAGTTGCATTTCTCTGATGATTAAAGATGTTGAGGATTTCTTCAAATGTCTCACTGCCATTAGATACCTCCTTTGTGAATTCTTGGTTTAGCTCTGTTTCCCTTTTTTTAGATTGGATTATTTGGTTTCTTGGTATTTAATTTCTTGAGTTCTTTATAAATTTTGAATATTAGTCCTCTGTCAGAAATGGGGTTGGTAAAGATCTTTTCCCAATCTGTAGGTTGCCACTGTATTGTTCTAGTGACAGTGTCCTTTGCTGTACAGAAGTTTTTCAGTTTCATGAGGTCCCATTTATTGCTTGTTGGTCTTAGAGCCTGAGTTATTGGTGTTCTGGTGTTCTGTTCAGGAAGTTGTCACCTGTGCCAATGAATTTGAGGCTTTTCCCCACTTTCTCTTCTATTAGATTTAGTGTATTGGGCTTTATGTTAAGGTCTTTGATCCACTTGGACTTAAGTTTTGTGCAAGGTAATAAGTATGGGTCTAATTTCATTCTTTTACATGTTGAAATCCAGTTAGACCAGCACCATTTGTTGAAGATGCTGTCCTTTTTCCATTGTACAGTTTTGGCTCCTTTGTCAAAAATTAAGTGACTAAAGATGTATGGGTTCATTTCTGGGTCTTCAATTCAATTCCATTGATCCACTGGTCTGTTTCTCTACCAGGACCATGCTGTTTTTATTACTGTTGCTCTGCAGTATACCTTGAAATCTGGGATGATGATACCTCAAGATGTTTTTTTTTTATTATTATTACACAGGATTGATTTAGCTATTCTGGGTTTTTTGTTATTACATATGAAGTTGAGAGTTTGTTTTTCCAGGTCTTTAAAGAATTGTGTTGGAGCCGGGCGGTGGTGGCGCACGCCTTTAATCCCAGCACTTGGGAGGCAGAGGCAGGCGGATCTTTGCGAGTTCAAGGCCAGCCTGGTCTACAAAGCGAGTCTAGGACAGCCAGAGCTGTTAAATAGAGAAACCCTGTCTCGAAAAACCAAAAAAAAAAAAAAGAATTGTGTTGGTATTTTGATAGGAATTGCATTGAATCTGTGTATAGCTTTTGTTAGGATGGCCCTATTTATTATGTTGATCCTATCTATCCATGAGAATGGGAGATCTTTTCATCTTATGATGTTCTCTTCAATTTCTTTCTTCAAGGACTTGAAGTTCTTGTCATACAGGTCTTTCACTTGCTTGGTTAGAGTTACCCCCAGGTATTTTATATTGCTTGTGGCTATTGTTAAGGGTGTTGTTTCCCTAATTTCTTTCTTAGCCCATTTATTTTTTGTATGAAGAAGGGCTTCTGATTTTTGTGAATGAGATGTAACTTGAAGAAAAAAAAGTATTTATAAAAAAAATTAATTTTGTATCCAGTCATCTTGCTGAAGGTGTTTATCAGTTATAGGAATTTTCTGGTGGAATTTTTGGGATCACTTATGTATACTATCATATCATCTGCAAATAGGGAAATTTTTACTTCTTCCTTTCCAATTTGTATCCCCTTGATCTCCTTTAGTTGTCTTATTGCTTTAGCAGGACTTCAAGTACTATGTTGAAGAGATATGGCAAAAGTGGACATCCTTGTCTTGTCCCTGAGTTCAGAGAAAATGCTTTAAGTTTCTTTCCATTTAATTTGATGTTGGCTACTGGCTTGCTGTATATCGCCTTTTTTATTTCTAGGAATAGTCCTTGTATGCCTGTTCACTCCAGGAGTTTTAGCATGAAAGGGTGTTGAATTTTGTCAAATGCTTTTTCAGCATCTAGTGAGATAGTCATGTGTTTTGTTTTTTTTTTCCTTTCAGCTTATTTATATGGTGAATTAAGTTGATGGATTTTTGTATGTTGAACCATCCCTGCATTCCTGGGATGAAGCTTACTTGATCATGGTGTATGATACTTTTGATGTATTCTTGGATTTGGTTTGCTAGTATTTTTGCATCAACATAGGTTCATGAGGGAAAGTGGTCTGAAGTTCTCTTTCTTTGTTGGGTCCTTGTGTGGTTTAGGAATCAGGGTGACTGTGGCCTCATAGAATGAGGTTGGCAGTGTTTTGGATCCTCTTGATCTACTTTAGTCACCTTATTGCTCTAGCTAGAACTTCAAATACTAGGTTGAAGAGATATGGAGAGAATGGGCAGCCTTGCCTTGTTCCTGATTTTTGGGGAATAAAACAATGGAAAATTTTTGAGTTTCTCTCCATTTGAAATTTTACATACTTTTTAATTAACTAAATTCATTTGGGTATCACTGTGTTGTATTCATTACCCAATTTTGGGTAAACGTACAAATACTTTATTATCTGTAATAATAATGCTGTTTCCTGTTATAAATGTATTCAGTGTATTGAATGTGTCATATACCATGCATCATTATATATAACTTAGCATCACTGAAAAATGTAAAATCAATGTGTAAACTCAACAAACAAAAGCTTTACAGACCTTAGACTAAGAATAAATTGAAAAGTATTATTACGTGGAAATGCCAATTTATGTGGTGTTCACAGGAAACACTGTATCCAAATGGCATGAGAAGTGACAAAAACAAGAAATGAGGACATCCTCCTTTCTCCATTGCTGTCATACTGTCATGTTGCTCTGTTCCAGGTGACACTTTGGCTATCCTGCAAGTAGATGAGCTGTAACACCCTGGCTATTGAGGTGTCAAGTGCATAAATAACATAGCACAGCATCTATAGCACCAGGGATAGGAGTGAGGACCCAGGAACTAGACAGCTATGCAAAGGGGACAGTGATTAACAGCAAACCTTCAGGCTTCATCCTTACCCTGATGACCTGTAGAGATTTTTTTCTCTCTATAGCAGGATCTTCCTTCCTGGTGACTGGTTCAGGCTGGTTAGATATGTTGAAGGATAGTCCTGAACATATTTAGCCAAAGCTGTGGATCGCTCCTTTATTTGTCTAAGAAGACTAACCAGAATTAAGGGAATAGGGAGCTACCCGAGGCCACCAAAAGCACTAACCTCCTAACCCCGAAGTAGACCTCCAACAGTTTGAGTCATCACTTGTCTCTGCAGATCTGCAGAGCTTTTCTTCTGTGTGCTTTGCACACTCTCCTTCTGTGTGTGTGTGTGTGTGTCCATGTCTGTGTGCCTGTGTTTGTGTGTGTGCTTCATAAATTGTAATAAAATTTGTTCCTTAGTGCTGTCTGCTGTCTCTGAGATGTTTTCTTTCCTTTGAACCCTTTAATTGGCAGAGAAAAATGAAACCTATGTAAACTCCTACATGGTAATCTCACTAATTAAGATCCCAGGAACTCCTTAAAATGGTGATTCTTGTTTTACACCTTTTTCTGAAATTTATCGGGATGAGTAATGGCATGTGTGCATCTGTGTTTGTATGTATGTATGTGTGTGTGTTTATTCTGTGACTGTGACATTCAATATTATAAGGAAAATTAAAAATTGAGGATTATATGTTGATTCTTAGGAAGTGAAAATTTGTAATATAACCAACAGCATCGCTAAAGACAGATAAATGAGAGCAAATAGGTAGTTAACCAAAGTTAGCGATGTCCTGAGACTAGAACATGAAATTCCTCTCAAATAACCTTGTAACATTCTATTTCCAAACTGCATATTAAGAGCTTCAGGTGCTTCTAGCTTATGCATGAGGTCCCATGTCTAAACCTGTGTAACACACACACACACACACACACAAAACTAATACAAAAAACAATCAATCAGAAGGGAAGACCTCAATCCCACATAGTTTCTATGACTGGGAATAGATAAAATACATAGCTAACAACTAATCAAGTTCACTGGCATTTTTAAATTCCCAACAGAAGAAAGTCTTTGTTCTGTTCAGCTTTCTGGCTACAGGATAAATATTCTGACCTGAAACATCCTGCCAGGCTTTAAACCTCAAGCTGTGGCAGGGAATGTTAATGTGATTTAATCCAATATCTGTTTAGTGCCATGAAAGACTCTTTTAGTCTAGTAAATTAGATCATCACTATTTCTGTACTCTCTTCTGAAGAGAAAAGAAAATAAAAAGCAACAGAACCTTTCCAAGGTTCTAATAGTCATTATAAAATCATCTCCTGTCAATAGCCACATTGCAATAAGGAAAAAGAAGGCTTCATTTCCAAAAGTGAAGTCTGTTAGCTCACCGTGAGCTACAAAAGCAGAAATGGTTACTTGTTTGTTGTGTTTTGATTTGATTTGTTTTTTATTTTTCTAAAGCTGCAGGGATAGGCAAGCCTTTTTGTGAAAAGACAAATAACATATGTTTAGAGAATATTTCAATGGAATTGTATCTTTTTTCTAAGCAGGACTTTTCTCCTCAAGGAATAGCTCCTCAAATTTAGATCCCTAGGAGCTCAAGAATCCTGTTGCACTCCTTTTCCATAAAAAGAAAAAAGTAACATACAAAAAAGATAAGTTTGGAGTGCAAGGAAGAAAGTCTTTTCCACAGAAAAGCAACTAGAAAAAGAAATTCTATAAAAACCCACACCAGGAGAATTTCAAGTTATTATTCATGATTGTCCCTTTCATCTCTTAGATCGTATCTGTAAACAGTACAATGCATGGCCTCTTGTTCTTCTGAAGTCCTCAGCATGGCCACACCTACCTTCTGGTACCCTCCTAGGCGCCACATTCACCTGCTCAGAGCACAGCAGTTAGGCACTGGGAAACTGGCCAGCTCAAAACTCTCACCACTTTTATCTTAATAGGATTTTCCAGAAGTCATGAGGGTGGGGATCATACAAATTAGCCTGGTCTTTTGGCTCTTAGCAACAGGAAAGTGTCTGTTAATGTGATTGCGCTATTGATAGATCCCCGTGTTTTCCAGAAAGAAGATGCTATCATTTTCCATATGTAGGAAGCAATTTGTCAATGGGAGAAAGGCTCAACAGCACAGGAAATGTAAAATGATGGAGTTAAAAATTATGGTCTTGTGGGCAGGTTATTTATTTTTAACCAATATTCCCAAACCAAAAATAAAATAAAATAAAATAAAATGTATTTTTATGATTCTTCCAGTCGGGGTCAACATTACTGGTAAAAAAAGAATCCCAACATTTAATAATATTGAGTCATTCCTGTTGAGGAATCTGGTTTCTTGAAATGTTTGGAATAATATATATAGAACAGCACCTAAAATTCAAGTTCGACTGATGAGACCCATAATCTCTGTTGCCATTGCCCATTTCCCCTGAAACTCTTAAAGGCAACAACTTTCAAAAGAAGTTTCCTAAGCGGGATGCATGGATCCCTAATGAATGTTCCCTCACTGAAAGCATCCACCTGTGTGATTTAATGTACTTGTCATCAAGACTACTGAACTTCATTCTGTGAGGCTGTGGAAAAATACCACTGCCCCTCCCTAGGAAGGCCTTCCTCTCTGTTCATGAGGGGGCTGACCTTATGACCTTGGGGACATTCCAAAGAATTTGGTTCTGGAACTACTTAATTACAAGGTTGCAGCTGTTACCACAGACAATGGTCTCACACTGTTGCCAAAGGCAATGATTGCTGCAGATTAACTGAAATGTTCCCCTGTACCCCCACCTGTTTGTGGTTATTGTGTTTAAAAGCTGCCTGTAACTATTTTTGGTGCTCACTCCTTCCCGAAGGCAATCGAACCCCCGCACCTCGGCTTAATAGAAATCCTCTTGTGTTTTGCATTGAACCTCGGTCTCTGGTGGTCTCTGGGCATCAGGACCTCGGGGGACTCCCAGGGTCCAACAATTCAATCCCTGGAACTCACATGGAAAAAGAAAGAAGCAACTCCTGCAAATTGTTCTCTGGCCTCCACACATCTACCAGTTACATACCTGCCAATGTGCACATGCATAAGTAAGTATAAATAAGCAAACACAGGTGTAAAAGAATCAAGATTGAGATATGAGGATATGGTTTTGTTAGTAAAGTCCTTGACACATAAGTATGAGGACCTGACTTGAGAAAAAAAAAGCCAGGAAAGGTACCAGGAGCCAAACAAAACTGGTGGACTCCAAGTTCATTGAGAGACTATGTCTCAAAAAATAAAATGGAGAGCAATAGAAGATACTGTACATACATATGCATCAGCACACATATATATGCCTACACACGAGGCATGCACACGTGCACACACACACACACACACACACACACACACACACACACACACACACACACACACGAGAGTGGGGTGGGGAGGGGGACTGAGAGGGATCTTAGATTATTTCATGGTAGTTGCTGTAAATTGAAATACTTACCAAACTGGTCTATGTGCATCCTCCTCCTATGTGATACTTAGTATGTGCCTTAGTCTTTTAAAGTAAGAAACCCACACTACTTTTTTCACTCTCATAAGATGAATAGAAGTCTTTGTTGGATCTTAAGTAAACCACAAAAGCTATAGTTAAAAAAAAAATCAATGCATTTTTACAAACTTTCACAGTGAGATGAACTTCTCTCCAAGCCCTACTGGTTTAACCTAGCCTTCTAAAGGAAAGTTAATTATCACTTTGATGGTTTCCTTAGGTAGAGACTACTGTGGTGCTCAGAAGACAGAAGGCCTGGGGTGGGGGGATTGCATATTAAAATGTACAGAGAGAAAATTGACAAGGACCACTGCATATGCTCTTTGAGGAACTTGTGAAGGTGAAAGGGAAAGGAGAGGTCTTTCCCATGTTGGAGAAGTCCACACGAAACTTGCCTTACCAGACCTTCCAAATAAATCACTCCTAAGCGGACATGATGAACCTGGTGGAGTTAGGAATTCCACCTGGGATTTCCTTGGAACATACTTTACTCACATGTAAACTTTTCAGAGCTGGAAAATGGCTCAGTGAATGAAGCGATCCCAAGAACCCACATAAAAGTGGGCAAGGTGTGGAGACACACTTGTAATTCTAGCACCAAGTAAGGTGAAATGAGAAATCCTGAGAGACCTTGATTTGCTAAATAAAGTGGAGAGCTGAGGAAAACACCCAGCATTAACCTGTCCTCCACTCTCATGAACACATATAAACACACACACAAAAACATCCATCCACATATGTGCATAGACACACACACACACACACACACACACACGGAAAAAATTCTATATGTAAATGTTGTTGCAAAATGTGTTTTAGAGAGATAAAGCTGAGGAGTTTGGCAGTTGTAAGAAAATCCTAGCGCACAGAACTGCAGCAGCATCTTGGAAATCTATTACTCCTTCACTGCAAGGTGACAGGAGGGACAATCTGATAGGGCTCCTCCCCATTTATGGAATACTTATTGCTTCCTTTTTGTTTTGTTTTGTTTTTTCCCTTTTCTCTTCCAGACTCTATCATTCATCTTTAGAGCAGTTGGGTCAAAAGAAAAAAAAAAAACAGAAGAAAATGAAAGATGAAAAGACACCCAGCAGAAAAGACAGATGTGTAGAGATAGAGAGAAAAACTGACATGGCGAAGAAAGAGGACATAAAAGATTAAGAATGAAGCAAAAAGAAGTCAAGGAAAGGTTAGAGGAGAGAATAAGGAATGGGGGAGGAGGTAGAAACTGAAGTGTAGTGCTTCACGTCTGTATCTGAGTTGGAAACAAGTGCATAAGGATCTTAAGACATGTTGATCTGGATGATGAATTACTCTGCTAAGTATTCATTCCAGAGATAAAATTAGTTATATTTCTGGGGCTGGCTGGCTAGAAAGACTGAACCACATAGTCATTTGTAAAGGGTTGTAGTCTAGCAATAAATCTGCCTTTAGATTTATGTTAGTACCCACTGTCATATTAAATATTTCCTAGGTCAATTGTGCATATTTGGTGTGAAAGCCAAACCTATGAAACAATAAGAAAGTCTCAAGCACAATGCATTCCAATTTGAAAAATCATACTTATAAATATAATAAATTTGAGATTGCCTTTAAAAGAGAAATGTCCCTCATGAAGTTGCAAATTGAATATTCATGTGATGAGGGATTTGGAAGACACCAGCAACAGGTGAGTTCCTATGGGGAAACCACCTACTTCCTGGCCAAACTTGGAGGGGTGGAAGCAAGCACCTAGTGATTTCGATGCTTCTGCTAGGGAGGAGACTCTTGAGGAGACTGGAGGAGGAGTGTGGGTTGTGGGAAGCAGAAAGGAGGAGGAGAGCTTGGCCTTTTGAGAGCCTTCCCATTCTCTGCCTCCATTGTTTGTGAAGAGATGAGAAACAATGAGATGGTGCCCGAGTCTGGCAGTTAGCTAGACTGAACTAGAGAAGCTGGCTGGCAGAAAATGGAAAACATAGTCAAGCACATGCCCAGTTCCTATAGACACACTGAAATGCACAGCCTCCCATCCACCTTCAATCCTCATCAAGAACTCTAGTTGGGCTGGTTGCTGGTTTCCACTTGCCTAAAGAGCCAAGGCTCAATTGTACAGTGAACAACCTAGAAGCAGGAAGAAAACCTTTCCAACAGGAGTAGATGAAATAGAAGTAAAATATGTGGGAAAGGGAGCAATTACCTTGTTCTTTGGAGACACCTGAAGAGAATTCCTAGGGATAGTATAAAAGATGAATGAGGGAACACACTAGTTTATGGAAGTGAGAGCTTTGGAAACTAAGAGAGAATGTAAGTCATGTAGAAATGAATGATTTCTAGACTCCAGTCCTGTGAAAGGAATAATCTACTCAGAAATGACTACCATGTCTTCTAAATTTAAGCAAACCAATGCAAATTACCTCACAGCAGAATTTTAGAAAGAACCAGCATTCAACCTAAGAGCCTGTATGGCCAGTAAACTTCCTCTAGCATTTATACCTGCTTCTAGGATTATGTCAGGTTGTGGATAAAGGTTGAGTTCTATCTGTGTCTGCTTGGTAGAGGCTCATTCTCATTCCTAAAGTGAGGTGTTTCTGAAACATGCTGAGATTTCACAAGCCCTCCAACCCTTAGCCAACCTCACTCCACAGAGGTAGGATCTCAAAAGCATTGGTGCTTCTCAATACTCCCCATCCACCCTCAGGATCACTCATAGATCTCCAAGTGCTGCCTTATAAATTCTAATACCATTACATGCATGCTACATTTTAGAACAGCTCCTTGAGTTGTACCCACGGGATTGGATTGGTTAAAATTCTCACCTACTATATCCCCTTAGAGAAGATGAGATACAAGGAACACGGGTCATTTGCTGGAGTCTGCGCTTCTGGGATGGGGTGGCAGTGGGATCCAGCAGCAGACAGCTGCTCAGTGGCTGCTGTCAAACATCTACTCCCTATCAGCTTGCAATATATGTTGCTTTCCAGTTTTTCAAAAACAGCTCTTAGAAAGTCCTAAGGTTTAGACTGATTTCCCCAAAATTACTGTAAAATAGTTGAGAGAATATCTCAGTCAAAACGATTAAAGGACCATCTTAAGTTGAAATGCTCTGTATTCCCGCACCACAAGAGTAGAATGGATCATGTGGGCTGCATTTTTGTAATTATCCCCTTGATACTGGTGAACCTTAAATATATTATTCTATGGCTTTACACATGCCCCTTTTGTTTTTAAAGATTTTCAATTTTTATTTTAATAATTTCATTATCTCCACGATTTAGGCTATCTAATCCTACTGTAGGGAACAGAAGACTCTCAGGGCAATCAGGATTTGAACAACATGGTGCTAATAAAGGTATGTGGTTTGAGTCAGTTAAAACATGGCTGACATCATTCAGGGGATTATGACCTAATGATGGTTGACATTAGATCTTCAGGAACCTACAGTAAACAATTCTGAAAGTTATATTCCTGGCACAATGCCATATTTGTGTTTTTCAGAAATATGCCCTTGAGAGCAGAGGCAGATGCTCTTATCTTTTGCCAGCTAGACTGTGAAACTTGTGGGACTATGCAAGGCCTATGTGCTGGACTACCCATGCCAATGCCATGTGTGAGGTCACATGTACAAGTGTGTGACTGGGTGCTTGCCAACATCTGCCTGACTAGCAACCTATGTGTCCATGAATAAAGTATGGTTCGTCTACCTGTACCTGCCATCATCTTCAACCTCCCAACATGATGGTCTTCCTAGCTTCAAGCCCTAGACTTCACACCTGTTGTCTGTTGAATAGCTTTCATATGTGACTGTACCTTCAGACTGAGTTCAAAGAATTTTTAAGCCATGTTGGGGGTGTTTTCAGGAGCAATTTTTTTCACTTGCTTCTACTAGTATACCCTCACTCTCCTGCCCAATTGGCCTTCATGTGAGAAGTGTTTGGTTTAGTTTGTTGGTTTTGAGTGTGGAAAGCTAGTGTTAATTCAAACATCAACTTATTTAAAGGCAGGCTCATGCCTATGATTTTAGTAAACTCTTTGGCCTGCACATAGACAAGGCCAAGAAAGAAGTTTTTTCTTGGTCTTCATGGGCTGATGAGTTTTTGTTTTGACAAGGACACAGATGAGAATTTGCAGTTATTCCAGTTCATTCCTTCCTTGTAACACGCAAGCCTTGCATATCCAGTATCTGGAGAATTACTAAAGCATGTAGTCAGTGGCTTACAGAGAACTGGGCTTTCACCACCCACCAGGGGAGACTTAAGCTCTTTTACTTGTTTCATGTTTTTAGTGTTAATCTTTTGTACACTCTTTTGAGGTCAACTCTGCCCTTAAAAATAGTTATATTGTAGCCAACATTTCTAGTTTTTGTAGTATCTTCCAAATTTCTGTTCTACCACATACTGCTTACCAGGTATACTAGAGTCACACCTAAAAATTATTTTTATCGAAAATCCCATTTTAATACACACAAAGCTCTTCTGGCTTGTACTGAACCTTAAATTATTGTCTGCATTTTATAACCAGGGTTATTCTCCCAGCTCCTATAGTTATAGTTGGCTTCTTGAGGCTATTTTTTGAATCTACCGCTTGGACTCCTTACACCACCAGGCAGGGGCATGTCTTCCTGTTAGCACATAAGAGCAGATCTATAGTTTTAAAAGAGATTAATAGACATTAAAATTTTAATTTTAATCATCCTACTTTATGCTACTTAAAAATAAAATTGCCAGTTAGAGAGGTGCATGCCTAAAATTACAGCACTCTGAAGAAGTTGAGGGAGGATTATAAGTCTGGAGAGTTGTGGATCTGAGGCTAGCCTGGAACAGGTTTTGAGTTCTAGAGCGATACCCAGCATGACCCTGCTTCAAAAAACAAAACCGCCAATACAAAGTAAAATATTAAAAATTAGACAAGTGACAATGAAAAGATAACTCATTTTCCATAAGTAGAAAAGACTGAAGATCAGTTGGTTTGGTGTGGTGCCTTATTTTACACAGTTGTTAAAAATATGAAAAACAAAATACATCTCCATGAGTTTAAAGTTCTATATCTAACTCAGCTTTCATACTAACTTGCCTCATAATTTTAAACATATCTTCTTAGATCCAGAACACCCTCTTGATTCCTAAACAACTCAAAATTTAACTATGAGACTCTAGCTATCTATTCTTCAACCACCTCAGAGACCTGAGAGGGGTAAATATATCTGATTATATAGGAAGTGCAGGGCCTGCAGCTTCCAAAACTAAAAAATGACATACCAGTGGCTGCCTGGACAGTTCCCATAGAACTTTAAACTCATGGAGATGGTTAGATAGTAGAATGTTAAAGTCAGGTGCCAAATACATATGGACTGGACATTGGGAATGTATGCTAAGCCATATAACTCTTATAATCGTGGCCTATTTATTTCTGTTGTTTTGTATTGTATTTATAGTTATAAGAAAAAGAACCATTATTTGGACTGAAAGGGAGAGCGGTTGGGGGGAACAATAAATACCTTAAACTAAAAAAAAAAAAAAAAAAAAAAGAAGGGAAGAGGAGGGTGGGGC
>CAJQZJ010033945.1:1467263-1511954 GCA_907164525.1 Lophiomys imhausi
AAAATAAATACCTTAAACTAAAAAAAAAAAAAAAAAAAGAAGGGAAGAGGATGGTGGGGCTGAGGGGGAGGAGGGTGGAAGGGTGGGACTGGAGGGGGGAGTAGGGAGGGGATTGTGATTGAGATGTAACTTGAAGAAATAAAAAATAAATTATTAAAAAAAAAAACAAAAAAACAAAAAAAAAAAAATAAATAAATAAAATGTGAAGCTCTGACCTCTTGATACCAACCGTCTAAAACGGTCTAGGATATTTAAGTAAAACAAAGTCCTAGTCATGCAAACATGTCACTTTGTTAGCTACTATGACAGTCTATCACAGATATTCTCTGAATTACCCAGTAATCAAGTTGCTAAGAGACAAGCAACATTTGCTTATCTAAATACAAGAGATGGATAGGGCATCTTCAAAAACCCCAAGAAATCTGCAGAATATGGCATTCAAAGATGTTATCTTAAATCAAGATTTTCTTTTTTTTGATATCGAGACATATCAGCACCTGACAGCACCCCCTATTCTACTCCAAGTAGAAGATAAGCATCGAAGAACCTCCACTGTAAGATGGTTGAATTAGTGGCAAGCCTATCTCTTGGCATGAAAAAACCCCTTGCACCAACTGCAGACAGACTGCTGTCCAAAAAGGACAAAACTTGGTAGCAGGGAAGTCGACAGCCTAACTCTGCCAAGACAGGGTAGGTAAGTCCTCCATAATACCTGCTCTACAACAAATGTCTGTCAGAGAAACAGGACCCAAAGGCTGAAGACTGATGCAGGAATGTATGGAGAGAAAATGGGAACTGTCCAGGCAGTCATTGGTATGTCCTTTCTTAGTTTTGGAAGCTGCAGGCCCTGCACTTCCTATATAAGCAAATATATTTATCCCTCTCAGGTCTCTGAGGTGGTTGAAGAATACACAGCTAGAGTCTCATAGCTAAATTTTGAGTTGTTTAGGAATCAAGAGGGTGTTATAGATCTAAGAAGATACTCTTAAAAGTGTGTTGCAAGATAGTATGAATGTTGAGTCAGATATAGACCTTTAAACACATGGAGATGGTTAGATAGTAGAATGTTAAAGTCAGGGGCCAAATATGTATAAACTGGACATTGGGAAGGTATACTGGGCTATTTAACTCTGATAAATGTGGCATATTTATATCTGTTGTTTTGTATAATACTTACTGTTATAAAAGAAGGAACCATCTGTTGGACTGAAAGGGGAAACTTCTGGGGGGAAGAGGGTGGAAGGACGAGATAGGAAGGGGGAATAGGGAGGGGTTTGTGACTGAGATGTAACAAAAAAAAATAAAGTATTTATAAAAAAAAAAAAAGAAGAGACAATACTACTGCTAAATTGCCAGGCCAGAAAAATTCTTAAGTACTTTCTATATGTTGATAATGTTTCAGTGTTAGCACAAATACCCTACTCTTTATTAAATAAAAAGGATTTTCTTAAAAAAAAAAAAAAAGAAAAACAAAATACACTGAACAATATTGCTATTAGTCAAAATAATCACGTGGTTCACCTGTAATCTATTACGTGCTTCAGACCTGTGTTGATAACATATTGTCGAGACAGCATGGCTTCAAAGGGAAATCAATTCTATGATGTAATGGTGTGGTAAGTTTGTGAAACTGGAAGCAGTTGGTCCTTTTGCAGCACAGATATTTTTTATGTCTATCACATGGTCTCACCCAAGGAACTGTAATTCCAGGAAAGGACTCCACTAGTGACAATAAAACACTCTACACTCTGATGGCAAAAGACTTTCCAAGGGGTAACTAATGTCAAATTATCAGGATTAAACAGAGTCCTACTTAATATACTTATGGAATCTATACATTACTGAATATCATCCAAACAGGAGAAAATATTTATAGAAAGATGAGTAAGAAACTGTGTAGCCATCACTCCCTCATGAAAAAAGAAAACCAGGGCAAAAAATCTACCTGAGGGGTAGATTAGAGAAGAACTTTCACGAAGGTTCATCTGCACAGACAGAATTGTGAGCATTACGTTGGTAATGAGATGTGGACAATGTAAACTTATTAACATTGTTTTTAACCAGGCAGCTCACTACTATCTTTCAAAAGGGATAAATCAGATCTCCATTACATCAGAGCACTCAGTGTGTTCAAAGGAGTCACCTCACCTTTATGCTTTCTTATTGCTACAGTGGTGGAAACAGGTAAGTTGAGGTAGAGACTTCTGTTAGTACTAGGAGACTGTGGAAGTTCACCACCTTGGAAGAATAGCAGTCATTTACTAAATGCAGCAGCCCTGGCCATGGCAAGTGAAATGAGCAGCTACGGACAGGACAATGAGCTATGATGGGCTGAGAAGCCCTTACACCTTTAGCATTCACCTTGAGCACATGGCATGGATTTCAGCAAGTTCAGGTATGAGAGGTGGAGAATGAACAGTCAGAGAATAAACACAGAAGAAAATTATTTTGTTAACAAAGTAATATTTTCAACTGCTTTCACAAGTGCTTTTTGCGAAAATATTTATATGAAAACGCAATACACCATTCTGTTTCACTTGGTCAACCTAACTAAAATTAGGTTTTGACACAAATGCAACTTGACAATAAAATGGCAGTATGTAGGCTCAGGATTATGTACAGCTCTGTGATCAGAGAATCTGTAATGCAGGCAATGTAGTACTTCAAATGGCGCACTGATTTCTCATTTCAGTTGCTGCGCATCTATTTGAAAGACCACAAATTACATAGGTAAAGAAAAATAAATACACTGGGCTAAAAAATAAAAACTATTACAAGGAATAAACACAACCATTTTATAATGTATTCACTTTCAAATGAACAGTTTCTTTAGTATAAAAATTGCATTTCTACAAAGCTGTCTAGAAACAAATAAAATCCAACCACATTAGAAACAAGTCAAAGTCACATGTGAACAGCATCACGGTCTACACAAAACTTTAGAGACTATGCCTCTGAGGTCAACATGCAAGGCTGAAGTTGTCCAAGGTTTTTCAGTTGAACCTCCTTTGGGTAGCTACTCAAGGAACTGGGCCCACAGGTTTCATCAGACTCCACCTTGGCTTCTGTCAGACAAGCTACAATCTCGAGAGGACCAAATCCAAGAATGAGGTAAAGAGACACAACACTGGGAGAGTTCTTGTTGGCACAAAGATTTACACAAATACTTTTCACACAGTTGATAGATCTGACAGGTTAGTCAATCACACATGTACAATACTGGCAGGAAAACAGCAGGATGCTACGAGGAAAAGCACAGAAAACCTACATATACCAGCAGAAGCATTAATCTCCCCTTCTCTCGCTTCAAGCTTAGGATTTTATGCTGAAATATCTCACCTTTTTCAATCTTTTAAAACTTCCCTTTGGACTCTACTGTTTCCCATCTTGCAAAATGCCACATGGTAGATATTCCCTTAACTAGCATTTTAATCACCTCCCCCAAAGATGTTACAAGATGTACTTACTCAAGCTTACATACACTTACACCATATGGCAATATCTTAATCAACAGCCAGTGGTTTGGCCCTAAAAAGTGAATGTGAGTTTTCAGCTGTCCAAAGCTGACCTGTGTGTCACACTTGTTTGCCTTCTATCAGACTAGTCACTATAGATAACAGACAGAGACCTTATGTACAGGTGAGACTGCAGTGATTCCAGTGGCCTGTGCAGTGACTGAGCCATCCTTCCCTGTCCCATGATTAGCCTTCAAAACAGAAACAACAACACAGTGAGACTGCCTGTGCACTGCTTCCATGAGAGAGTCTCAGGAAGCTGAAGTGCTTCCCCACAGTTAAGGAGGTGAACAATAAAAGAAAAGTTTTGAGGTAACTGAAATTTTCAGATATTCCAATGAAGAACAAGGCACCTTCCTCTAACTACCTGTACATAAAGCCCTGTACATCCTCATTTCACAATTGCTATATCATTCTGCCAATTTTAACATACAGAAAATAGCATTCTACGATTAAATAGCAGATATGGCAATGCAGGGGAAGCATGGTTAGTTTTGTTTTACAAAATCATATTACCATGCACTTAACTTCTAGATTAAATTTATTATGTACACAGAAAATAAAGTTATATTAAATGTTGATCTAACTTTAAGTTGATTTTTTCCTTAATTTTATATTAATAAAGTATTGAAAATAAACCTAAAGTCTTCAAATGGCAATAAATTAAATTAGATAAATACTTTCTGGACTATTTACTAGAAACCCAATTTTTGCTAGGATGTGAAAAAAATCTAGGAAAATTAATTCCTACAGATAAATATAATTTTACTGGACTGGATTCTTCTCACCATGACTTTTTTCTCCCAGCCCCCAATTTCTTTAAAGTATTAGTAAGAAAGGAAATACATTATCTCATTCTATAATTAAACAGTACTTAGGGTCCAATTGGAACTGGTTTTGAAGCATTTATAAAAGACAAGACAGAATGTATTTCTTCAAGCCTTCCTTCTTATCAAACATCCCATTAAAACCCAGTATCTCAATTTGGAGGAGCATTCTTCACAGAGCAGAGACATGAGTCTTTCCATTCCCACGACACTGAATTTGGATTTGCTATTCCTTGAACACTCCATGCATCTGATTACAAGAGAAGGACATCCACTGGCAGAAGAGAAGGTGCAGCTCAGCTCTATCAGTAAGATAACAGGTACCGCAGAAATGTGGCACTTTTGAGTGAAAATGTGTTAGAAGGACAGAAACATGGGAGGGCAGGAAGGTCTCCAGTTCTGTGATGGTCTTAGCCTTTAACTGAAAGTTAACCAAGTTACAACGATGAAATAAAAACATTAATAAAGAATGAATTGTCACAATAAAATCTTCCTTCCTGCAAGGTTTGCAGAAGCCTCATGCAGGAGGGCACCAGTGAATCTTTTGTTGGCAGCTAATGCAGAGAAACTGTTATCTAAGAAGCAGTCAGAGAAATACACTACATATCCCTTCTTTAAAATGACAGAAACATTTTGAATTTCACAAACCTATACTCATTATTCTGATCCAACCCAAGGGGAATAAGATTGACTTTAGTTATCTTCCATATAGCTAGAATCTAATTTTATGGATTTATTCTCAGACACAAGAGGGTATGAGAGGAGATGGAAAGATTTTTTTTTTTAAAGCAAGCTGGCTTCCGTGATACTGATATCAGACAGAGTAGGGAGAGATTTATAATGATACAAGTCTCTAGAGGATAAAGGGAGGCAGAAACAAAATCACATTTTTCACCTCCTGATATTGACTTTCATTATTTTTTCACCAAAATCACATCACTTTGAAAGCAACGCAGACATGCCTTGTCACTTGTTATTAAAGTGCTTCCAGAGACAGACCCCTTGAGATGGAAACTAAACACCACAGACCTGAAGTTGCCTTCACAGAACTACCTTGTATTGATGAGACTTGGAGCACTTTGAGTTCAGAAAAACAAAGAATGTGGCTGAAGGATTTCCTGAAGAAGTTACCCTCTTAAGTACTACAGGCTGACACAAAAGTTGTTTGTTTACACCTGTCCTATGAAAACCCAACTACCCTTTGAATTTTCAGAGATTACAGCATGTTCTTTGAGATACTTGGCAGTCTTAGTTTCATCAGCTGTGATTACTGATCACCTGAAGCCTTAAGTGGAAAGTGGGTACAGGATGCAGACTCACAGCTCTCTGCTCTCACTACAGAGCAGTTGTGAAACATGGGAGTCTTCAGGCCCAGACAGGTAAAGCACAGAAACTAAACGTAAGAAATAAAGGACAACAGGGACCAAGAGAGCTCAGATGACTCCCCAGCTCCTTTTGGAAGTTGCATCTATACTCTGGTCTCCCACAATTTCTAGCCCCAAGACACTGTTTGGGGGCTATAGTACCCAACATTTCTTACATGACAAAAACAAATGCTTAACAATAAAGACTAAGACTCTTTCTGTACTTCAGGGATGCTCTAGAGTACTGTGGTTTTTCTCTCACTTTATTAGGCCAGTGGCATTATTTCTAATGATGCTAATAAGGACTGGAGAGAAGTCCTCTGAGTGACTCTTTGGCCCCCAAGCACAACAACTTGTTCTCCGCTCAAGTACGCACCAGAATCCTAACACTATGGTGGCTGAGTGCTATATCTGACCTCTTTGGGACATTGGGGTATACGACCATGTAACCACAGAACCAAAGATCATCTTTTACAGTGAACATTTCTCATTCAGAAAAACAAAACAAAACAAAAAACCTAAGGATTTGGTTTAAAATGCAGAGCAGAGGGAAGCAGACTCATTCTCTGGCCTGTGTCTTAGAATAGACCCTGACCCTATGGACCCTTGCTGGCCTGCTGACCCTTGCGCTGCCTCAGTGAGTCTGCCACCTCCTGGGTGTCAGCTGAAGCAGCTTTATCAGGCCCCAGTTCCTCCTGGGACATGCTGCCCTCCTTCAGGACTCCTTGGTCATGGGTGTCACTTCTCTCCTCATCTGGGCTGCCTGCCGGGTTGTCTTCTTCCTCGTCTTCTTCTGCCTCATCCTCATCTCCGAGGTCCTCTTTCTCTTCCTCATCATCCACAAGACTGTCTTTGTTTTCTTCTTCATTTGAGTCATCCTTTTCTTCCTCTGCATCCTGTAGCTGTTCAGCTCCTTGACCTTCCTCTGGCCTCTGACCTTGCTCTATGGAAAGAAGAGAGGAGAAAAAAAAAAAACAAACCTCTGAATAAACAATGGCAACTTAGTAATTAACTCACTTTAACCACCAAAGGACAAATGGGGAGTTTCCTCCTCCCAAGGAGCTGGCATCATGTGAACAGCTTTTCTGGTTGCAGCTTAGCCCCACCTAGAGACTTTATATCCCCTACAGGAACATCACTTACTGCAATGGAAGGGTAGATGAGACTAGAGTAGTTTTGGTTTTGCTGTGCATTATGTACCGTGTAAAAGACTCAGTGACTCTCTGGTCAGAGCAACTATTTCACACAAGTTGAGCAAATCAAACTCCTGCTCTCCAGGAATTTGAGGCCAAAGTCAGGAAGAAAAGGCCCCCTTGTACCACAAAGTTAAGCTGATAAAATATGAGTTGGGAATACTGATAGTTACTGAATGATCTTTAGAAATGTAACATCACTTGGGCTGGGCTTGAAGAGAGCGAACCCCTCCCTGCAGCAGTTCACACTGGCTGCCTTTCACAATCCTTAACACTAAAGGGCATACATGTTATCTAGCTATCTATGAAATCTTAAAAACTTCAAGAACTAAGCCGGGCGGTGGTGGCGCATGCCTTTAATCCCAGCACTTGGGAGGCAGAGGCAGGCGGATCTTTGCGAGTTCGAGGCCAGCCTGGTCTACAAAGCGAGACCAGGACAGCCAGAGCTGTTAAATAGAGAAACTCTGTCTCGAAAAACCAAAAAAAAAAAAAAAAAAAAAAAACTTCAAGAACTAAAGACATGACCTTATTTAAACTCCTGAGAAATTAAAACTATAAATAAAGGCCATCAAATCCAGAGCCAATTAGGTCCAGAAGTATAGTGAATAAATTCAGATTTGGACAAACTGGTCTTAACAGACTTGAGATAGTGATAACTGTCTTGGAGACTCAAGAAATATGAGTTCCTCTAAGAATCTTTCATTCCAATTCAAGAGGAAAAGTTGTCCACTGAAAAATAAAGAGGATAAACCCAAAGAGAAAATTTCAATCTTCAATAAGAAATATTTTCTAATTTTGAAAGAGAAAAGTAAATTTTATTCAAAGTTATATGGAGAAGACATCTTTAGGGAACTCAACAGAGGTGATTGGATGCTCAGTGAAATGAGTGGAAAGCTAAAGCCAAAATACTCAGCCACAGAATACCATAAAACCCTAAATCTTTTACCCATGAGAACTTCTCAGACTCACCACAGCGCTCAGATGAAGTTCTGGGAAGAGGCACATAGAAGCATTCTGAGATCACCACCAGGACCTGGAGGAAACAAAGTGACTTCACACTGAGTAGAGAGACAAACTGGCAACCCACCTCAACATCATATCTGTGTCCCTTAACAAGTGGTCCCTTCACCAGACACTTAGCAGCTAGTCCAAGCCTTCAGAAAAACATACAGTTGAATGTAAGATCACTCCGGGGTACCTAATTCTTGAGTACTTGAGAAGAGAAAAACAAAAAACAAAAAAACCTGCCCATATATAAGAAAATTCTGTAATGTTGAGTATGAAATTCTATTTTAAGCAGAGACTAGCTTGTTTCACCTCTGACTTTGATGTATCAGGACTTCTACTGTATGTAAAAAAAGTCTTTTCCCTTGAAATACTGCGAGTTTCTTAAGGAAAGGATCGCCGCTGTCCATGTTCCGTATCCAGAGACAAGCATAGGTCATATTAATGAAAGTGATGGCTTGTGTCCAACAGGGTACACTTAGCTGGAACCAGCATAAACCTGAGCCAGACTTTGCAACTACATTTCACTGCCCTGTGTTACCATACAGAACAAGATCTAACGTGGAAGAAGATGCCCATGTATCAGGTTGCATCCTCCCACAACTCCCTCTGCCCCCATAAACACTCTCTCATTCTTTCTTGCAAATTTCAGGCAAGCATTCTACCTGACTGGTCTTGGACTCTACAATTTTCCCAGAGGAATACAGGCATTGCTATCAGAGGTATGATACACATGTATGGCTTGCTTGCCTATTTCTTCTTTCACCTAGCTAACATATGGAGTAAGACTTCTCTTTAAATGACCAGCTTTCAAAAACAAGAATAGCACTCTATTATATTAGTATTTTACAGGTGCTTTCAATTTTTGATTGAAGCCACATTAAAAACAAGCACATCCTACTTTGTATTTAAGACTATGACCACATATATTCATTTGTTCAACTTAGGTTTAAGGTCTATGCTGACAGCTCTGGGAGAACTGTTGAAAAGAGGGGAACAACAGTTTAACTGCTGCAGGATATTTAACCATTGTATATAAAAAAGCTAATTGTTAACAAATGTAAAGGCTTAAATGGATGTCAGATGAGGTTAGGTGTGTCCTGAAGAGATGCAGCTTGGGGTGTGCCTCTGAAAGCCTCCAAAGATAAACATACTAAAGAATGGAAAGTTCCTGCCTATTTTAAGGCAAACTGTTTGGGAGAGGACTTGTGGTCTTTGCTCTATGACCCTAGGCAAAGTCAGCTGGGTGGCCTTGAGCTGCCCCACCTTAAAGATGAAATGGTTCCACCCCTACTGACTTGCCCTGGAGTACCCTCACCATGACTGTGCCAAGGTTCAGCCTGCTAAGAGTATAGGAGGAGCTAGAGACTTCATATATTATAGGTAGACTAGCTAGGTAAAAGGATACAGATAGAAACAGATTTCTAAAGAGCTAGCAGTTGAGTTGTAGAATCAGGCTTGTAAATAGATATTTTGTATATAGTTAAGAAAATAGTTACCTGTTGAGCTAGCAGGTTTTTGTTAGGACTGGACCTGATCTCCAGGTTCTCCCAGCATGCTCCCCCACCTGTTACAGGGCATGCCCCACCCCCAGAAGCCCAGCCCTTTTCTATATAATCTGGATATTAAATATTTGGGGGGGGCGCTCTCTCGCGCTCTCTCTCTCTCTCTGTACACATCTTTCTCTTTCCCTCGTAATCAATAAACCTGACTTTATGTATTTTAATTTAGCCTGGATTGGATCATTTCTGCAGCAGAGAAAGCATCAATTAACATAGTGAATCAGTTTTTGCCTCAGTTTATGCCTCCTGTGTCTTTACTGGTACAAATATTAGAGTAATTTAAAAAGACAAATATTACATTAAACTATAAAGCAATATGGAAGGAACATGTGTTTGAACCATGAATAAAGAACTCTGATAATTTAGGGATAAAGAGATAAAGCCAATGTAGGATTCAGACCTCCTAATTGAATGAGGAGGAACTAGGATCCTAGGCACAGTAGATGATGGGAAACATGGCTGCCTGGCTCCTACAAATTGCTCCAAGTGGGATTACTAATATTCATGGATCTATAGAGGGCCTGGAATTGCAGGTAAGGCATTCACAAGAGAAGACTGAAAGACCCCCGGCTAAGCGTGCCTATCTGTTAGTTGCCATTTTAGCCATGCTGTTGCTTGTTACGGAATGGGGACTTTCCATGCTGGGCGAGGCCCAGCAAAGACAGGATATCTGTGGTCAGACACTTGGGGGCTGACCCACTGGCAACAGGAAAATAGCCTGGAACAGAAAGTCCAGAGTGTGCTAACAGTAGCCTTATCAGAAAGTCCAGAGTGTGCTAACAGTAGCATTATCTGATTTCCATATACTCAGAAATGCCAAGTTTGTCCCTAACCTGAACCCATGGCCTCATTTAAATCGACCAATGAGAACCCTGTAACCATGCATCTGCTTCTGTAAGCCCACTTCTTGCTACCCCAACCCTATATAATCAACCCTCAACCTAGCTGGCACGCTCAGTCACCCGAAGGCTGTAGCGTCCACAGGCGCCTGTGTGAACAATAAAGTTGCCTCTTGCACTTGCATCCCGTGGTCTTGGTCTCAGTTCAGGCAGTGTCCCCATTTCGGGGGTCTTTCATTTTGAGGTCCCACCAAGATCTCCTTGGGACCCTCGTCCAAGCCGGCTGAGAACCCACTGGGAGGTAAGCTGGCCAGCATTTGTTTTGTCTGTGGCTGCCTCTCATCTGTCTTTCATTTTGTTTGCGCTGCGCTTGAAAGTCGGCTCGGATCCGTGACCGTTCGGTATTTGGGCGCCTCGAGAAGGAGCTGACGAGCTCGGACTTCTCCGCCGCCACCCTGTGGGACGCCTCAGGGATCTGGGGAGCATGCTACTTCGGGGCTCGGTATGAATCCGTGGGATTCGTCCGTCTGCAGGGTGAAGCACCCGCTTCCCCGTCTGATTTTGTACTTTCGGTTTTGCGCCGAAGCTGCGCTGTGCGTGTTTTTTGTAATTGTTCTGTTTTTCTTATTTGTCTATTTTCCTATATCCACATAAAAAATATGGGGCAGACCATAACCACCTCCTTGAGTCTCACTCTAGAACACTGGTGCAAAGTCCGCGAGCGCACTCACAACCAATCGGTCGAAATAAGAAAAGGACGATGGCGGACCTTCTGCTCCTCGGAATGGCCTACATTCAATGTGGGCTGGCCGGCGGGAGGAACCTTTGACATTCCTACTATTTTACATGTCAAAGAGCGGGTCTTCGACAAGGGACCCCACAGTCATCCTCACCAGGTTGCCTACATCATCACCTGGGAAAGCCTGGCCTATGACCCACCTCCCTGGGTCATTCCCTTCCTCCCTCCAAGTCCCCTCCCCCCAAAATCCCTGCCTCCCCCTTTACATCCTCTCCCTTCACCTTTACCCTCTGCACCTCCGGCCACTCCTCAGCCTCCCAAGTCTTCCATCTACCCGACACTCATCAAGAAAGATCAGAAGCCTGTCCTTCCCCCGGAGGATCCCCTCCTCATGGATTTACTCACTGAGAAGCCTCCACCTTATCACCTAGCACCTGTCCCCGCCACTCTGGCTCCCCCAGGGGCGGAGACGGAAGCGGGGCGACCTGAAACCACCACGGGGACCCCTTCTCCACCCAATTCCCCTGTGGCCAGGCGCCTTAGGGGTCGCAAGGATCCACTCCCAACCGGGGGGGGGGGGGGGACCACACAGATGTTTCCCTTAAGACAGACAGGGCAGGGGGGACAATTACAATATTGGCCTTTTTCTGCCTCTGATTCATACATTTGGAAACAACACAACCCCCCATTTTCCAAGGACCCCGTGGCACTGACCAACTTGATCGAGTCTATCTTGATCACTCATCAACCCACATGGGATGATTGCCAGCAACTCTTGCAGGCTCTCCTCACCTCAGAGGAAAAACAGAGAGTTCTTCTCCTGGAGGCCAGGAAAAATGTTCCCGGCGAGGACGGGAGACCAACACAGTTGCCTAATGAAATTGATGATGCCTTCCCATTGACCCGCCCGAATTGGAACTTCACCACCGATGCAGGTAGGAGACACCTACGCCTTTATCGCCAGTTGCTCATAGCGGGCCTCCGAGGGGCCGGGCGCCGGCCCACCAATTTGGCTCAGGTAAAACAGGTAATACAGGGTACAGAGGAATCCCCTGTGGGTTTTCGAGAAAGACTAAGAGAGGCCTATAGCATGTACACCCCCTATGATCCAGACAGTCCAGAACAGGAGGTAAATGTATCAGTGTCATTTATATGGCAGTTGGCTCCGGATATCAGAAATAAATTACAGAGGCTGGACAACCTGCAAGGGTACACCCTCTCCAAATTAATTCGGGAGGCAGAACGAATTTTTAATAAAAGAGAGACTCCAGAAGAAAAAGAGGAAAGACTACATAGGGAGACAGAACAGAGGGAAGATAAGCTCAGAAAGGAGGCAGAAGAAAGAGATAATGCAAGAGAGCGAAAACGCAGTAGGGAACTTAGTCGCTTGCTGGCCACCGTAGTGCAGACTCAACATCAAAATACGGAGAGGTTAGTGAGGTAGGGAGACAACAGGAGGCCTAGGTAGATCGAGACCAGTGCGCCTACTGCGAAGAGAAAGGACACTGGGTCAAAGATTGCCCTAAGCGACCCAGAAGACAGAAGACAGTATCTTCAGAGCCCAGAACCAACCTCTTGACCCTAGACGAAGACTAGAGAAGTCGAGGCCAAGAGCACCCCCCTGAGCCTAGGATAACTCTTACTGTTGGGGGGCAGCCGGTCACCTTCCTAGTGGATACTGGAGCCCAACACTCAGTTCTTACTCACTCCCCGGGACCACTCAGCAACCTCACAGCCTGGGTACAAGGTGCCACTGGCGGGAAAAAATATCGCTGGACAACCGAACGGAAGGTACATTTGGCTACAGGTAAAGTCTCTCATTCCTTTTTACATGTTCCTGATTGCCCATACCCATTACTGGGGAGAGACCTACTGACCAAATTAAAGGCCCAAATCCACTTTGAGGAAACTGGGGCGAGCATCTCAGGTCCAAAGGGAGCCCCACTCCAGGTATTGACCCTACAATTAGAGGATGAATATAAACTATTTGAACCACCTAGAGAAACACAAAAGGGATTAGACTTTTGGCTCAAAAAATATCCCTTGGCCTGGGCGGAAACAGGAGGAATGGGGCTGGCCACCCAACAACCTCCCCTGGTGATACAATTAGAGGCAACTGCAACCCCCGTCTCTATCAATCAATACTCTATGCCCAATGAAGCCTACCAAGGCATCAAGCCACATGTAAAGAGACTTCTGGACCAAGGGATATTAACCCCCTGTAGGTCCCCCTGGAGTACACCCCTTCTGCCTGTAAAGAAACCTGGCACAGGGGACTATCGACCAGTGCAAGATCTCAGGGAAGTCAACAAGAGGATGGAAGACATTCACCCTACGGTGCCCAACCCATACAATCTACTGAGCACCTTGCCACCAACACACCCCTGGTATACCGTATTGGATTTAAAAGATGCCTTCTTCTGCCTAAGGTTAAACCCTCAAAGCCAGCCCCTGTCTGCCTTTGAATGGAAGGACCCAGAGCTTGGTATCTCGGGACAGTTGACTTGGACCCACCTTCCTCAGGGGTTCAAGAATAGCCCCACTCTCTTCGATGAGGCTTTACATCATGACCTGGCCAGCTTCCGGAACCAGCACCCATCACTGATCCTGCTACAATATGTGGATGATATCCTACTGGCAGCCTCCACTGAGCAGGAGTGCCACGAAGGTACTGGGGCACTCCTACAGACTCTAGGCCAAATGGGGTACAGGGCCTCTGTCAAAGAGGCCCAGATTTGTCAGACTGAGGTGACCTATCTGGGATATAAGCTGCGAGACGGACAGCGTTGGCTGACCAAAGCGCACAAGGAGACGATAGGCCGCATCCCCTCTCCCCAAAACCATCGTCAGCTGCGAGAATTTTTGGGGACTGTGGGATTCTGCCGATTATGGATCCCTGGGTTTGCTGAAATGGCGGCCCCGCTGTACCCGCTAACTAAGCAAGAGGTCCCTTTTGCCTGGACTGAGACATAACAGGCGGCATTTGAGGCCATTAAACGGGCTCTACTGTCAGCCCCTGCTCTTGGCCTGCCCAACCTCACAAAACCCTTTGAACTTTTTGTGGACGAAACATATGGCTTTGCCAAAGGAGTCTTAACCCAGAAGCTTGGGCCTTGGAGGCGCCTCATTGCTTATCTGTCCAAGAAATTGGACCCGGTAGCATCTGGATGGCCTCCATGCTTAAAAATGATTGCAGCCATAGCGGTCCTAATTAAAGATGCGGGGAAATTAACTTTGGGACAGCCACTGACTATCCTGACACCCCATGCCATTGAATCTTTGATTCGCCAGCCCCCCGATCGCTGGATGTCAAATGCCCGCCTAACCCATTACCAGTCTCTGCTCCTGGATGCAGACCGCATCCGATTTGGGCCAATGGTGACTCTCAATCCAGCCACCCTGTTACCCCTGCCCGAGGGGCCGGCATCCCATGACTGTCAACAGATCCTCGCGGAAGTACACGGAACCAGATCTGACTTGACGGACCAGCCCCTTCAGGACGCAGATCACACCTGGTATACAGACGGTAGCAGTTATTTGCTAAATGGAGAACGTCGAGCAGGAGCAGCAGTAACCACCGAAACTAAGGTAATTTGGGCCAGTGCCCTACCCGGGGGCACCTCTGCTCAACGTGCTGAATTGATTGCTCTGACTCAGGCCCTCCAGCTGGCTGCAGGTAAAAAGCTTAATGTCTACACGGACAGTAGATATGCCTTTGCCACTGCCCATATCCATGGTGAGATCTATAAAAGAAGGGGATTGCTGACCTCCGAGGGAAAAGAAGTTAAAAATAAGACTGAAATCTTAGCCTTGTTAAAGGCTTTGTTTCTCCCTAAAAAGTTAAGCATAATGCATTGCCCAGGACATCAGAAGGGAGACAGTCCTATAGCCAGAGAGAACCGCCTGGCCGATGAAATGGCCAGACAAGCTGCCCTTGGGCCCCAACTCCTGACGGTCACCATCCTCTCCGAGACAGAAAAGGCTCCCAAGCTTCCTGCCTGGGACTATGATAAAGAAGATTTAGACCTCATATAAAACCTGGGGGCAGATTATGATCCATCCCGAGGTCGCTGGGTCTATCAAGGAAAGACTGTAGTTCCTATAAAAATAACCTTGAAGCTGATCGATGAGTTACACAAACTAACTCATTTGAGTCCCCGAAAAATGAAAACCCTGCTGGACCGGGAGGAAACTGGACAATATCTTCTAAACAGGGACAGAGCCCTGCAACAAGTGGCTGACAACTGTAGGGCCTGTGCTCAGGTCAACCCAGGGAAGACTCACGTTAGCCAGGGAACCCGCCTAAGAGGCCATAGGCCGGGTGTCCATTGGGAAGTAGATTTTACTGAGATCAAGCTGGGCATGTACGGATATAGATATCTCTTAGTTTTTATAGATACTTTTTCAGGATGGGTCGAGGCCTTCCCAAACAAACATGAAACTGCCAAGATGGTGACAAAGAAATTGTTAGAAGAAATCTTCCCCCGATATGGTATACCACAGGTGATAGGGTCAGATAATGGGCCTGCCTTTGTCTCCCAGGTAAGTCAGTTGGTGGATAAGCTACTGGGGATTGATTAGAAATTACATTGTGCATATAGACCCCAGAGCTCAGGTCAGGTAGAAAGAATGAATAGAACAATTAAAGAGGCCTTATCTAAATTAACACTTGCAACTGGCTCAAAGGATTGGGTGCAACTCCTACCCCTGGCTCTATACTGGGCCAGGAACACTCCCGGCCCACACGGGCTAACCCCTTTTGAAATTCTGTATGGCACACCACCTCCAGCCATAACATTCTTTGATGCGGATATATCTAATTATGCTAATACCCCTTCCCTTCAAGCTCACTTACAGGCCCTGCAATTGGTAAATCAGGAGATCTGGGAGCCTCTTGCCGCAGCTTACCAGGAGTCCTCGGCCACCCTCGTCGTCCCACACAGGTTCCAGATCGGAGACACCGTCTGGGTTAGACGACATCAGACCCGCAACCTTGAACCACGCTGGAAAGGACCCTACACCGTACTTCTGACCACCCCTACGGCACTAAAGGTCGACGGGATTGCTGCCTGGGTCCATGCATCACACGCCAAGGCTGCCCACCTGAGATACGCACCCCACAGGCTGGAGCCAGAACCACCATGGAGACTTCAGCGCACTCAAAACCCATTAAAGATAAGACTTACCCGCACTTAGTATTGCTAATGATGATGATGCTTTTGCCCCTTAGAGGAATGACTAGCCCCTCTAGCCCTCACCGGCCCATGACATTATCTTGGCAACTCATTGATCCCGACCGAAGAGTTGTAATCAACACCACACAGAAGGTGACCCCAATAAACACTTGGTGGACAGACCTACATTTCTGTTTGCGGGCTTTAATCCCATCAGCAAAGAGTACACCCCCCAATCTAGTCCGCAGCTATGGATTTTATGTATGTCCAGGATGGAGTAAGGGAAGGTCATGTGGGGAAGCCCAAGAATTCTTCTGCCAGAGATGGGACTGTGTTACTTCCAATACGGGGACTGGGAATGGAAGGTAAGCGCCCCGGACAAGGTAAACTTCTCATTTGTCAATACAGGCCCAGGCAAATACGCAATAATGGGCCTCTACAATAATGGACCACAGGATTGTCTGCACTCACACCTAGATTATGTAAAAATTAGCTTTACTGATCAAGGGAAAAGGGAATGTTTGGATACCTGGGTTAATGGCATAAACTGGGGAATCGTGTTCTGGAAACATGGTGGAGGGGAGGGGTACCTTCTCACCATCCGCCTTAAGATAGAAGAAACTCTGCCTGTGGCAGTCGGACCAAACCAGGTTGTAGCCGACCAAAAAGCCCCTTCTCAACCACAGGCCCCACTCAAAAAGCCAGTCACCCCATTAAACTCCTCAACAGTAAAAACTACAACCCCTGCCACCGCGATTTCCCCTAAGAGTCCAACTATAACTCCAGGCAGAGGGGATAGGCTCCTTAACCTGATCAAAGGGGCATATCAGGCCCTAAACCAGTCGGACCCTCAGCGCACCAAACAATGCTGGCTCTGCCTGGACCCTAGCCCTCCCTATTATGAAGGGATAGCCTTCAAGGGAAATTTTACTATTCATTCCAGCTCCCCACCCGCTGACTGCTTAGAAAGAGGCCACCAGCTAACTCTAACTCAGATTACTAGAATAGGCACTTGCATAGGAACTCCACCCCTAGTATTTAGCCTCTGCAGTAAAACCATAACTGTGACAATGGGTAATTATTACCTGGTTCCTCCCAATGGAACATATTGGGCCTGTAACACCGGATTAACTCCTTGTGTGTCAGCGTCCATTTTAAACCTGCCTCAGGATTACTGCATCCTGATTCAATTGTGGCCACGCATATACTATCATTCTGATGATACCATGCTACAATATTTTGAAAATTTCCCCAAAAGATACAGACGGGAGCCCATCTCCCTCACGTTGGCTGTCTTGTTGGGGGTAGGGGGAGTCACAGCAGGCATCGCCACTGGTTCTGCTGCACTAATACGCACAGACAGATATCTGCACTTACATCAAGCTATGCACGAAGACCTAAAAGCCCTTGAGAAATCTGTCAGGGCACTAAAAGAATCATTAACCTCCCTGTCTGAAGTAGTGTTACAAAACAGGCATGGATTAGACTTCCTATTTCTTAAGGAAGGAGGCCTATGTGCAGCTCTAAAAGAAAAATGTTGTTTTTATGCAGACCAAACTGGAGCTGTCACAGAGACCCTAGATAAATTAAAAGAAAGATTAGACAAAAGACAGCGGGAATTCGAATCCCAACAGGGATGGTTCGAAGGGATCTACAACCGATCCCCTTGGTTCACCACCCTAGTATCAACCCTGTTGGGACCCTTAATCCTCCTCATGCTTATTCTCACATTTGGCCCATGCATCCTCAATCGCCTGACCCAATTTGTTAAAGAACGCCTGTCTGTCATCCAGACTTTGGTCTTAACCCACCAATATCAGGCTCTGAAGCAAGTAGATACTGAGATTCCCTGATAAGTAAAAGGTTCTACTTATGATAAAGAAAAGGGGGGAATGAAAGACCCCCCGGCTAAGCGTGCCTATCTGTTAGCTGCCATTTTAGCCATGCTGTTTCTTGTTATGGAATGGGGACTTTCCATGCTGAGCGAGGCCCAGCAAAAACAGGATATCTGTGGTCAGACACTTGGGGGCTGACTTACTGGCAACAGGAACAGAAAGTCCAGAGTGTGCTCATGGTAGCCATATCAGAAAGTCCGGAGTGTGCTAATGGTAGCCTTATCAGAAAGTCCAGAGTGTGTTAACAGTAGCCTTATCAGAAAGTCCAGAGTGTGCTAACAGTAGCCTTATCAGAAAGTCCAGAGTGTGCTAACAGTAGCCTTATCTGATTTCCATATACTCAGAAATGCCAAGTTTGTCCCTAACCTGAACCCATGGCCTCATTTAAATCGACCAATGAAAACCCTGTAACCATGCATCTGCTTCTGTAAGCCCACTTCTTGCTACCCCAACCCTATATAATCAACCCTCAACCTAGCCTGGCACGCTCAGTCACCCGAAGGCTGTAGCGTCCACAGGCGCCTGTGTGAACAATAAAGTTGCCTCTTGCACTTGCATCCGGTGGTCTTGGTCTCGGTTCGGGCAATGTCCCCATTTCGGGGGTCTTTCAAAGACAATGGGATTAAGGAAGAATTTCTGGTTTGGGGAATAAGCCTGAAGGTATTTAGCTGATTTAGACAGCAAAGATGGAAACATTACTATCTGAAGGACCACCTTTTATTTAATTCGATAAAGAGGTGAAAAATTCTCAGCTGTTTAGATGACCTAAGGGGTTTGTAGGCAGAAGCTGATCTTGCAGGCTTCACTGAGGTTCTGGCCGGGGCATTGTGTAGAGCTGAACGGTCCCAGCGACATTGGATTGCCGAGGTGGTTGCAGGCCCCCAATGGAGATAGCTATTAAGGAAGTCTGCCAGGCAGAATTATCTGGGTCACTCGTCCTCCTTGGTGCCTGATTCTGCTCTCTGCTGAGGTTTCCGCTGTCCAGCCGTCCCCGGGCTCCCCTAATGGATGCTTCGGTTCTCCTGGAAAGATAAGAACAGAGCCCTGCCCCAATCCCAACCCTGGAACAATTGCCCTCTTTTTTTTGGGGGGGGGGCTAGGTAGTACTTCTCCTGAAGCAAATTTGGCCTTCCGACAACATACAAAGCGTTATCTTTCAATCCGGGTTAAAGAAGAAATCATTCTGTCACCTTGGAGCTAAACCAGCTCCAGTGTATATATTTTGAGATCCCAAAGGACAATCTGCCTGCATCGAGAAGGCCTTTTGTAAGTAGCCTCCAAACCTAGGTCCCTCCAAATCCCATGTGTGTGTCTCTGAACTCTAATTATTGGGATCAGAGACCTGTGTTTCCCATCTGAAGGGATCAAAGATGTGTTCCACCACTCCTGGATTGAAGTCTTTCTCTATTTAGAGTTTGCCCTGCATCAGGCTGACCCTGAGCTCCGGGATCTGCCCGTTTCTGTCTCCAGTGTGCTGGGAGCTGGGACCAAGGGTGTACTCTTCTTGAATGGTGGGACCAAGAGTATGCACCCTCTCCACCCCGCTCCGTATGACTCTAGAATACATAAGACCACCAACTCTACGGTGCCCCCCCCCCCCCCCGTTGAAGTCAAAGGCATGGGCCAACACCACAATACTCTTGTATTTTACCTTAGCTCCATGTCTTCTCGACACCTGGAGGTCTGCAAAACCAGGCTGAATGGCTGTATCCTCTATTCCATTCACAGTGTTTCAGCCCTGCCACCTGCCCCCCCTTTTTTTTTTAGTTAATAAATTTATTTGTTTGTTGCTTCAGGTTACATCCTTATCATATTGTCCTCTTTTCCCGCTTCCCAGCCCCACCCTCCCATGCTCTACCCCCTGATATCGAGACATATCAGCGCCTGACAGCACCCCCTATTCTACTCCAAGTAGAAGATAAGCATCGAAGAACCTCCACTGTAAGATTGTTGAATTAGTGGCAAGCCTATCTCTTGGCATGAAAAAACCCCTTGCACCAACTGCAGACAGACTGCTGTCCAAAAAGGACAAAACTTGGTAGCAGGGAAGTCGACAGCCTAACTCTGCCAAGACAGGGTAGGTAAGTCCTTCATAATCCCTGCTCTACAACAAATGTCTGTCAGAGAAACAGGACCCAAAGGCTGAAGACTGATGCAGGAATGTATGGAGAGAAAGTGGGAACTGTCCAGGCAGTCATTGGTATGTCCTTTCTTAGTTTTGGAAGCTGCAGGCCCTGCACTTCCTATATAAGCAGATATATTTATCCCTCTCAGGTCTCTGAGGTGGTTGAAGAATAGACAGCTAGAGTCTCATAGTTAAATTTTGAGTTGTTTAGGAATCAAGAGGGTGTTATAGATCTAAGAAGATACTCTTAAAAGTGTGTTGCAAGTTAATATGAATGTTGAGTCAGATATAGACCTTTAAACTCATGGAGATGGTTAGATAGTAGAATGTTAAAGTCAGGGGCCAAGTATGTATAAACTGGACATTGGGAAGGTATACTGGGCCATTTAACTCTCATAAATGTGGCATATTTATATCTGTTGTTTTGTATAATACTTACTGTTATAAGAGAAGGAACCATCTGTTGGACTGAAAGGGGAAACTTCTGGGGGGAAGAGGGTGGAAGGGCGGGATAGGGAGGGGTTTGTGACTGAGATGTAACTTGAAGAAAAAAAAAATAAATTATTTATAAAAAAAAAAAGAGGTGAAAAATTTTAGCAATCCAGTGTTTCTGGCATTTCCACCAACTTCGAGAGAGAGCAAGTCACAGACTTGGGCTTTATGGAGGGCTAACTGGGTAACTTAAGGTTGTGCCTTTACCTAGAGAGATGCACCTAAATGAGGAAGACATTTTTTTTTCACAGATTGTGGGATCTATGCTTATAACATTGTAGACTTTCCTCTGTGGGAGGCATTGGGCAAGGCAAAGATCATAAGCATCTTGAAAGTAATGTACTTAGGCAGTGCCTGCATAATAACATAGAAACCCTTGCTTTTTATTGTTCTAATTATTTTAGCTGGAAGCCTCTACTTAAGACTACCTAGATCACTGCCTACTTTCTCCATGGCTCCTTTCAAGCAGTCTGTGATGCTGAGTGACCAAGGATCTCTTTCAAATACTGCAAGATATGTACTTGATCGTCAAACTGAGCCCATGTGAAAAATAGCAAATAATAAACTATTTTAACTGTCAGGAGGCTTAGTCAAGAACACCAAACTCACAGATTTGTTTTAGTTATCTTTTAAAAATTGGGAAAAGATAATAAATACAACAGCCACACTTATTATATGAAGCAATGACTCAAGACTCTTCCTATGGAAAATGTTCTGCCCTTGTCTGTTATTTAAGTTCACTTCCATAAAGACTCACTCACAGGGAGAAAAGGTCAGCAGGATCAAGTTTCACATAGCTACAAGCCTGTGCTAGGCTTTGAGCCCCAGGCAATGGCAGAGGTGCCACAGCGCTGAATCCCACTCCTGAGGTCTCACCTTCAATCTGATGCTGTTCATCAGAAAGGCCCTGGGTTCCAAAGGCTCTTTTCTTTGAGTACTAAGCTAATTTTTCCAAATTTTGGGCATCATCCCAGATTTATTCTATCAGAACCATTGACTTAACTTTGATTCAGTTAGTAAGACTATCCGATATCTCTTTAGAGCCTGGCATCCTGGAAGCTGTGTCATTCCTTAGGGAGTCTGGGAGGACATGGGCACCTAGTCAATCAACCAGGCTGAAGGAGCTCTGTCCAGCAATATCTTCCCTTTATCTTAATGCTTTACACAAACTACTATTCGTTTTTTGTTTGTTTAGTTTTTCGAGACAGGGTTTCTCTGTGTGTAATAGCCCTGGCTGTCCTGAACTCATTTGTAGACCAGGCTGGCCTCCAACCCACAGAGATCCGCCTGCCTCTGCCTCCCAAGTGCTGGGATTAAAGGCATGTGACACTACACCCAGCCAAACTAGCATTCTTTTTAAAAATATTTGTATTAATTAATTAGCTAATTAATTAATCAATCAATCAATTAATTTATGTATGAGTGCTCTGCCTGCAATGTACACCTGCAGCCAGAAGAGGGCATCAAATCACATTGTAGAAGTTTGTGAGCCACCATGTGGTTGCTGGGAATTGAACTCAGGATCTCTGAAAGAGCAGCCAGTGCTCTTCACCACTGAGCTATCTTTCTAGCCACCAAACTAGTATTCTTTATGCAGCTAAGACATAAGAATAACTGTGAAATACTTTATCATCAGAGAAGATAACAAAAATGGTATTCTGAAATAAGTAATTTAAAATGAAATAATGTGACCATTTCAAACTATAATAAATAAGAGATTTAGTTTTTAAAGTACATGAAAAGTAAATGATTCTTTAAGGCATATTTAACACTCTTTAAAATTATAGGAAAGACAGTAAGAACAGAGGTGCTTGCTCCTTTGTAGAAATTTATTAATATGTTATTTTATTGATGTTATCATCTCAATTTCCTATCCAGAAATAACAGTTTTTCTTAGTCAATCACTTGACCAGTCTGAAGTTAACCCTCTTCTATCTTCAAGCCAAGACTGATAACCCCCTGAAGTATTACTTCAATCTAAGTTTCCAAGTAAACCCTATGCATAGGTATGAAATTCTAAAGCTCTTTCAGTTCAGCAGTTTTCACTGGTTTTCCAATACCCACCTTGGAGCTAAGGTAAAATATATGAAATGTGAGGTGTTAGCCCATGCCTTTAACTCCAGCAGAGACAGGAGGATCACTATAGAATTAGTTGTCTTATAAATTCTAGAGTTACAAGGAACAGGGTGGTGATGGTACACACCCTTAATCCCATTATTTGAGGATACACCCTTAATCCCAACACACTAAAGACAGAAACCTGCAGATCTCAGAGTTCAAGGTCAGCCTGACACAAAGCAAGTTCTAAATAAAGAATTTACTCCAGGAAAAATACTACCTGACCCACCCCCCAAAAAAAGGGGAGTGTCCAAGAGTTAGGATTAAGGCAGGGCTCTGTTCTTATCTTTCCAGGAGATTTAAAGCATCCCTCTAAGGAATCCAGGGACAACCAGACAACGGAAACCTCAGAAGAAAACAGATCAGACACCAAAGAAGACAAGTAGCCCAGACGATCCACCCTCGCAGACTTCTTCAATAGCTGTTTCCTCAAAAGTCTACAACCACAACAACTCAAAATCACTTAGACTGTTCAGCCACAGACTGTTCCAGCCAGAACTTCAGTAAAGCCTGAAGTTCAGCTTCTGTCTAAAAACTTCTTAGGACATTTAAATAGCTGAGCACAAAATGAATGAACATCAAATGATTCTATTAACATTTTTAACCATTTTTCTATTCTTATTTGGGCCCCAAACAGGTTTACTACGTCCCAAATCAGCAGGAAGTCATTTTAAGAGAGCAACATCCCATCTCCAGAAGGTGGGGTGGGTGTTTTCCCTCCTTTGGTCATTTGATGGATAATAGATAATCTTGTTATTTAGGAGGAGAGATTAACAGCTGTTAAACGGTCTTGTTAAATAGGTTTTGGAGGTTGGACCCAGGGACTTCTCTCTTTTTCTTTTCTGTATCCTTCTTTCTCTCCTATGTAGGGGTGAGCAGACTTGAGAAAAAAATGGGACATAGACATACTATAGGAATGATCAAGAAAAAAGGACAGATGATTGAATATGCCCTTATACCTTTGTATACTGATACAAAATTAAGATTATATTTGGCTAAATTCATATTGATCTTTGTATATTGATGCAAAATTAAGATTGTACTGAGCTACATCAGTATTGATCTTTGTATATTGATACAAAATTAATATTATATTTGTCCACATTGGTATTGATCTTTGTGTATTGATACAAAATTAAGGGTAACTCTTTTTAAGGTATTGTACCTAGGTAATGCTTAAAAATGAAAGGTATGAAATTCTAAAGCTCTTTCAGTTGAGCAGTTTTCACTGGTTTTCCCATACCCACCTACACTGCCAATGTCTCCACCTTTGATTCATCCAGGACCTATCTCGTACTGTTTCCCCTAAAAGAGCTCATACTCACACACTTTCCAAACACTATTATTAAAAAAGAAAAACAACAACAGAAATGCAAAAGCACAGAACAAAACAACGATTCATACAGGCAGCCATGTTCCAATCTACTTCTAAAGTTAACATCAGACAGCATACTCAAAGATGAGCTACAGTGTGGATAAAGATCTGTTATGAAAGAGGTCAAGCCTCTTTAGCTTTCTGGAGTTACTGTCTTGTACCAAGTTGTGACTTAATTATAATGCCAGCTGCCAGCCATTTTAGATTTTTTAAGACCTTGCTAGAGAGTCAAATTTCATTTTAAATGTAAACAGCCTTACCAAAGGTCTAAAATATACTCTTTTATCTAGATGTTTTATAATCATCAATTATTTCTACCATAAAATATTTAGAAACTACATAATTAATAACCAATAAAACTTTTCTAAAAGTATATTATCTTAATTAGAGCTTAATAAGCAATCAAAATGTCCATGTATAGATTAAGTGAAACATCTAAAACATTTACCTCAAAAAAAAAACAAAAAAAAAATCACAAACATTTCTGGCAACTTCTACGTTTAAGCAAGCCAATGTATTACTCCAGCTTTCACTAATACCTGAGAAGATACATAGAACCCTATGAATACAAACTTCCATGTCCAAAGAGGACACAGTGATTTGCTTTGAATTTTTTTTTGTTTTTCTACAGTAGTAACTATGGTCTTTTATCTTCATTATCTAACAAAAACAAACAAACAAACAAAAAAACACCTCAGGGAACCAGAGGGAAAGCATGAGAATCTGCTCAGGCTTTTGCCTGTTTTTGAGACCCTTGTCCTCCTACTGGGTTGTCTCATCCAGCCTTAACCTGTGCGGAGGTGCCTAGTCTTACGGAACTTGATATGCATGTTTGGTTGATATTCCTGGGAGGCTTGCCCTTTACTGAAGGGAAATGAAAGAGGAGTAGACAGGAGGGAAGGAAGTTGGGAGGAAGGACTGGGAGGAGTGGAGCAAGGGGAAACTGAGGTCAGAATGCAATATGTAAGAGAACAAATTAATAAAAAACATATTTTAAAAGAATCTGGTCTGTATTAGATATTCAACTGAAGGATAAGAACAAGGAAATAGTGTGTCATCTAACCCACTATGTACGTTCTTTGTCTTTACCACAGTGGTCAAAGCAGGGAGTTTTGTGAGAAGTCACAGAAACTCAGTTGTCCTCGAAAATGATTACCAATTCAAGTAAGGCATTTATTTCTTCTCTGATTACTGTGTATATTCTCGGCATTATTAATCTTCAGAACATTTAAGAGATAAGACTAGAGGGTGATAATTAATGAATTTCCCATTATATTACACATTACCATTGAAACCAAAAGGCAAATTTGTAGAAATAATTAATTAAATTGTTTAGCAGTATTTAGATTATTGTTAATTGGCTGGCATCTGTTAATCCTTAACCAGCCATTATAAATGAACACACAGACACCACATGGATTTTAACAAGCCTTGGCCTGAATTGAGCAATCTTGGCCCACCTAAGGTAGGTCTTAATTCTATTACCCAAATATTACCCCATATATACATACATCCCCTTGGACTGCTATTCTCCATGCTATGCCAATATTCCTGGCCATGTGGAATGAGGTTCATTTCTCTAACCCATGGTGTGTCCTCCTTCTTCCTGCTCCTGACTGGAATGAACTAATCCTCTGTGTAAAACACAGGGTTCCTGTTCTAATCTCAGGAAGTCCTGCCTTCCTATATTCTTTCTGTCCAGCTAATTGGCCATCAGTGACTTTTATTACCCAATCAAGAGAATGCCTCAGAAGGGACAGTAACCAGATCCCAGCATTGAAATCAGCCTATCAGAAGCAATGTCATTAGACCTTCCCCCAACACAAATTAGCTGCTTAAATGACACAAAATGTTATTTGCGTTTTCCCTTTCATGGCCACCTTTTAATTTTACATGAAATCCTCTGTTTAAAGGACAAGAAAAAAAGACTGGTGTTATCTTACCAGACCCATGAACAGGCCAAACACCAAAGTGGCAATGACGAAAAAGACGTAAGAACACCATGCAGGAATTCCAAGAGTCACTGTGAAATAGTTGTGAAGGTGCTGTAATCAAAAGGGAAATGAACCGTTTACTTGCAGTGCAGAGTTCTCCACCTAGAACTCCAGTCTATAAACTGTCTCTTCGTATATGTGACCAAAGTTTATACTCAAGTGATTCCTAACGAACAGGTCAAATTTTGTAGCACTGAGAAACAGTAACTGTCAAAATCATATCTAGTAAGAATTATTCTTTAGAGCTCAGAGTCTTGATACACATCTGGTCAAATTACTTTGCCACTTCTGTCTTCCACCACAAAAAGTTTTGCAATATCCTTCATGAAATCATTACTTATTCCTCAGTATTTAAACCTAACCTGGAATTTCCTAACATATGAGACCCTTGGGCCCTTATCATTTTTTTTACGTAAAGCAATGTGATGCCATAGAGTATGAACCATTTAAAATTTTTTCACACTTACTTTTCCTGCTGTTAAACAATATGTGAATTACAGATATGAACTGTTCATTTCAAATCAAACTCTACTTAGAGGCATACTACTGAGCCCATACTTCCTCATGATAAGTCACATTGTTTTAGACCATGTTTGTTTCTCATTCAGAACAGGCCAGAATAAAATATTTAATTTCTTAGCATAAACTGAAAATAAGAATGACCTATATTTTGAAAATATTAAATTAAAGCAGAAATTTAAACTCATTTTCATCAGTTTTTATGAGTTCTGAAAAGATCATTCAGTAATTGTTTTTGTGGGCTGCTAATGCCTAACTCGGAGCCTTTTAATTCTGTGCCTAGTAACTGACTGGATTACACTTTGTAGAATGGAGCCCAGATAATGTCAGCATGTGTGTCAAATGTAGCAACTAGATTTACAAGGTGTGGTGGTTGTTTGTGCTACTGAATCTGTCTCACTTTGATCAAATCTTTCCTTGCTATGCCATCATTTCACCACTTACAGAATGTTTTACCATATGCTAAAAACACCTAACTTGGCTTTTGTTTTATAGGAGCTGCTAGTAAAGAGACTGCTCTGAGTCTTAGAGGAGACTTGTACTTTTGAACAGCACTGAACTTACTATGAGGACTTTTAATAAAAGGCTTGCATGTCTCTTGCTACATGGGTGCCAGGGGCAGAGTATTGCTTGAATATGAAATGTCTTCCACAGGCACATGTATGAGTACTTGGAACCCACCTGATGGCACTGTTGTCAGTGGCTGTACAACTTCAAGGGAAGAGGCCTGGTTGGTGAAAGTAGGTCCCTAAAGGGAGGGCTTAAAACCTCAGTTCTGATACTTCCTCCCTCCCTCCTCTTACCCCTCTCTAATATTTTTATTAATTCTTTGAGAATTTTATACAATATATTTTGAGAATATTCAATACCTCTCCTCAACACCCTTTAGGGCCAACCTCACCTACCAACCTACCCAACCTGTTTTCTTTTACCATTCTTTCTTTAAAAGTAAATATATAAAATTAAATTCATTACACAGATACTTTGAAGTGTGGGATCTGCCCTAATGTGTAGCATCTCCCACTGTATGTTGGGTTTTTGTCTGGATTGCCCAAGTCCTATGCATGTAGTCGCAGCCACTACCTTCTTATATGTGTAACTGCCCTGTTGTGTCTGGAAAACATTGTTTCCTTGTGGTCATATACTATTTCTAGCCATTACATCTTTTGTTCCCTTCTTCCCCAATGTTCCCTGAGTAGGAGTTGTGGTAGGATTAGGGAAATTAAGCATAATGATTTTGGAATAACAAAAAGACAGGCCTCTCAGGTAAAAAGATATGAGTGGATCCATTTACATCCGGATATGACTGACATTGAAGAGCGTTCCTTGAAAAGCCCACCAAAAGGCAAATCATGTGACTTTGGACAGGGGCGTACCCTGCAAAAGCTGGCCAAGAACCATGGCAACTAGAGGCCTGAGTTCACACTGAGATCATTATGACACAAAGGATTTAAGTCACCAGTGCACACGGCCTGGGGGTGGGGGGCTTCCTCCTCCTCATCTGGCTGAGAGGTTTCATGTCACTCCTCCTGTTTCACCTACCCAGAGACTTCATAATCCACATAGGTGGAGAGCATGACAAAATAAGCCTTTTGGCAGAGTTGGTTTTGGTCCAACTCGGAAAGCTGCGCAGAATTTGGATTTCCAAAGTGTCGGAAGGCCAAAATGTCAGGATTGGATTGAGCACCAGAGTGAGACCCTTGGAGGCCTAAAGCATCTGAATGGTAAGCCTAATAAATTTGCAAATAAGTGGGTCCTAGGACTGAAGAGACAATTCTTATAAGGGCTGCCCTACTTCAATGGTTGTTATAAACTGCTTTAAGATCTGACAAACAAGATTCACAGACTGAAAAGATTTGGCGGAAATCAACCACCCATATGAACCCACACCAAAAGTTAATCTAAGAGAATATCCTTTTAAGAAATTTTAGGCTAGAGTTAAGTGTTTATTTTATAGATATTAGGGTGTTAATAGACTAGGTGTCTTAGAGTTAGGGTTCAGACTTTAGGATTTAGGATAGGTAATTGTTAAATATTAATAAATGTGTTAAATAAAAATTTACTGTTATAAGGGGTATGTAAGATATGCCCCATTTAGGGCTGAGTACTCCACAACCTTCTATTCTCTGCATACTGACCAGTTGTGGGTCTCTGTATTAATTGGTATCCCCTGCAAGAAGCTTCTCAGATTAAGGGCTGAGAGATGTACTAATATTGATTATAGCAATAAATCACTAGGAGTCATTTTAATACTGTGTTCATTTAGCAGAACAATAGTAATAAGTTCTCCTGTAGGGCCAATGACCTACCTATCCACAGGTTCCTGGCCCTCATTATGCTGCCAGGTATAGGTTGCATCCCAAGGAGCAGGCTTTAAAGTCAATCAGGAAGTAGTTGGTTATTCCCGGAACACTGGTGCCACTATTGCATCAGAGGACATACACTACTAGGACAAACACTATTGTACTTCTCAAAGTATACAGCTGGGTAAGACTAATAATGAATTTTCTTCTCCACTGAAATACATATCATCTTTCAGCACTATGAAAGCCAGCCAATAGAAATGACTTATAGGTTAGTACCCACTTTACTTCCCCATGTTTTGTGACTCAAGTCTGTGTTATCTTCAACAGCAGAGTGTTATCACCAAGTTCTGGAGAGTAACCAAGAGCAATGGCTATGGCTTGTATGCTATCGGTCTATGGGAACCCACTGGCCAAAGCTCAGAGGGAGGTAACTGGGGTTTTTCTTTGTTCGCACATGGCTCTTGTTGTGGTATTGCATCTCCCTTATAGGGTAACTAAATTCTGTTAAACACTTAAATTCTGTTTTTCATACGTATGTGCATATATTTTAGGATGCTTCTATGGTAGGTTTTCATAATGCTGTTGTCAAAAGGGCTTTAGTGTTAGATTTCCCTCAACACAGTCCCTCCACTACCCTGGACTACTATCCCTCACTCTATTCAATCACTTTCTCTCTGCACTGCAATTAGCTGGAAGACCCCTACAACCATAGCTGGAGCCCTAGCCACCATGCCTACCCTGCAGTGGAGCTGTGAACTGAAGTAAATTCTTCCTCCCTGAAGTTGTTTTGGAAAGCAATTTCCAACTCTTAATGTTTTAAAATATATTATTTATCTTTGGTTCTATGTAAAAAAATGTGTATGGTACAGTTTATGCTTTTCTTGATGACTCATTGTCATTACTGTGCTTAAGCCTTGAAGTATGTCAAAAAGACAGAGGACACTGCAGGTCACTCTGTCTCTGGGCTGACTCATGGATGTATTTTTGAACTTGCTTTATGAATACCTGCTGCTTTACCTTACTCATGAGGCTATAATGAACAGATAGTGGATGAATAATGTGCCATTTAACTACTTCTGGGCAGTGTCATATCCTTTTCTCCAAAACAAATGATTAAAATATTCAAGAAACTTCCTAAGTGACTTTTTAGACTACAAAGAAAAAAGTTATTTGCCTTTCAATCATTGCATTCTGGGTTCGACACTGCTTAGTATTTGAAAGCATTCTCTTATGTTAATGTTTCACTTCAAGTTTCTTGTATCAACTTATCCTCCAAGGGATCTATTTGAACTTCTAAAGAAATTCTGCCATACTGTGGTTTTTTCTTAGGTAATTAATTACCACTAAAGACTAATAACTAAATGATTAGTTATTACTAAGGACTAAAATAAATGAAGTTGTTTTTATAATGACAGTCATAAAATTCCATCTGTTTATTTTGAGTTCACAATAGCTTTAGAGACCCTTTTGAAAGATTGGAGTTGTAGTATTATAAAGCTATATATGTAGTTGATTACAAAAGAAACAATTTAGCTTTATATTTTTATGTTTCTGCTTCCTTAATCACGTTTCCTCAGGTAAAAATATTGATACTTGTTCAATGTTATATGCTTTCATTACATAAAAGTATCCTGCTCTATTTTATTGAAAATATTTTAAAATAAGCTGATTATTTATATAAACTTTATTTAGTATATATTAAATATATATTATAAAATATATATTGGTAGTACAATATAATATACAAATATAAATATAAAATATATTTAAATATATATAATATATAATATAAAAATACTTAATAATATATAATTTTACATAATATATTATTATATATTTTATTAAATTTTACTGTTACTTATTAGTTACCAAATAATTATTATATATATTATATAAAATTAAATATATTAAGTATTTTACAAAAAACTAAGTTAGAGCTACTTTTTGCTACACATAAACTTGCATGAAGGAAGTAAATGAAATAATCATTAAATAAAAGAAGTAAGATCGTTTCCATCAGTGGTCAGATCAAGACTTTCATGAACAAGTAAATTCGTCTGTGCCCAGGGAGGCCAGCCCTCACTCTAGACTTCTGTACTGTCATAGTCAGCACTGCATGTTATCATTCAAAGCTGCAGTTGCCCTGAGCCAGAGAGTCTTAGGGGTTGATGCTCATCTGTATTACAGATCTATAATACTCTTGAGGAATTCAGGAATAAGCTCATGATCCCTTTCACACACATTTTAGAATTCTCTTAATATCTCTTTTGCATGGGAGCAGCCAGCAAGACCTCGCCAGTGGTAACCAAGGCTCCTTGTTTCCTTTTATAGTCTGTCTCTGAGTATCTACAAAACCTAATCTAACAGCCTTCTATAGGCTTCAAGAAAGGGAGCTTATGGATGTATACCATATCAACATACTTGCTAGGAAAAATTCTGGACATTGTGGTAAATGAGAGAAAATATGAGAAAAGAGATGTCCTCATCTATATCAAAGGGATCACACACACAGGAACTTCCACGGAATTTTATCTTAAGTCTGCTATTATTAGCCTTAGTTAAAAAAATAAATAGTCCATTTAAAGTACTGTGCTTTCACAATCAGGAAGCAAGCACTTCAAACACAATGCATAATAAATCTACGGCATTAAGCTCTCTACAGAGAAGAGAAAGAAATGGTCAAAGGACATATTCACGACTAAGAAATAACTCAACATTTGGCCTAAATAATTGTTTTAACTCTGAAGTGACTACATGTCATTATACAACCACATACAATAGGGAGTGTTTTACACTAGTGGGCCACAACTCTTGTTTTCTGTAACAACTACACAATTCCATCACTGCAGTTCAACAACAATCAAGAAAAACCAGATATTATAATAATAACGACTGCTCAAAGAAAGTTTTGTTTATAAAACCAGAAGCCCTTCTCAGGCTACAGATTGCTGCTTCCAGACACAAAGAATGACTCTCATGCCTGCCTAGAAAAATCTTTGATCTATAAAGAGATTTACCAAGGGGAAAAATGAAATAAACTAGAACCACATCACATGTGCTTTTTTTTTTTTTGCTTTTGTAAGAACAGCATCACCAATCCACAATTATGATTCTGACACAGTTGCTATGGGTCCCTCTTCAAATTGTGCCTTTCTATAATTATTATCATGATGAACCAAGGAGTTTTATGGCTTAAGGAAAACACAATTATAAAAGCACTTACAAATTTCCATTTTCCTATTGTTTAAAACCTATATTGCCACTCTTTTAAAAATGTATCTTTAAAAAAACATATCTTTAAAAAATATGTCTTCAAATATAGTAATTGTTTTAAAGTACTTACCCAAATCTTGCCAGAGATGCTAAAAAGACCAGCCATTCCAGACATCCTAAGAAATAAAGAGAAGAATCCTGGTCATATACAAAGACAAAGCAACAAAGCTCAGGCTAGGGAACATACCTTCACGGAGCCTATACTCCTTACTCTCTCTCTCTCCTCTATTTACTTCAATTCTCATAAAGGTTATCTTGGTGACTTCCAAACGTGAAAGCTCAGTACTATCTAGTATATCTTTCAGGATGTAACTACCATAACTCAGTTCTTTTTCCTTCCTTTCAATCCTATACAGCCTCCCTCACCAAGCACTGTCAGCTGACAAGGAGTCACAACCTTAAGGAAAATTGACTTTGTCCTTCAGAAAAGAAACCCAGTAACATCCACAGCTCAGTTAGAGATTAGGGCTCATGAATCCTCTACTCCATACTACAATGCTGACTGGAAGCCATGATCTTGATTTTAAATATCCCTAAGTTTCCAGCAAAGTTTTTTTTCAATATTTTAATTAAAATCTAATTTTATCACTTCCCTCTTCCCTTTCCTCCCTCCCTTTCCAATACAATGACCCCCCTTACTTCCTCTGAAACTTATGGCCTCTTTTTTTTTTGAATGTGTAGCAGAATCTTGATGGTTGGGAATAACAAGATCCACCAACTACTGAACAGGAATCCCAGAGATTTTTTTTTTCTTGTAAATGCTCCTCCTCATGTTGGCCAAATCTCTCTTCCATATCAACTTTAAATCTACTCATTTTTTCCATCTTCCCCACTGACACCCTGTATAAGGTGCCTTTCTTTAGGTTGGATACTGTAAAAAAACCATCTAACTGCTTTCAATTCACCTGTTCTTGCCCTCTCCAATCTCCCTAAATGTCAATTTCTTTTTGCATGTATTTATTTAAAAAAAAAAACAAAAAAACCCTCAACACCTCAAGTAATTCCAAAACCCAAGTGTTTTCAGCATAATATAAGAAACTATGCTGTTATTTTTAACAGCTCTATCCAAATTATCATATCTCTCTAGTTTGTCTTACAATCTGTCTTACTAGTTTTAAGTTATCTAACAAAGGGAGTGGAAAAAGCAACCCTATGCAATAAAGTCATAAATACTTGGCTCCTAGAACATCTAACATAAAAATCAGTGTTCAGTTATTTGTATAATGAAATGACAGCAGTGAGCTACTTTTAGGATAAGATCTATATCTCCCAAGTACAAAGGGCCATGTGTTAAATGAAATATTATATTGTTTCTATGTAAAATATTTTATTAAAGATTTTTTACACTTATATATGCAAAATAAATTACTTACTAATATGACCATTCAAGATTAAAGCCAAATGAGGAATGAGTTACTACAAGTCAGCCTTATAACTACCTTAATAAATATTATCAAAAGCTATACTCAGAAACATTGTGCCAGGCAGGCAAAAACATCACCAGTTTTATTTTCAAGAAGTCACAAGAATTCCTGAGTACTATAATTCAAGAAATATTTGTCCTTCTAGATAATAGCAACCAGCACTCAATATCACATTTTTAAAGAGGAAACAGTTGAGATGCCTTGCTGCAAAAAATGGAGAAGAGGTTTTCTGTAACAACTCCCTTCAATCCAGCCGTTCACTTCCCGCTACACTAAAACCACGTGGAGTACAAGTGGTCCATACCAGAAACACTGTATGGGCCAATCACAGGCATGTGCAGTCTAGATAAGAAAGGGACATGTAGAAAGAAAAGTCTAGATTTGTAAGGCCTACACATTAACATGGGACCTATTATTTTACATACAACACTTTATTGATAACTTACGTTAGAGACGCTGGGGACTTCCAGCCAGTCAGAGGCTCAACTGACTGCCATTTCTTCTCTAAGATATAATTCTGTAAGTCTTCATAGATTCCTGGACCACGGTAACGGCGGAATATCCCATCTTTTGCACTATAGATTATAAAATCAAATAGAAATTAGACAAATCAAAATAGATATTACGTAACAGTAATCAAAAATAACAATTGATCACACATGTAAATGCTGATTGAATTTTAAATTAGTTCAAAGGGAGTAAAAACTGTAGCCAGATATAAACCAGAAGGCATGTGTTATTCTATTCTAATACAATTGAGAAATTAAAAAACTTAAAGCATTAAATATTGTTTCATCACTGTGTAATCTGCAAATATAAGCTAAATTTCCAGCAATATTTATTAATCAGTCAACTCATTTGCTAGCAAAATAGTCACTGTTATCACATTAGCAAATAATGTATCCACATTTCCAAGTCACTCAAATCCCTAAGTTCATGATCAAGAGCAAAGCACATATCTCACATCCATACGCCTTCCTTCTCAGCCCACCTCTCACCTTCTCAGCCCAGATAGGATTCACAGGAGGGGTCTACACACTCTCTTTTCTTCTGTTCACTCCTAATGTACTACAGAGTGAAACTGGGTATTCTGTTCCCATGACTCCACTGAACCCGCTTAGCCTCTAACTTGAATGACCCCAAGTGTCACATCCATAGAGTATTTTTCTAGCATTTTCCCTTCACCTCCCATTAGCATGGTTTACTCCCACCTACTTAACGGATGCCCCTGCAGTGCTGAATTCTGATCTCTATAAGATCATAAAACTAATAAAACTTACTGAAAAAATGCTGGGAGAGTGGTGACAAAGAAGCGGCCACTCAAACCTAGGAAAAGCATAAACAAAAACAGTTTAACTCCAAGCAACTCAAGTATCCAAGTGATGAGAAGAAGCATCTTCAAAACTGCTATCATGACCAAATGAACAAATATCACTGAATTACATTATTATCTTCTGACTTGCTTAAGGGAAAAAAATTTTAGTGACTTTATTTCCTAAAACTTTCCAGTTACTGACACATACATGCTTATGTTTCAGGTGGTAGTTACCCTAGAATTTTCTGGTTTATGTATTACCTGAGATTATATGCAAGCTAAAAGAATGTATTATAGAGCAATAGATCTAAGTTGAATATGAACTTTCCCTACTAGTTTTGTGGTTTTATATATTTTTTAACCTTTTTGAGTTTCAGCTGCCTCATCTGTAAAATGGGTATATTAATGCTTAATTAATTGAGGATTAAATTATGTTAGGAATATAACACAGTCCCTACATATAGTGAAGGACTCAACAAATTGTAGGTATTAACTACCCCAACTGTCAACCTAAAAAGAACAACACATTCTTCATTATGGCATGTCTGCTAGTAGCTTCTCTAAACTACATTAAATGACCCCACACCCATGTACATATGAGCACCATTCTTAGTAAGTTACTAAGAAAGAAAGAGAGGAAGTATGAAAGATGTAGTTGAAAGCAGAATATGTTGAGGATCTTGAGGGAATCCAAGGGTAGACATGAAATTTCATTATATAAATATATGAAAGTTTCTAATAATAAATTTTTTAAATAAAAAGAACATTTAAAAATAAAAAAAATTTAAAATATAATCCAGGCCCAGTGATTCAGGCTAGTAATCCCAGTACTACATTTCTGAGGAATGTCTAGTCTGTACCTCAAGTTTCATGCCACTCAAAGCTACAGTGATGCCTTGTCTCATAAAATGTAAAATATAATAATATAAAGACACTTGTATTATTCCATTCCATTAATGAATATTTTTAAAAAATTTAAAATCCAAGTTGTTTTATATAATTTTGTGTACTTATAAAATTTCCAAGTATTGTACATGAATCATACCTATTTTTCATTTGTTTTAGCAAACCTTTATTGAACAAGAAGTACTTATCAAATGTCATACAATCTACATGCAAAGGTAAATAAAATAAAGGTCCCCTTCCTTCAGCAAGTAGTTCCTAAGAACCTTCTTTGATTGAGGAACTGTGGTGGCTCCTGGAGATAACTAGATGAAGAAAGCAGGCAGTGTTCTCATAAGCACAGACAGGAAGAGTTTAACTGATCACAGTCACAGCCTCACAGAGACATTATACAAAAAACAGCATGCAGCAAACTTGGCTCACAATTACTGCAAAACAGCTCTGTGCCCTCTAAACATGATTTGCAAACCAATTATATTTAGGAGGCTACCTGTACAAGTGGAGGGAAAGAACATAGCATAGAAAATAACACACATCCTTTTACACACTTATTATTTCTACCTAACTCTGGCTGAACAATACCAAGAAAATCAAATATCTATACAAATTACGCTGTTAGAAATTTTTATCTCTTGGGTCACTTGAAATCTGATACACTGAAGCTTTGTTTTTAATAATATTGACAATGTTTTCATCATTTTATTTATTTTTTATTTTTTGTTTTTTTGAGATAGTTTTTCTCTGTGTAGCCTTGGCTGTCCTGAAACTAGCTCTGTAGACCAGGCTGTCCTCGAACTCAGAGATCTGCCTACCTCTGCCTCCCAAGTGCTGGGATTAAAAGTGTGCACCACCACTCCTGGCTTGTTTTCATCATTTTTATAAAATAAATCTATATTGCATAACACTTATGATTATCCTGGGCTTGCTGACTATGTTCCCTTACAGAATGAGGGTTCGGATAGCCAGCCCCTCCTCCCAATCAGTTGTATGGAATTTTGCCCTAACTGTATGAGGCCTCAGGGAAGGGCTAGAGCATATAGGCAGGGAAGGACTAAAGAAATAGGCTCCATCTACAGAGCCATGAGGGAGACATCATCCTTCCTGAGAGTAGACCTTCAAATGTGCCTGTAACCCTTCACTCCCTGATCTGTAACAAACCCTTATATTGGTTCCCCCAAGGTGAACGTTGGTAGAATCAAACTTTTGATTGGTCACTGGAATCTTAGAAGGTGGTGAGGGGTAGAAGTTTCCTAGTTCCACCTAGGGTGAACATTCTTCTAACACATTATTGTAGTCTGCAGACTATGAGCAAATCAAGAATTGAGTATGGAAAGAGCAACACCATGGCTCATGTTAGGAGTAGTAAGATAAGACAGTTGACCCTACACTGTTCAAAGGGTGGAGTGTAGGCAAACATAAAGAGGCTATTTTAACATAATTTTCTGTCTCCATATTGCATGTGGTTGATGTGCCCTTTGAGATAGAGTAGTGGCATAGGCAGTATGAATATGTCACTAAGGTTGAGACCACCTGAGCAAGAGATAGCTATAAGGGGATATCCCAGAATGGCATTTTTCTTGTAGGTATGATGAAGTGGCATCCCTGCATGACAAACAGGCTCTACTGAGTATGAGAGTATGGAGATGAAAGCTCCTAGAAACCATAAAGTCATTAGTGGGAATCCAAATGTTAAGTGTGAGTTATCCACTGAGAAGTTGTCAGCCATAGAGTCCTCAGAGGCCCCTAAACTAATAAAGGCTATTGTCATTGCTGTTGGTTTCATTTCAGAACTGAACGGTAAGACACTAATGCTGATGACATCATGTAGTTTGGGTTTCAAGACTTGGAGAAATAGGCTAGGACTGAGCCAGAAGTGTCACTTTCCTGTAGAATAGTTTTTATAATGCTGAAGATGTTCCTAAAGTGGTCTTTCTCAGCGGTGGATCCTGTATGCTTCGTGATGGAAGTCTCGGGCAATATGTTCGAGACCCTAAAATAATGACACAAGTTATGGACAGAGAAAACTTTCTGATTGGACTTAAGGCCTAATCTACAGGGAGAAAGTCACATCTGACATTTGAAACTTAGACAAAAATGTGTGGACAAGGAAGTCATAGCCCCGAGTGGAGAAGCAGCTGCTATTTCTTTGTTAAATAAATATGTACTAGCTAAGGTTCTATCCAACATTTGTGTAGTGTACATAATCAAGTTATTACTTGACTCAGTGTCTGAATAATTTTCCATTTCCCATTTTTCATATTTTCCTCACTTATGTTTTCTAATAGGAGGAATAACCCCCAAGATATGCCAACATTCATGTTCCAGAGATGGAGGAACTGGGAGAGGGCATGGGGGTTCAATGCTTCACTGACATTGGAGAGCAACAGTCAGACATCTGTCACCCCTTCCAAGGCCCATCAGAGACCCTTGTGGAAGAGAAGGGCAGAAAAAAAATTAAGAACCAAAGGAAAAGCTGGAGTGTAGTATAGGACTATCTTCCAAGTCAAGCTGCTTGTTGACTGTTGATATTCATCCATGGAAGAAGGACTGGGAAGATGCTGGGACCCTCATCGAAGTATCCAGCCACTGTGTTCAACAAGTTGTATGCAGCTCTGTCCAATTTGAATGTGGACTTGGGGATGGAAGAGTATGTAGGCAGGGAAGGTCTAAGGATGCAGGCTCCATCTACACAGCCACACAGGGGTTACCAACCATGCAGAGAGTACAGACTTTTCAGTGCGGCTGCTTTAGAGTCACTGATGTTCCTGCCTCCGCTCATTGTGATGGCCAGTTTTATGTCAGCTTAACAAGCTAGTCATTTTTAAAAAGGGAACCTCAATTGAGAAAATAACCCTGCCAAACTGGCCTAGAGGCAAGCCCTATGGTGCTTTTTTTTTCTTTAATTGATGACCACTGTGGGAAGGTGAGTCAAGTTCACAATGATGGTTCCTGAGATGATGATCCAGGATGCTTTAACAAAGTAGGCTAAACTAGCCATGAAAGCAAGTCAGAAAGCAGCACCCCTCCATGGCCTCTGCTCCCATCCCTGTTCTCAGGTACCCTGAGCTCCTGTCCTAAATTCCATGAGTGATGGATGGACTTACAAGTTATAAGATAAAGTAAGCCCCTTCCTCCCCAAGTCACTGTTGTCTTGTTGTTTTGGCACAGCAACAGAAACTCTTAGCTATTATACCCATGGTGTGTAAAAAAGCCTATAAAGTCAGTAGTTCCTCCAGATAAATTCTGGTGGAATCAAACTTTGATTAATCACTGATAACCTAGGAAGGGGGCAAAGGTTGCCTAATCTCCGCCTACAGCGAAAATTCTCTTGATTTGTCAGAATTAAAAAGTGAAATTTAAAAGGAGGACTGGAGACACAGCTCATGGCAGTGCTTATCTCCCACACGTCCCAACACCACTCTCCTCTGCCACCCTAACCCCCGCAAAAAGAGAAACAAATTACAAAAGCTGATACACTCCTGAACCTGCAAACAGAAAACATAGTTTGGCCATAATCACCTAAAATTTCTACATGCCTTTTCTACTGTAACTTCAACTTTAAAATAACACTGCAGCATAGAATAAAAAGGACATAAATCTTTTTGTGTGCAGCCATTTCAAGTTATTAGTTTTCAAGCTACTTTCTAATAGAAACAACTTATCAAAAATCTGCCACAGAATTTTGAGATTCAGTAAAACAAGTTTAATTTAGAAAGGTGGCTATTAATCCAGAACATATAAGATTTTAATTTCTTATCAGGAAAATGTATCTAAAACTCAGTTTAAAGAAGAACAACTTAGAGGAAGGACCACATGATATCATAACCTATGCAAAGGCAATAGCAATCAACTCCTGAGGGCAAGACAGCCTGGACAGAAGAGTACACTAATGGAGATCTGAACCAAACACAGGTTTAGACAGAAATATCTAGAAATATTCTCAAAATGTTATTATTTTAATTGTGCAGTTAGAATACTGATTTTTATAAAATCTGAGCCTTAAAGATGATTTCAGGTAAGATGTCCTCTCTACATTAGTTGATAGATATCTAGGCTTTTTCCATTTTCTGACTACTGTGACTAGAACAGTGATGAGCATGAATAACCAAGTATAGAAACAGTAGGTCATAGTGTCCTCTGATTATATGCCTAAGTGGTATAGCTGGATCATGTGGTAAATCTATTTCTAGCTCTTTGAAATCCATATTGATAGTAGCTGCATCAATTTGCATTCCAACAGCAGTGAAATCTGTTTTCCCTTTTCCCCACATCTATGCCAACATTCAGGATCATTTGTTTTCTTTTCTTTTTTTTTGGGGGGGGGGGGTTGAGACAGGGTTTCTCTTGGCTGAACTAGACTCGATCTGTAGACCAGGCTGGCCTTGAACTCGCAGAGATCTGCCTGCCTCTGCCTCCCAAGTGCTGGGATTAAAGGTGTGCACCACCACGCCCCGCCATTTGTTTTCTTGATCTCAGGAAGTCTGCATAGTTAAAATGAAATTTTGCCAGCACTTGGGAGGCAGAGACAGGCGTATCTCTGTGAGTTTGAGGCCAGGCTGGTCTACAAAATGGGTCCAGGACAGCCAGAGCTGTCAAAAGAAACAAAAGAAAACAAAGAAACAAAGAAAAAAAAGAAATTTTGAAGTAGTTTTAATTTGCATTTCTCTGATGACTAAAGATACTGAACATTTTTAAAACTGTTTCTCAGACATTTGTATTTCTTTTTTTTTTTTGAGAACTATTTAGTTCCATGTCCCAATTTGTGCAAACTTTTTTTTTTTTTTTTGGTTTTTTTTCGAGACAGGGTTTCTCTGTGTAGCCCTGGCTGTCCTGGACTCACTTTGTAGACCAGGCTGGCCTCGAACTCACAAAGATCCGCCTGCCTCTGCCTCCCAAGTGCTGGGATTAAAGGTGTGCGCCACCACCGCCCGGCTCCCAATTTGTCTATGTGTGTGTGTTTAGTTTTTTTTTTGTTGTTGTTGTTCTTTTCTTTTCTGAGTTCTTTGTATATTCTGGATATTAACCCTTTAACATGTATATCTGGTAAAGATTTTTTTCTCTGTCCCAAATCTGATCCCTTTCACTCTTCTCTAGCTTCCCACCACATTTTAAAGCCCATCCATCATGAAATCCTAGTCTCAAATCCAAAAATTTAATCATTATGGCTTCTAAACAACCATGTTCTTAAGTCTGATTTACTGAACTAATCTCGCAATTGTACTACTGTATAATTTCCACTTCTAACCTCTATCAATTTTTTCACATAGCAACCAAAGGAATTCTTTTAAAACATAAGTCATGTGAAGTATCTATTCAAATCCTCTAGAAGCATCCTTCCAACCATACTTTGTAAATCCACACTTGATGCCAACAAGACTATTTTGGTTCCTTGCTAGCCTCAGTTCAAAGGCTAAACTATTTTCCAATTATGCCAGGTAGTCCAACCTGCACATGGTATTTGATGAATATTTTGCCCTCAAAATATGTTGAAGTCTGATGTCTCACTATATCAAGACCTCTTCCTCTTAGCAAAGAGAACTTCCTTGCCCATTCTATGTTTTAAAAAAAGGAGGCAACTAGACACTTATACTACTGTATTTTTCTAGATATATATATTACTGTATTTTTAATCTGTTATTTTTCATTTTGTTTTTGTTATTATTAATTCCCTTCATTAGAATGTAAGCTGAATGGGAGCCATGTCTGTCTTCTGTAGCCACTTCCACATCATTTGTACTTAGAACCCAAATATCCATTATTATTCCTAAGTCCTATTAAAATATTAATAAAGGCATTAAACTAGTAATTGAAAATAAAATTATAAACTTAAAAAACCATAGCATCACTTAAAGACAGAAACATATTTAGCAAAACACATTTTCAGGTGTATGTAGTTTTGTGAATATAAGAGAGTAGTTACACTAAGGTATCAACATCACTCTTAGGCAGTAAGATCTTACAGGATCACCATCATATGTTTTAGTCTGTCCTCAACCAGAATGGCCATATTCTTTAGCCATTCAGACAATGAAGAATGTAGAATTTTGTTCTCCACTTAAAAAAATATATGTTGCTATGTTATGTGCATGAGTGTTTTACCTACATGTATGTATCTTTGTATGTGTACCACTGAGTGTCTGATGCCTGTAGAGGTCAAAACAGGGCATCAGATTCATTCAAATTTGAACTACTGTGGAAATGGAGACATGGACAATTGTGAGCCACCATTTGATGCTTAGGATTGATCTTCTGCAAGAGTAGCAAGTACTCTTAATTTCTCACTGAATTCTTCTGCTTGGAAAAACTGCCTCTGAACTCCATGAACTGAACTGCACTGAACTGCCTGCACCCCAACAAACTGCACCAAACTGTACTGTACTTCCAAACTCTACTGTACTGTCTCCACAAACTCTACAATATTCTTATACCATACTTTCCTCTTTCCTACTCTCTCTGTGGTGCTCTTAAATAGCTTCTCTTTCCTATCTGTTCTCATGACAATTTTATCTCTGACTCATTCTGTCAAATCTTTCTCTGATTCGTCACTTTGTTCCTCAGTTAGAAGTTGTTGTTTGTGATTAAAGGTGTGTATTTCAACCAAAGGAATTAAAGGTGTTTACTAAGGGTGTGTCTGTATTCCAAATGGATCACGCAGACCTAGGGTCTTTGGATGTGATCCCTTGTCAGGAACAGCCATGTTGCTGGATTAAAATTCCTCTATGAAAAACTTAACAATAAAATCCAAGTTATGAACCTTGGTTCAAAAAAAAACTATGCAAAAAGCCATGGAAACCCAGATTTAACATGCTAAAAATAAATGAAAGGTGAACTATCACGATATTTACAACTTATTGTCAATGTATCAACAAATAGTAATAATAAATATAAATATGCATACCTGGTAAACACCCACATACAGAGACACAAATAGGTCACAATATAGTCTGTTACTTCTAGCTAGTAACTTCAACATCCTACTTGGAAATTTTTCCATACACATGAAAATTTCTAAGTAAACTGTTGCTAAACTTTCCCATCTAAAGATCACATTTACAGTACCTGGTTCTTGAATGACATCCACTTTTCCCACACTGATCTGAAGTGTTTCTCCATTCTTTGCAAAAGTCTCCCATTCAGAATCAGTCTGCTGGCAGGATGGACACCACGGGGCATAACTGTAAGATCAGAAGGACTAATCAGCACAAAATATGTGGAGTAAAATCTATTAACAAAATTAATAGAATATTCAAAGATAAATTCTTAACTAAAGGGGAGAACAAAAGCAAGCTTTCCAAAGCTATTTGAGATAGAAAAACAAGAGTACATTCTCCCCTTTATGATTTTATATACAAATATTAACTCTATCGAAGAAATTTAGAATACTTAGAGGAATTATCTTAACATATAAAACATTTCCTCCATGTGATTTTTTAAATAAATATATCAAATTTTATCCCTTTTCAGGTAGCTTTGATCTATGAGACGAATATGTTCTGAGTATCCAAAGTAAAATAACTTTCAAGGAGGTCACAATACTAGCCAAGCCAATTCCAGATCTCTCAAATCTATGAGGTGATAAGCAGAGACCAGAGACCTGTCACTATTGGGTCCCCTAGCATGCTTCCAAGTATCTAAATACTTGTGAAAATTCTTAACTTTTCCAAAGAAAAGAAGAGATACCCAACATGTTTTTAAAGATTAAAAAGTTAAGATTACCAGAGTGTTAAATCATAACTCTGCTTTGTACATGTACTTTTCAGCTAGAAATAGGCAATGACACCTCATAAGGGCCTACAAAGAAAGGAACATCTGCACTAAGAACAATCAGCCAAGAAATGGTTAAAAATGTTCCAAACTAAGCAGGAAAATGGTAGATGTAGAGTCTAGCATTGAGTTAGAGAGGGTGAAGACACTTTTCACAGCCTTAATGAAATCAAGGACTAGACAGATACAGCTTAATGGGTAAGAGCTCTGTTGTGCAAGCATGTAGACCTGAATCCAAAGCCCTAGACCATGAGAACAAAACAAAACAGGACTGGTTGTATGTGACTATAGCCCCAGTCCTATTAAGGATCAGACATAGGGAGATCTTTGGGGGTTACCAGAGGCCAGTGCTGCCCATACGTAGTTTCTCTTTCCTGTCTGTTCTCATGAGAATTGGACATATCTTATATCTGACTCATCCTGTCAAATCTTTCTCTGATTAGTCACTTTGTCGGTTCCTCAATGAGAAACACTCTATCCTCAAAGGAAAAACAGTTAGCAGAACTCTTATCTCAAAAAATGAACAAACAAAAACAATTTTAAAATACTATTAGAAAACACAAATACAAATGACCCAATCTGTAAAGCTGAGATTGTTGTTGTTGTTGTTGTTAGTGTTGAATCAGAATATGTCAAAATGAGAACAGAATGATTTTTCTGCTTGTAAAGTGTATGGACTAAATACATTTTCCAAAATAATGTGTTCAAAGTCTAGCCCCGGTACCTGCAAATGTGACCTTATTTGGAGTAGAGTCTTACATAAATAATTAGAAATCTTAGAAAAAGATCATTCTAAATATTTAAGATGGGGCCTACATCTAAGTAACAGTTCTTATAAAAAGAAGAGGGAGTGCAGAGACAGCGATCAGAGATAATGCCATGTAATCATGGATGCAAGGGCGGGAGTTATGCAGACATAAGAAACACACACACACACACACACACACACACACACACACACACACACACA